>JARBWK010000006.1:107797889-108260267 GCA_030556195.1 Anolis apletophallus | reverse complement strand
GAAGTGTTTATTTTTTATTATAGGATTGAGGATTGAATATGTATTGAGATGTTTAGATGTTTAGGGAAGGTGCACTTCTTCAGTGAAGGCCCACCTTGGGGAAGAGTTGTCATAGCAACATGGCTGTAAGGCAGAGGTGGGAGGAGTCAACAGCTTTCTGCCACAGCCAAGAATAGAATTCTGGGGAAGTTTGAATTTTGACAGTTTAACTGTCAGACCAGCTCTAGGAGAGAGCAGGTTCTGAGGGCAGTCTGGTTTTGGAGCTGTAGAGAGACAGTTCTAGTAGGCTGAGCTTGCGAGCCAGTCTGTTTGTATAGAGCCTGAGGGCTAGAGATAGGCAAGGTGCCTATAGGAGGAAAGAAGGTCTGTGTGTGAGATAGTTACATACTGATCTAACTGAGTAATAGTAACAGTCAAACATTTTAAACTTTGTATCTTCTACAATACCAATGTAACCATGATGAGTTGAGCCTCTAAGAAGTTATAACGTATCCATCACGCTTTTGTGCCAAGCTATAAATAAACTGTTATTGTTCTTTTCATCAACAATCTCTCTTTGTTCCGTATTTTAAAAGTCAAGCCTCAGAGTAAAGAAAGACAGGAAAGTGTTTTTAACCTGTCTTGTTACACAGTTTGAAGTCCCACAATAATTGGTGACAGACCCTCCTAGATAACAGATAACAACAACAGTCCTCACAATCTGGTGGCTAATCTCTTCATATTTAAGGGATCCTTAAATTAAAGTTATACAACACCCTTTAACATTAGGTCAGATACGTAGTGACCTCATCGTTACAAATTTGTGGCAGTGGTGGGATCAGTAAAAGAGGGTCCACCCTGTCCAGCCGGTTCATTTGAATAGCCTCTTTACAACCCCCTTTCCGGAAAAAAATTTACTCAGCGGCCCCCTAGAAATTAATTTTTAAAAACATTTTAATAGCAATTAAACAGAAAGATATAAAATACTGGAGGGGGTTGGGAAGAAGTAACAGTAATTTACGGGTAATGTAGTTCAACTACATCCGGAGACAGGCCCGGATTATCCATTAGGCAAGCAAGGCTGTGGCCTATGGGCGTAAGCCAAGGGGAGCGCCAGATCAAGGCCAAAAAAAATGGCGTTGATTCACGCCGAGTTGTCCCAGCTGCAGCTGCGTGGCACCCTTCCACGCGGCGCCCCATTCACGCAGCGCAGCTGCCGCTGCCTGTGGGACAACTCGGTGTGGCCTCAGGAGGGAAGGAAGAGGAGTGCAGCCCGCGCAACGTCACTCCTTCTGGGGGTGGGGCCCAAGCAACATCACTCGGGCCTTGCCCCCGGAGGGAGTGACATCGCTCAGGCTGCACTCCTCCTCCCTCCCTCCTTCTGAGGCCACGCAGAGTTGTCCTGAGCGATGTCACTCCCTCCGTGGGCGGGGCCCAAGCGACATCACTCCCTCCAGGGGCGGGGCCCGAGCGACATCACTCGAACCCCGCCCCCAGAGGGAGTGACGTCGCTCGAGCTGCACTCCTCCTCCCTCCTTCTGAGGCCACGCAGAGTTGTCCTGAGCGATGTCACTCCCTCCGTGGGCGGGGCCCAAGCGACATCACTCCCTCCAGGGGCAGGGCCCGAGCGACATCACTCGAACCCTGCCCCCAGAGGGAGTGACGTCGCTCGAGCTGCACTCCTCCTCCCTCCTTCTGAGGCCACGCCGAGTTGTCCCAGTGGCAGCTGCGCGGCGCCCTTCCACATGGCGCCCCATTCACGCAGCGTAGCTGGCGCTGCCTGTGGGACAACTCGGCGTGTCCTCAGAAGGAGGGAGGGAGGAGTGCAGCCCGAGCGACGTCACTCCCTCAGGGGGCGGGGCCCGAGCGAAGTCATTCCCTCCGGGGGCGGGGCCTGAGCAACGTCACTCCCTTTGAGGGTGGGGCCCGAGCGACGTCACTCCCTCCGGGGCGGGGCCCGAGCGAAGTCATTCCCTCCGGGGGCGGGGCCCGAGTGAAGTCATTCCCTCCGGGGGCGGGGCCCGAGCAACGTCACTCCCTTTGGGGGCGGGACCCGAGCGACATCACTCCCTCAGGGGGTGGGGCCCGAGTGAAGTCATTCCCTCCGGGGGCGGGGCCCGAGCGACGTCACTCCCTCAGGGGGCGGGGCCCAAGCGAAGTCATTCCCTCCGGGGGCGGGGCCCGAGCAACGTCACTCCCTTTGGGGGCGGGGCCTGAGCGACGTCACTCCCTCCGGGGGAGGGGCCCGAGTGGCAGCGCGCAAAAGGGGGCGTAATTCCAAAGTGTGGCGTAGGGCGCAAAAATGTCTTAATACAGCCCTGTCCGGAGAGCACTGTGAACCCAAACAACTATGCATCTGGACCAAAATTGGCACAAATACTCAATATGCCCAAATTTGAACACAGGGGGAGTTTGGGGAAAATAAACCCTGACATTTGGGAATTGCAGTTGTGTGGATTTATAGTTCACCAGGCATCAAAGAGCATTCTGAGCTCCACCAACAATGGAATTGAACCAAACTTGGCACACAGGACTCCCGTGATCAACAGAAAATACTGGAGGGGTTTGGTGGAGGATGTTAAGTAGGTGATGGGATTTGGAGTACTTCCAATTGCTTCTGCTTTGATATCGAAACCACTGGGATCTCTTCCACTGCTTGGAAGCACAGCTGCTGGGAGAGGCCTCCTTGCTGGCCCCTTGGGGGTGCAGGAACCAGAGCCCCCTAGCTGCCCCTCCAGGCATGGAGCATCCTGATAGCAGGCTCTTCCTCCTCGCGCTTGCAGTGGCTCTCCTCCCCCAGCATCGGCAAGAGTTCCTTAGGCCCCTCCCCCTCCTACTGCGCACCAAATGTCAAGGAGAGACGGGCCCCTTTGTGTGGCGGGGAGCGAGTTCGTTACCCCTCGGGAAGGAGGCAGAGGAGGGCGAGCGAGTGCCTCAGAGCCGAGGCCCAAAGGGATGGGGAAAGCCAAGCTGGGTCCAGAGCATTCTCTTTGTCTGGGGCAGCAGCTTCCGAGGCAGCCCCATGTGCGGCTCATGGCCCAGTGGCTGCAGAGAGTCAGGGCCTTCTTTTGCCTCAGGCTCCCCTCCGGGCCTCCACGCCGCACGCCACCCTTCTTTCCCACGGCCTCCTCTTCCCTCAGCAGCCTGCGAAGGAAGCCGCTCCGAGCCAGGCCAGGCCAAGTGCCCCCTCCCCTCCCCTCAGGCGCGGAAACACTGGCTGAGAAGCAGCGGCGTAGATACTTTTGGCGTACCAGGCGGCAGGAGCCAATTGCGACCTCCTCCTCCTCTTCCTCCTCATGCTGCTGCTGCTGCCTCATGTGGAACCATGGTCATGTGGTGCGCACTCCGCTGAGTCACATGGGGGCTGGCTCCTGTTAGGGATCATTTTGATCCTCCACGTGGTGACCCTTCTTCCCCCCTCAAAGGGGTTTCAAGCAATATTTTGATGTTATGTTACAGGATCAGCAGGTGATTGGAGTTCTCTGCTAATGTGCCTCGTCGGCTGTGTACACCCACCTGTGTATTTGCACCACCCCTGCTGTCCGTCATTGCGTAAGGATGTTGAGATTGGACTCTGAATTCCAGAACACGGTAACCCCATCGCACTGGCGTTTAGGTTACAAGGATGTAGCGCCGGCTGGGGTGGCGAAGGGATTCTCGGGTGGTGGCCCGCGGCCCTCTCTCTCGCGAGAGTGGCGCCACACTCCGACTGCGTTATGTAACCCAATTCCTTTCCGACCTCCTTTTTCCCTTCTCTTAAAGGGCCAGGGTCAAAGGGAACACGCCTGCTTTTTATTATTATTGTAACCAGGGGCGTCGTGGGCCCTTCTCCCCCCCCCTCTCTGGCTGGACAATGAGTCCCGTATGCTAATGAGCACCCCGCGTCACTTCCACTCTTTCTCGGCTGCCATCTTGGCCAGGGCAGATTCTGGGCAGGAGGAACCCGGCTCGGCTGTATTGTCCGCAGGGCGCCAAGGAGGGAGCCCCCCCTTCCTTCCTTCCTTTTGTGTACCAGGTGGCAGCAGCCAATCGTGGTGCAATTTTTAATTATTTTAACATTTTTATTATATATTTTTTGGTCCATGATCTGCGCCCCCCTCGGCTTGCGCCCTTAGGCCATGGCCTTGATTGGCCTTATGGGTAATCTGGGCCTGACTAGCACAGGCAGCGTGGTGGAGGTGGAGAGGCCTCCTTTTGCTCCTGCTCTTGCTCCTCTTCATTGATTCAAGCCTCCGCAGAGCAGCCCCAAGACCTCCTCGCGACAGCACTCTGGCCTCATGCTGTGTGGGTGCTCCCCGGTCGCCTCCTTCTCTTTCCTGTACCTTTCCTTTTCTATCCCTTTCCTGCTCTGCCAGGCCTTGAGGCAGAGCGGAGGAGCAGGAGGAGGCCTCTCTACCTCCGCCACACTGCCCACCCTGCCCCGTCCAGGCACAGTCGCTGCGACAGTGCCGGCACCAGAGAGGCCTCCTCCTGCTCCTCTTCCCTGGGTCAAGGCCCAATGGAGCAGGAAAGGGAGGGAAAAGAGAAGGAGCAGATGCAGCTCAGGCCTGGATTAACACTTTTTTGCACCCTAGGCCACACTTTGGAATTACGCCCCCTTTAAGCCAACCTCCCGCCACCTCCAAGGTCCCCATTCCCACCGGCTGGAAAGCTCCGCTGTGCTCCTATGGGAGTAGAGAAGCCTGGTACTCACAGGGAGGCTTGGGGGGAGAGCAGCGGGTGCAAACTCGCTCCAAAGGCACGCACGAGAGAGAGAGAGCAAGAGAGCGAGAGAGCGAGAGCGCGCGCGCATGCGAGAGAGAGAAAGAGTGAGTGAGAGAGAGAGAGAGAGAGCGTGTGCGAGAGAGAGCGGGAGAGAGAGAGAGAGCGCACACGCGAGAGGGGGGAGAGAGTGCGCGCGCGAGCGCGAGAGCGAGAGAGAAGGCTTGCGAGAGAGAGAGCGTGTGCGAGAGGTAGAGCGGGAGCAAGAGCACACTTCTTGAGAGAGGAGGGAGACCTTAGATAACTCAGAAAGCGTTCACGAGAGAGATCTTGATAGGTAGCTTAGTTCTCCAAACAGACAGAGAGAGAGAGAGAGCCGGATGGCTTTCATGCAATGGCTTTGAGAGAAAGAGTGAGTGAGAGAGAGCGTTCCTCTTGGTGCGAGAGAGAGCGGAGAGAGAGAGCACAGTCCCAGCCAGAGATAGAGAGAGAAGGCTGAATCCAAGACAGAGAGCGGTGCTAGAGAGGTAGAGCCTGGGGCAAGAACACGTCCTCTTCTGCGAGAGAGGAGGGGAGAGCGCGAAACCCTCTTCTGCAAATACAGACTTCCAGCGGGGAGAGTGAGAGAGAAAAAAACCCGACTAGCTGAGAGAGATAGAGCCACGCGAGAGAGAGAGAGAGAGAGAGAGATGGAGGGGACGGAGCAGAGACTGTGCAGGGAGAAGGAGCAAGGAGGGACATGAGAAAGAGCAAAAGAGCGCAAACCATTTTTTTTTGGTCCGTGGTCTGCGCCCCCAGCTTGCACCCCTAGGCCATGGCCTCGTTGGCCTTATGGGTAATCCGAGCATGGGTGGGCTGAAGAGGGTGGGCTGAAGGAGGCGGTGGCATGACCCCTCTCAGATAGCTGATTGACCTCTCTAGGGTTTGCGACCCCCAGGTTGAGGACCGCTAGCTTCAACTGGAAGCCAGGGCCACATGGAGTAGATCCTCTCATCTAATTAAAACGCCTTTGTGCTTTGCAGCATGGAAACACTTCTTGGGCAAACAGCATCTGTTGGTTCCCTAAAGCTGAGCACTTTCTTTCTCAATCACGGCTGGATTTCGCTAATCGCAGGGTTGGAGAGCCTCCTGCCGCGTTTTCCATTACCTGGTAATTTTCATTTTGTTCACTGTTGCCGCGGAGCCCCCTCCTCCCACCCTGCTTTGAATTCCTCCGGCGTCTCCTGCTCATCTTCTTCCCGCAACTCCTGTCATCTGTCGTTGGGTGCTTTTGCGGAGCGATTTCTTGAGCTAACTTAATGCGAGTTTAGCAGCAAGGGGAGCCTCTGATATGACTCTATTTCTCTCCCTGAATTTATGCCGCCGCTCCCAATCGAAGGCCTCAATGTAATCAGAAACAATTTGTTTAGGAATAGCGTTTAAAAATTCATAATTTTCTTATAAGAACGTAGATGCGGCAGGAAAGGGGGAGAGGGGAAAATCCGCTGCGCTTGTGGCTCATTAGAAGTAAGATTCTGGGGGAAAACATCTGGCGTTTTCCTCCCTCCTTTTCTCTCTGATGGAATTGCCGATTGCTGGAAGTTTTGCATTCGTTCCATGCATCGCGACAAAGACACGCAATCGTTTTGCAAGGAACTCATTAAATGTGCCTACAAGTCAAACGGTATAATCGTCCAAACGTGCTTGCGGAGAATTAGAGATTTCCTCCCCTTGCGTCTCTTTCGCACTCATTTTGTGTTCATTACATTGCCCAAACCGGTGTTTCCCAACCAGTGTGCCGTGAGCGATCGTCAGGTGTGCCGTGGGAAATTATAACCTCCAATACCCTTTCTTCTCCCTCCTGCCGAACACTTTTTCTTCTCCACTCGGGCTCCCTTCTTCCCAGCCTCGCTCTGCTCGATTTGCCTCGCTTTGCTCTGGGGCGAGTCTTTGCAGTAGCGCCTGCACGGGTCACATCTTCCTCCCTCCCCTCCCCCCCTGAACACGCTTATGCTGCCCCCTCGGATCAAAATGGCGGCAGAAGCGGCACTGCAGAAGAAAAAGTAAGTCTTCGTCAGGAGGGGGAAGAAAGGGCGCGAAGGGGAAGGGGGAGGAAGAGGTCTCTGTCGAAAGCTGGCATGGGCAAACTTGGACCTTCCAGGTGTTTTGGACTCCAACTCCCACGATTCCTAGCAGCCTCAGGCCCTTTTCCTCCCCCTCAGCCACCAGCCAAGCAGGAAAGGGCCTCAGGCTGTTAGGAATGGTGGGAGTTGAAGTCCAAAGCACCCAGAGGGCCAAAGTTTTCCCATGCCTGTTTGAGGGACCTTAAAGTGGTGAGCCTCCTTCCAACATTGTGATTCTGGATAGAAAACAAACAACAACATAACATAACATTGTTTGAGTCCACAGTACTCTCTGGGTGTAGGTGAACGACAACTTCCAAACTCAAGGTCAATTCCCAAGCAAACCCTTTCAGTACTTTCTGTTGGTAATGAGAGTTCAATATGCCAAGTTTGGTTCAATTCCATTGTTGCAAGAGTTCAGGATGGTCTTTGATTGCATGTTAACTATAAATCCCAGAAACTGTGACTCCCAAATGTCAAGGTCTATTTTCCCCAAACTCCATCTGTGTTCACATTTGGGCATATTGAGTATTCATGCCAAGTTTGGTCCTGATCCAACATTGTTTGAGTCCACAGTGCTCTCTGGATATAGGTGAACTACAACTCCAAACCCCAAGGTCAATGCCCACCAAACTCTTATAGTATTTTCTCTTGGTTATGGGAGTTCTGTGTGGGAAGTTTGTGTCTTTCTGCCATTCCTGCCAGGATATCTATGTTGTGTTCATCAAAACAGGCCCAGGTTTCACACTGGGTGTATAAATACATTTAAAAACATATTAACTATATGTATTACTGTCTTAGAGTGTCATTTTGTGTCATTTTGGTTGGTGGTGTGCCCCAGGGTTTTGTAAATGTAAAAAAATGTGCCGCGGCTCAAAAAAGGTTGAAAAACACTGATCTAGAGCAGGGCTGCCCAACTTCTACTGGCCCAAGGGCTGGAATTCCGGTCACTGATCACCTGGGGGGCCACTCCGCCACACACCCCGGCCACGCCCCTCCTCCTCCGGTTTCGCCCGCTTCCGAGGCTGGTGTGACGCTTTGGGAGAAAGGACGGAGCCACGGGTGGCTCCCCATGACTCCGCCTTCCCTCTCAAAGCGTCACGCCAGCCTCGGAAGCGGGCAAAACCGCCACGTCCGAGGCTGGCGTGATGCTTTGGGAATGAGGGCGGAGCCATGGGCGGCTCCCCATGGCTCCGCCCTCTCCCCCAAAGCGTCATGCCAGCCTCGGAAGCGGCGGAAACCCCCGCTTCCGAGGCTGGCGTGACGCTTTGGGAGAGAGGGCGGAGCCACGGGCGGCTCCCCATGGCTCCGCCCTCCCTCCCAAAGCGTCACGCCAGCCTCAGAAGCGGGCAAAACCGGAAATGGTTGGGGTTTTTTGGATTTTTTTAAAAAATTTATATTTTATTCAGGAGGGTAGGAGGGCCGCATCCAAGGGGCTGGCGGGCCGTGTGCGGCCCGCGGGCCGCCTGTTGGACAGGCCCCGTCTAGAGTATTAGCTATCTTTCCCAATTTGATGTCATCTGCAAATCGGAGAAGCCATATTTGACTTGAAAACACATGAAAACGACAAGGATATTTCAGAGGTCCTGATACAGGGAAATCCATCTTTTCGTTCTCCCTGGAATGATAGGAGATAAAGGCTTAGTATGAGTAGAGATTACCAGTGGTAGACCAGGCTCAGTTACTAGTTAAATGGAAGGCACACCTCTCCAGATCCCTTTGTAAGCGAAGTAGTTTTGGCCGATCCCTTTGGCCACTTGTCTCGTTTTTGAGACGACGCATCGGAGCCCTATTAGCAAACCAGCCAAGCAGGGCAGGTAGCGCCAGGTTACACTAACAATCCAATTAAAAGGGCTTATACACAGAGACTCGCTCAGCCACACAAGGGAGAGCCTAGCGACCAAAGGGGAGGCTGCTGTGTGTCTGCTTGGACTGCATGTGTGGCCAGCTAATGATCAAACCTTATGGAGCTGGGCGGGCGGGTAGACGGGCTTGTCAGCTTTGCAGTTGAAATTCGGTGGAACGTTTCCAAGCCTCCTCAGTGGATTGGTTCCAGATTCAGTCACATTTTACACCAGCCCTTTGAAACCCTTGCTAGGACAAGCATAAGTTTCATTTACCATATTTTACTGAATCTAAAGCACACTTTTTGCCCATTTAAGGGGCACCTTAGATTTGATGCCACCTTAGTTTAGGGTTGTTGTTGGGTTTTTTTAACCAACTTACCTCCAAGAGAGAGGGGGAAGAGGTAGGACCCCAGCCCCCAAATAGCTCTGCCAGGTTCCAATCATCATGTCCTTAGCCTCAGCCAGACAACTGTTTACCAGTATGTTAGCTAAGCACTGCCAACGGACCCATAGATTTAGTAAAATAGACATATACAGTCAATATGGTGCTATGATTGTGCTTTTCCTTCCCAACAGAAGGGGGTTGGACAAGATGGCCCATTCTGTTGTAGCTCAGCAGCAGTCATAGCAGCCATGGGCTGGTGCGTTCACTGATGATTTATTTATTTTTTATTATTTATTTAATTATTATTAAAACTTATTAGTCGCCACTCCCATACGGCTCGGGGCGACTTACAAAATTCACTGGACAAGACCAGTGGGGTAATTACAGCAGCAGGGTGGTCTAAGGTAATTTTAAATGGTAGGCGAACATTATTTTGGCGCCCCCCCCCAAAAAAACATTATTTTGTCACCCCCCATGTAAAACAAATATACAATTATAATATCACAATACCATTAGTAGTATTATATTGTATCAATGTATATACAATATATTATACCATACTCATACTATATTATATCATAATTATATTATACTACATTACAATATAATTATATTATAATATATTGACATTATAATATAATATAACATTCTATTATATTATTATTATAAAATAATACAATTATTTATTTAAATAAAATTATCCTCTACTAAATATGTTCATGACTCCCATAAAACTCAAATAACCCAAAACCCTGCCTGCCCGATAGGGAGTGCTGTGCTTACAGGCTTCTGCGCAAGGAGCTACTGGGCATGCGCAGAGGTTTCAGCGCATGTGCAGTTGCTCCTGCGCTCAACTTCAGCTCCGGAGCAACTGCGCCTGCGTGAAAACCTCCGTGCATGCCCAGAAGCGGCGTCGGAGTGCACAAGGCCGGGCTCAAAAAGCAAGCAGCTGCAGCACTGTCTGAGGAACATCGGCAGCAACTGCGCCTGCGTGAAAACCTCCGTGCATGCCCAGAAGCGGCGTCGGAGTGCACAAGGCCGGGGTCAAAAAGCAAGCAGCTGCAGCACTGTCTGAGGAACATCGGCAGGGCCAGGATGGCGCCCCATGCGGCCAGGATGGCGCCCCCTTCCCAGATGGCGCCCTAGGCGGCCGCCTACTTGGCCTATCTTGTAGGACCGCCCCTGTACAGCAGCACAATACACACTACAATATACATAGAACACAATATACTTAAGAGCAAATATATGGGTGCAATACAACAAACTAGAGTCCTATCTACAGGGTCAGAAGTCATGGGAGATGTTTGCCTAAGTCAGTGTTTCTCAACCTTCCTAATGCCGCGACCCCTTAATACAGTTCTTCATGTTGTGGTGACCCCCAACCATTTTTTTTGTTGCTACTTCATAACTGTAATTTTGCTTCTTCCATCTTCGTCAGGCGAGGAAGCTGGCTCCCTACCTCTCCCGTCACGACCTAGCCACAGTGGTCCAAGCCACGGTCATCTCGAGGCTAGACTACTGTAATGCTCTCTACGTCGGCCTTCCTCTGGTGGTGATCCGGCGTTCCGACGTCTGCCCATATAACACCTGTCCTGCAGGAGCTGCACTGGTTACCAGTGGAACACCGGATTACCTTCAAAGTGTTGGTCTTGACCTTTAAGGCCTTGAACGGTCTGGGGCCAGCGTACCTTAGGGACCGCCTTATCCCATACTGCCCCGCTAGGTCACTACGCTCTGAGGTGGGTCAGCTATTAGAGGTGCCCGGTGTCAAATTGTACCACCTGACGGCTACAAGGCGGACGGCCTTTTCAATAATCGCTCCGACTTTGTGGAATGCCTTCCGGAGTCCGGGTTCTTACGGATCTAGTCGCCTTCCGGAAGGCGTGTAAAACCCTGCTGTTCCGGCAGGCCTTTGGGTTTTAACAATAAGGCTGGCAGACCCCTGCCTTCTGGGTATATCACATTGATGTACTTACGGCTTTTTACTGTCTGTTGTTCTGTTTTGTTTTATGGTGTTTTTACTCTGTTTTTACTCTGTTGAATATTCAACTCACTGTAAGTCGCCCCGAGCCATCCGGGAGTGGCAACTCACAAGTTCAAATAAATAAATAAATAAATAAATATTGTTATGAATCGTCATGTAGATATCTGATATGCAGGATGTATTTTCATTCACTGGACCAAATTTGGCACAAATACCTGATACACCCGAATTTGAATACTGGTGAGGTGGGGGGCAGGGGGGATTGATATTGTCATGTGGGAGTTGTAGTTGCTGGGAGTTATAGTTCACCTACAATCAGGAGAACATTCTGAACTCCACCAATGGGGGAATTGAACCAATCTTGGCACACATGACCAACAGAAAATACTGGAAGGGTTTGGTGGGCGTTGACCTTGAATTTTTGGAGTTGTAGTCCACCTACATACAGAGAGCACTGTGGACTCAAACAATAATGGATCTGGACCAAACTTGGCATGAATATTAAATATGCCCAAATGTGAACACTGGTGGAATTTGGGGAAAATAGGCCTTGAAATTTGGGAGCTCTAATTGCTGGGATTTATAGTTCACCTACAATCAAAGAACACTCTGAACCTTACCAATGATAGAATTGGGTCAAACTTCCCAAACAGAACCACCATGACCAACAAAACTACTATATTTTCTGATGGTCATTGGCGACCCCTCTGACACCCCCACATGACCCCCCTAGGGGTCCCGACCCCCAGGTTGAGAAACACTGGCCTAAGTGATTCTGTCTAATAGTCTTTCAGAGGGTTTCCAGCGGAAA
The DNA here is from genome assembly GCA_030556195.1 of Anolis apletophallus. NCBI lineage: Eukaryota > Metazoa > Chordata > Lepidosauria > Squamata > Anolidae > Anolis > Anolis apletophallus. Next base: position 108,248,458 of record JARBWK010000006.1, on the reverse strand, counting down.
TCGACCTTAGCTGGAGGAGGACCGACCTTTCTGGGACCAAAGGCAGTTTTAAACCCATGGTCTCCTCTGAGAAGTTGGGTTTTGGCTTGTAAGAATCCGATCTAGACCAGCTACCAGGGGTCAAACCCCAGAAAGTTCTTGATCTAAAGATTCTAGGTTTCCTTCTTCTTGGTGGCTTTGCTGCGGCCTCCAGTGCTTTGGGTATTCCCCGAGCTCGACAGTTCACCATCCTATCCTGTTGTTGGATGGTCTGGGGGGCATCCAGGTGCTTCTCTAGGCAATCGGAAGCCAAGCCTTGTCTGCTCTTCTTCCTCCGGCGTTGCTTCTGCTTCCGGTTGCATCTGCAGGGTTTCGCCTGTGGGTTCTCCATGAGCATCCGCTCCTCTAGTGAAGAAGACATCCGGTCGACTCCAGCGACTTCAAGGCCGTCCGCCATTTTAGGCAGCCCTTCAGCCCAGGGCCGGATTAGTGGCCTGTGCCGCCCGAGGCCGCCCGGTCTAAACGCCGCCCCCCAGGGGTGGGGCCTCTTGCAGGGGGCGGGGCCGGCGTGACGCACAAGGCGCCCGCCGCGCCGGAAGTCCTCCCCACTGAAGGCGACTCACGCCCGGCTTCCCCCGCTGCCGCCGCGCTTGTGCGCACACCGGCAGCGCGCACCTCCTCCCTTCACTGAAGGAAGGGTGAGGCGCTCGCCTCCTCAGTAAGGGAGGGCGGAACCAGGCGGTGGCAGGAGACTCAGCTTTCCCGTGTGTTTGTCGCCCCTAGGGCGGGACTTCCAGCGGCGCCTTCTCCTTCTCACCAGTTCTGCCCCCTCCCTTCACTGAAGGGAGGAGGGGCGGAGCTGCTGCCGGCGTGACGTACAAGGCGCCGTCGGAAGTCCCGCCCCTAGGGCGACACGCGGCTTCCCCCGCTGCCGCACTCGCACCGGCGCACCTCCTCCCTTCACTGAGGGAAGGAGTGGCGCCCACCACGTCAATCACCCTAGGGGCGGCGGGACTTCCCCCCGGCTCCTTGTCCCGCGGGCAGGCGCCACTGCTTCCTTCACCCCTTCCTTCAGGGCCGGAAATGCCGCCCCCAAAATCCACCGCCCGAGGCCATGGCCTAGTCTGGCCTTATGGGTAATCCGGGCCTGCTTCAGCCGCCTGACTCGTCGCCATCGGAAGGTCGCTGCGATGGGGAAGGAGCTCCCCGGCACAGGTCAGGACCTCCGATATCCTCAGCGTCAGCGCCAGGTCAAGACAGTCGGCCTCGCCCTCCTCCATGTTGAGTTTCCACTCTGGGCCGGTCTCTCCAACCAACCCCATGGTATCGCCGCGTGCGTCTTGGTTACCTCTCAGGTTCTCTTCTTTGTCTCTGTGTCTCCTAGTTGGGAAATCCCACGATTGGTCCCAATCTAGTTCCGGGGGTGCAGGAGATTCTTGCTGGGGGGGATCCGGGTGGCAGTTTCAACGATCTCGCTGGGGCCGGGCGCTTGCAGGATGCCCACTCTCGCCAGTAGGTCCCCAAAGATTCTGAAGTGTTGGATCAGCCTCTCATATTCTTCGATCAGATGGTCCATCATGGGCAGGTCCAGCCTTCCAGGACCCATCTTTGGGCGCCCTGGTGCTGGGCCACCTCCATGTCCTGCAAGGATCTCCATCAGTTGCAGGGCTGACTCAGATGAACTCTCCCGGTTCTTGGGAGTCGATTTCAGGGATTCCTTCCTGCCCAACGACCTCAAGATTTTGGCCATTGTCACTGGGTGGAGAACCCAGCGCCCCATCCATCTGCCTCTCCCCAGCTCCAGACTTGGCCTCCGCATCGGGGTCTTCATAGAGTGGGGACATAGTTGCGGCATCTTAGTGTTTTCCGACCCTTCTAGGCCCCCAGACGGCCGAGGACCACCATCAACCACAATCTGTGGTCGGGGGTCTGACTCGGATCTATCGGGGTAGTCTCCGTGTTGCTGGCAGGTCAAGACATCATGGTCTGGCGAGCACAGTCGAAGCACTCCCAAAGGGTGCGCCACAACTGGCGCCATCTTCAGAATTAGAATAAAATCCGCACCTGCCCAACCTCGAACCCGCGACCAGGAGTGTTAGAAGGGATTGTGGGCTTTCCTGGAATTGATAGTTATACAGGTCAAGGGAATGATATGGGGCAGTGGTTTCCTAACTTCTTTGGCCTACCGCCCCCTTTCCAGAAAAAAAATTACTCAGTGCCCCCCTAGAAATTAATTATTAAAAAATTTAATAGCAATTAAACAGAAAGATATATGTATTAATGCAGTGGTTCTCAACCTTTCTAATGCCGTGACCCCTAAATAAGGTTCCTCATGTTGTGGTGACCCCCAACCATATTTTCGTTGCTACTTCATACATAATTTTGCCACTCGTACAAATTCTAATGCAACTATCTAATATGCAGGATGCATTTTCATTGTTACAAATTGAACATAATTAAAGCATAGTGATTATTCGCAAAATCTATGTTTGGGGGAGTATGGACAATGGATGATGGGATTTGCAGTACCTTAAATCGATTCAGCTCTGACTTCCACAGACCACTGAGACCCCCATAAATTAAAGAACTGGACCAAATTTGGCACCGTCAAGGCTATCACGCGTTAGTTCTCGGCTGGAAAGGAGGAGGGAGGGGATGCCCTCCACACCCCTCCTTCCCAGATGAGAACTAATGCACAGGGGTTGATTCCCAGCTGGCGTAACGGAATAAAAACAAATTCTGTTATTAATTACATTTCAATTACGAAATTTATTTTAAAAATTTCGGAACAATTTCTATACTGACCCAGGAAAGGAAATCCCCACCACCACCACCCCACGAGTTTAGAATCATTTTTTAAAATGGATCAACCACCCCTAATAGGTAATGTGCATTATTGCTACAGTGCAGATGCAAACTCTGTCAAGTCTTTCCTTGTATTCATTTTCCATGTGGATCTTCCAAGAAATTAAATAACAGAATGCTCCACACAAGGCTCTGTTTCTGGACGTCATATCCACACATTGCAATTTTCAGCATTGATGTCTGGTGAAATCTGAAAGGAAAGGCATTCTGCGCTCTCGCTCTCTCTCTCGCTCTGTTTTGATTTATGGATTTGTTCCAGTCAGAGAGACTCTGAGCTCCTTTTTTCGATAAGGCCTATAAGTGATTAGAAAGTAATGAACTATGGAAACGGATCAGGAGATGCTGAGATTAGATCTTCCGTTCCGGAAAGAAGCTGCTGATGGAACAATCTGCATGAAATGCCGCTTTGGGCGTCCGCTCCTCAAAAGTATTGATTTATTTCTGTTATCGTTACATTTCTTCTCCAAAGAACAAGATATGTGGAATTAAGTCAGGGATGATAGGGATATCCTTGCTTCACTTGCTCCAGCTTTCCTCCCCTTATGCCATCCTCCCATATGGTTTAGCATTAGGGCCATGCAGGAAGCGGTGGGTGTGCTTATTGCTATCTATCTATGTATATAATAAAAGTCAGTGTTTGCGGCGGGAGGTGCGGAGGAATATGTGGCAGAATTCTGATTGGCTCCCACTGTGGGATTATTTGCATAAAGGACTCTGATTGGCCAGCCTCAGAACTCCAACATTCTAAGGCAGTGTTTCCCAACCAGTGTGCCGTGGCACACTAGTGTGCCGTGAGCAATCATCAGGTGTGCCGTGGGAAATTGGCACTCCCCCCCCCCCCTCCTAGCAGCCTCCTCACAGGTTTCCAAGAAACACATTGAGCCTCTCTGCTTGGAAAAGTTTTTTTTTAATGGTTTTTATTAGTTTTTCTACATATACACATGTTACACAGGGGTGGGTAGGTAAGGTTGGGGATGGGAGGGGGCATGGGGGGGGGGGAGTGAGAGGGGAAGACAATAAAAGTGAAACTTCCCAGGGACTTCCCAAAGACTATGTTTTGGATTCCAGTTTCGTGATCTCTTCGCGCCTCCGTCTCCTCTTCTCCTGTGTTCTAGCTGTTTTACAAATTGTTTAAATCTATCTTCACTGTATTTCCTCTGCTTTGGATGTAGGTCTTGAGTCCCAGCCAGTCTGACTTCTTTTTTGTATTATTCATCTTCTGAGAGAGAGAGTCCATTTGCACCATATCCAATACCTTTAATAGCCATTCTTCTAATGTGGGAATTGTTTTCTGTTTCCAGTACCTTGCTAATACTATTCTTGCACAGGCCCCTAGGGTGAACAGTAGTTTGTCTTGGTTGTTGTTTAGGGTTTGGTTGGAAAAGCCTAGTAAATAGTGTTGTGGGTCGAAAGTGAATTTGGTTTGTAAGATTTTTTGTGTTGCCCCGTGGATGGCTGACCAGTATCTTTTGACCTTCTTGCATTTCCACCATTGGTGGAGATACGTGCCTGGTTCTTTCTTGCACTTCCAGCAGCTGTTGGAACCTCCCTGCTGGAATTTGGCCACCTTCGTTGGGTACAGATGCCACCGGTACTGCATCTTAATCCAATTCTCAGTTACCTCTGTGGTGGTGGTATATTTGAGTTTCTTAACCCATATTTCTTCCCATTGGCGCAGTTGTATACTGTGTCCTAAATCCTGCGCCCATTTTACATGACAGTCCTTTATTTGTTCTTCCTCTGATGCCCATCTTAGAAGCAGTTTGTATAGCACACTGATATTTTGCTTTTTCTTCTTGATGGCGGGTTCCCAGAGGTCGTCTGCCGCGAAGCCTATCTTCTTATCCGTTTTGAATCTTTCGTTAATTTGGTGATACTGTAGCCAGGTTAAGGTAGGGCTTACCTGCTTTAGTTCTTCCATTGTTTTTATTCTCCACTGATTGTTGCTCTGCTTTTCGAGAATTTGTTTGTAAGTTAGCCATTCGTTGCTTGTGAGTTCTTTTTTCTGCAAGGCCTCTGTAGGGGATATCCATAATGGTGTCTGGCGGAATAGTCTGTACCTGTATCTTTCCCAAATCTTTATCAGGGACGCTCTTATATAATGGTGGCTGAAATTTTTCTCTACTTTCCTTCGGTCAAACCACAGATAAGCGTGCCACCCGGCTCTTAAATCATGCCCTTCTAATACCAATAATTTGGGATTCTGGGGGAAGGCCCATTCTCTCATTGCTATTAAGCCGCATGCCTCGTAATATAACCTGAAATTGGGTAATCCCAGTCCTCCTCGTTTTCTCTCGTCCGTCATAGCTTTTGAGTTTATCCTTGGTCTTTTGTTCTCCCAGATGAATTTCCTGGTGTCATTTTCCCATTTTTTGAATATGTTATCGTTTCTTATAATTGGTACTGTCTGGAATAGGAATAGGAGTCTAGGTAAGATTGACATCTTGACTACGGCTACTCTTCCTAGTAGGAATATTTTGTGATGTTTCCATCTATCAAAATCCTTTTGCACTGACTTCCAAAGAGGTTCATAATTGTTTTTCAGCAGTTGTATATTGCTCGCCGTCAGTGTTATGCCTAGGTATCTTACTTTCTTCACTGCTGATATTCCAGTTTTTTCTTAAAGTGAACCTATTTCTTTTTCATTTAGATGTTTGGTGAGGAATTTTGTTTTTTGTTTATTTAGTTTGAAACCGGCTAGTTTCCCGAATACTTCGAATTTATTTATCCAGCCCTCTATGTTTTGGAGGGGGTTTTCCATTATGCAGACGATATCGTCTGCATAGACCTTCACTTTATAGTGTTGTTTCATAATCTGTGTCCCTCTTAGAGTCTTATCCCGATTGATTTCTCCTACCAACACTTCCGTTACTAAAATAAATATTAATGGCGAGAGGGGGCATCCCTGTCTGACCCCTCTATTTATCTGGATCTTTTTACGACTTTCTCTCCCATTAATTATCAGTGTGGCATTCTGTTTCCTATATAGGGCCTCGATTATATTTTGAAAATAATAGCCAATGTCAATTTCTTTCATGAGTATTTTAATAAAATCCCAATTAACTTTATCAAACGCTTTTTCCGCGTCGATAAATAGTAACGCCAGTTTTTTTTCATTGTGCCGCTCATAATATTCTAAAATGTCTATAATTGTTCTTGTATTTTCTTTTAAGTGGCGGTTTGGGAGGAAGCCCGTTTGATCTGATGAGATCCATTCCCTCAGGAATCCTTTGAGCTTATTTGCTATTATAGCAGAGAAGAGTTTGCAATCAGTGTTGATTAAGGAGATCGGTCTGTAGTTCCTAACCTGCTTCGTGTCTGTTCCTTCTTTATGTATTAAAGTAATATTTGTTCTTTCCCATGTCTCGGGGATATCTTTTGTCTCCCTGATTCCGTTGAATATTTCTAGGAGTATTGGGCTCAGTTCTTTTTTGTATGTTTTATAAAAAGCGGCAGTGAAGCCGTCTGGCCCCGGGGACTTGTTAGGTTTTAGTTCGTCAATGCCTTTCTCGATTTCAGTTAGGGTTATCGGGCCGTTCAGAGCCTCCCTTTGTTTGTCTGAGATTTTAGGGATATTCAAATTGCTAATATATTCTGTTATGGCTTCCTTTGGTACGTTTTCTTTTTTATACAGATCCTGATAGAATTTATTGAAGGCCTCAATAATTGCCCCCTCTTGAGTGAGGATTTTGCCTTCACTTTCTATTTTAGTGATGAGTTTGTGATTTTTTATGTCTTTTAATTTCTTTGCGAGCCATTTGCCGATTTTATTGGCTTTTTGAAAGTAATTGACTCTTGTGTATCTGAGCTTCCTCTCAACCTCTTCCGTTTGCAGGAGTTGTAGTTGTTTCTTTAGCAGGTTTAATTTGTTTGTAGCTCCTTTGTTTGATGGCTTTCTCTTCAGAATGCCTTCTTGTTCTGTTATTCCTTGTATGATTTCCTGCTCCTTTTTATTTCTTTGTTTCTTTTTCCTACTATTTAATTGTATGAGGTTGCCCCTCATCACGGCCTTCATTGCCTCCCATTGTATTATTTTACTTGTCTCCTCTCCTTTATTTATTTCTAGATATTCTTTTAACTGGTTTCCGATAAGTTCTACATCATGCGCTTCCCTAAGTAGACAATTCTTTAGTCTCCACCTAAAATCACATTTCCCCCCCATAAAACTCAGTTCTATTGCACAATGGTCTGAGAAGAGATTAGATAGTATTTTAACTTTTTTAGTTTGTGTGGCCAGTTGTTTGGTGATCCACACCATGTCTATTCAGGTCCAGACCCCGTGTCTGCCTGATAAGAAGGTGTAATCCTTCTCGGTGCTGTTTAAGTGTCTACCAGACCCATGCCCTCCAGTGTTTGTATGAAGCGTTTTGGGAGCTGGCTACTTCCTCCCTTTTTTTTTTCTGAGGTGTGCCCTGTTGGTTTGTGAGTTTTGTCTACTGTGCTGTCTACCACCCCATTGAAATCCCCTAGGACTATTAGTTTTTTTTAACTGGATGTTTCAAGAGTTGCCCCCAAAGGAACTGTTTATAACAGCTTCGTTACATCTATAGTTAGCTGGAAGCAAATTTCACTCAGGGTGAAATCTCACAAAGGTCTGGAGAACAAGCTCTATGAGGAGCGGCTTGAAGAGCTGGGCATGTTTAGCCTGAAGAAGAAAAGGCTGAGAAAAGACATGATAGCCATGTATAAATAAGTGAGAGGAAGTCATATATATGTTTTGTTCATTGAAACAGGCCCAGATTTCACACTGAGTGTATAAATACATTTAAAAACATATTAACTATATGTATTACTGTGTTAGAGTGTCATTTTGTGTCATTTTGGTTGGTGGTGTGCCCCAGGAGTTTGTAAATGTAAAAAATGTGCCACGGCTCAAAAAAGGTTGAAAAGCACTGTTCTAAGGCACCAGACAGAGGGGATTGGTTGCCACTGAGGGAGTATTTGCATAAAGGACTCCAGATTGGCCAGCACCCAAGAATCCAAGTCTCTTCATTCAAACAACATGATTGGTTGCCACTGAGGGAGATTTTGCAAAGCAGGCTCTGATTGGCCAGCTTCTAGATTCCAACATTCTAAGGTGACGCAGAGGGAAAAGGAAAGGCCTCAGGCAGTCAGTCACTGCGGCCCACAGCAATGACGGATCAGGACCACACTTGGCACACAGAGGCCCAATGGCCCACTTCACAACCTGGTGTGGTTTAAGGCAGGATGGGCCTTGAATGATGGGATTTGCAGTACCTTCACCTGATTCACTTCCCAAACAATGACCCACTCTCCATCCTACTGCAGTTTAGAGGAGGGCGGACCATGGATGATGGGACTTAAAGTACCTCTACTCATTTCCCATGACCGCATCAGCCCCCAACAAAAACCGATAAAGATCATACTTGGTACACAGAGCCCCCATGATCCACTCTACATTCTACTGCAGTATAGAGGAAGGTGGACCATGGATGATGAGACTTGAAGTACCTCTACTCACTTCTCGAGTGTGCTGCAACCCTCATCCAATGACTGCTCAAGACCAAACCTGGCATATATAAACCCCCATTACCCCCTTAACATCCTGGAGAGGTTTAGGGGAGGTGGACCACGGATTATGGGATTTGTAGTACTTTCAAATGCTTTTGTTCCAACAGACCACTGTGGTCCCCAACAAAGAACAATAAAGACTTAACTTGACACACAGAGCCCCTATGACCCACTCTACGTTCTACTGCAGTTTGAAGGAGGGTGGACCATGGATGATGGGACTTGAAGTATCAAAGACCAACCTTGGCACACAATGGCTTTCTCAAATAACCCGGGCACCTCCGGGTCCCCAAGCTAGTCAAGAGATAAAAGTGGCGTAATAATAATGATGATAATAACAATAATAATAATAATGTGTTGTCGAAGGTTTACATATCCAGGATCACTGGGATGCTGTGAGGTTTCCGGACTGTATGGCCATGTTCCAGAAGCATTCTCTCCTGACGTTTTGCCCACATCTATGGCAGGCATCCCCAGAGATTGTGAGGTCTTGTAAACAAGAGGAACAGAGATAGGTCATGAGTTTGAGGCCTGCCTGGGTTGAGGTGGGTGCTCGACCTTTAAGTGTAGCCTGCTGTTGACCTTTGCAGCCTGAACGACAGTTGCATCTGCCAAGCAGGAGATTAAGGTACTACTTTAAGTGGGGAGGCAAATTTTGACTGAATTGTGAGGCCATTAAAGAACTCCAGGAATGCTGAGGAATGCGGAAGGAACAACAAGGGACGCTGGGAACGCTGAGAGACGAGGAGTGCGTCAGCTCCCCCTGGTGGCCAGAGTTTGCCTTTGTTCGTCTATATGTGTGTATGTGGAAACGGCAGGGATTGTCTGCTAAGTATGTGTACCTGTAATCCGCTCTGAGCCCCCTTCGGGGTGAGAAGAGTGGAATATAAATAAAGTGTATTATTATTATTATAGAACCATAGTTAGAAAAGACCCCCAAGGGCCAGCCAATCCAACCCCAATTCTGCCACGTAGGAACACACAACAACAACAACAACAGGATTGTTGTGAGTTTTCCAGACTTTAAGGCCATGTTCCGGTAGCATTCTCTCCTGACATTTTGCCCACACCTATGGCAGGCATTCTTAGAGGTTGGAAAGTAGGCAAGTGAGGTTAATATATCTGTGGAATATTGTCCAGGGTGGGAGAAAAACTCTTGCCTGAGAGAGAGTGTGCGAGAGAGAGCGAGAGAGAGAGAGAGAAAGAGAGCGCACGAGAGAGAGAGCGTGCACATGAGAGAGAGCGCACACGAGAGAGGGAGCGCGCGAGAGAGAGCACGAGAGAGAGAGCGTGCACGCGAGAAAGAGAGAGCACGTGCGAGAGAGAGAGTGCACGAGAGAGAGAGAGCATGCGCGAGAGAGAGAAAGCGCAAGAGAGAGAAAGAGAGCGCATGCGCGCGAGAGAGAGAGAGAGCAAGAGAGCGTGAATGAGAGAGAGAGCGCACGAGAGAGAGCGTGCACATGAGAGAGAGCGCACACGAGAGAGGGAGCGCGCGAGAGAGAGCACGAGAGGGAGAGCGTGCACGCAAGAAAGAGAGAGCACGCGCGCGAGAGAGTGCACGAGAGAGAGAGCATGCGCGAGAGAGAGAAAGCGCAAGAGAGAGAGAGCGAGAGAGAGCACATGCGCGTGAGTGAGAGAGAGAGCAAGAGAGCGTGCGAGAGAGAGAGCGCACGAGAGAGAGCGTGCACATGAGAGAGAGCGCACACGAGAGAGGGAGCGCGCGAGAGAGAGCACGAGAGAGAGAGCGTGCACGCAAGAAAGAGAGAGCACGCGCAAGAGAGAGTGCACGAGAGAGAGATGCATCTGTGAGAGAGAAAGCACAAGAGAGAGAGCGAGAGAGAGCACACATGCGTGAGAGAGAGAGAGAGAGAGAGCAAGAGAGCGTGCGCGAGAGAGAGCATGCACATGAGAGAGAGCGCACACGAGAGAGGGAGCGCGCGAGAGAGAGCACGAGAGAGAGAGCGTGCACGCGAGAAAGAGAGAGCACGCGCAAGAGAGAGTGCACGAGAGAGAGAGAGATCATGCGCGAGAGAGAGAAAGCGCAAGAGAGAGAGAGAGCGCACGTGCATGAGAGAGTGCACCCGCGAGAGAAAGAGCGCACGCACGAGAGAGAGAGCGCACACGCGAGAAAGAAAGAGAGCGAGACAGAGAAAGAGAAAGAGAAAGAGAGAGTGTGCACGCGAGAGAGAGAGAGCCCGAGACAGCAAAAGAGAGAGAGGGAGAGGGAGGGAGGGGACGGAGCAGAGACATTGCCGGGAGAAGGAGCGAGGAGGGGCATGAGAAAAGGGGAAAGAGGGGGCAGACCAGTTTTGGGGGGTCTGTGATCTGCGCCCCCCCCTTGGCTTGCGCCCTAGGCCATGGCCTCGTTGGCCTTATGGGTAATCCGGCATGCTCCTGGGTTAAGAAACACCCAGAGAAGAGCCATCGAAGGTGTTACATTAAGGGCAAGGTCTTCCAGGTTATTTCCGTGTGCATCGAACGGCCCGCTTTACCGGCCATTGCCCTCTTGAGATTTCTTCCCCAGCTTGTCAATCATGATGGAGCTTCCATGTCGGGGTCCATTAAGCAAACCAGTCGGAGCGATGGGAGGACAGAGTTTGGCCTTGGAAGGGAGCTGATTCAGCAGCAGCTCTGTGCATTTGCCGAATGCATGACTTGAAGTTTGAATTAACCCCCTGACGTGCTTCTTTTGCAATTAGTTCCTTTTTTTAAAAAAAAAGAAGGAATATTGGTGCTTTGTCGCATCTAGGAATAGTTGCTCCCTATCATGGTCTGTGACTTAGGAGTCTTCGTAGACTAGTGTTTCTCAACCTCCCTGATGCCACAAGCCCTTAATGTAGTTCCTCATGTTGAGGTGACCCCCAACCATAACATTATTTTTATTGCTACTTCATAACTGTCGTTTTGCTACTGATCTGAATCGTAATGTCAATATCTGATAAGGTAAAGGTTTCCCCCTGATATTAAGTCCAGTCGTGTCCGACTCTGGAGGTTGGTGCTCATCTCCATGTCTAAGCCGAAGAGCCGGCATTGTCCGTAGACACCTCTAAGGTCATGTGGCTGGCATGACTGCATGAAACACCGTTACCTTCCCATCTGAGTGGTACCTATTGATCTACTCACATTTGCATGTTTTCGAACTGCTAGGTTGGCAGAAGCTGGGACTGACAGCAGAAGCTCACGCTGCTCCCCAGAATCGAACCTGCGACCTTTCAGTCAACCATGCATTGTTGGCCCACCGTTTAGCCGTGACTGGGGTGAGGGGGATTGCCCTTAAATGGGTGACCTCCTTCCTCCAGGATCGGGGACAACGTGTGGAGAGGGGGGAGGAGGTCTCCGGGAGGCTCCCATTAAGTTGCGGGGTCCCCCAGGGGGCCATCCTCTCACCCTTACTATTTAACATTTACATGCGCCCCCTGGCCCAGCTGGTTCGCGACTTTGGTCTGGAGTGTTATCAGTATGCAGATGACACCCAGCTCCTGCTGAGAATGGACAGCAGGCAGGACACCGTACCCGATTGTTTCCATCTATGCCTTGAAGCCGTGACTGGTTGGCTGCGTGCCAGCCGGCTGAAGGTGAATCCGTCGAAGACGGAGATCTTGTGGCCTGGCCGCCCTGGGCTGGATGAGTGCCGGTTGCCTACCCTGGATGGCGAGCAGCTTAGCCCGTCATCCCTCGTAAAGAGCTTAGGTGTCCAATGGACCCTTTGCTGACCATGGAGACTCAGGTCTCCATGGTCAGCAAACGGCGTTTTACCATCTCCGCCAGGCTAGGCAACTGGCGCCCTACCTGTCCAGGGATGATCTGGCCACGGTGATCCAGGCGACGGTCATCTCGAGGCTGGACTACTGTAACACCCCTCACGTGGGCCTTCCCTTGTCGACAGTCCGGAAACTCAAGCTGGTGCAGAATGCTGCTGCTCGCTTGCTGGTGGGAGCACCGGTGAGAGAGCATATTACGCCCATCCTGCGGCAACTGCACTGGCTGCCTATTGAGTACCGGATTGCCTTCAAGGTGTTGGTGTTAACCTTTAAGGCCTTGCACGTTCTAGGGCCTGAGTACCTAAGGGACCGCCTTACCCCGTATATTCCCCCGAGATCACTGCGCTCGGAGAGCAGAACCTGTTGGTCATTCCACCACCCCGCTCCTGCCACCTGTCCAGTACAAGACAGCGAGCCTTCTCAGCTGTGGCTCCCATGACTTGGAATTCGCTGCCTAGTCACGCTCGGGCGATTCATGAACTCGGCCCTTTTCGAAGGGCCTGCAAGACCGCCCTTTTCAGGCTAGCGTTTGGCTAGCCTGAATATAGATGCATATCAGCGTCCGAATTAAGATCTACGACCTGTGATCTGCTGGCTACTGGCTATGTATTGCGTGTTTTATCGAATTTTACTGTATGTTTTATTGTTGTGTTTTTATTGCTACTGTGATCCGCCCCGAGCCTGCAGGGAGGAGTGGAATATAAAACCGAATAATAAATAAATAAATAAATAAACAAGCTCAGCACTGGACCAAATTTGGCGCAAATACCCGATACGACCAAATTTGAATACCGGTGGGGTTGGGGGTGGGGCGTTTGATTTTGTCATTTGGGTGTTGTAGTATTATTTATGTATTTATTTACGACATTTCTATACCGCCCTTCTCAGCCCAAGGGCGACTCAGGGCGGTTGACAGTTGGCAATAACTCAATGTAACAACACAAATAACAGTTAAAAACAATAATAAATCATTAAACAATGACCATATGGTAAAAAATTACAATTTAAAATATTACAAAACAGGGCCGTAGCCAGGATTTTGATTCCGGGGCTGAGACTGGGGGGAAGAGGGTCTACCCTAGCAAACCTTTTGTATTGTTATCCCAATAACCTCATTAATGTGGGATATAATGAGCATGGTGATCAGATCATGATATGAATAAACATAACAGTTTAAATAATGTACCAGTAAGGCCTTTTCGCGGACCACCCTGAGAATTTGGGGGGCTGAAGCCCCTTAGCCCCCCGGCTACATGCCTGTTACAAAACATTAAAGACCTTACAAGCCTTAAAAACATTATCGTGAGCGTTACCATGTCATTATCCTTTAATCTCATTGTTGGGTCATTCCATAAGTTCATAAAGCTATGCTGTTTTCAGGGGGGGGGGATCTTATATCCCTAGGTAGGGCATTCCGCAGTTGAGGGGCCACCACCAAAAAGGCCCTGTCCCTTGTCCCCACCAAACGCATCTGCGAGGAAGGCAGAAACGAGAGCAGGGCCTCCCCAGAGGATCATAACGTCCTAAATGGTTCATAAGGAGAGATACGTTCGGAATGGAGGAAAGAAGGAAGGGGAGAGAGAGAGGGAAAAGGAAGGAGAGAAGGAGAACGAAAGAGTGAAGGGGAGAAAGAAGTGAAGCAAGAAAAGAAGGAGGGGAGAGAGGGAGGGAAAGGAAGGAGAGAAGGAGAACGAAAGGGTGAAGGGGAGAAAGAAGAGGTAGGAAGGAAGAGAATGGAGGAAAGAAGGAAGGGGAGAGAGGGGGAAAGGAAGGAGAGAAGGAGAAGGAAAGGGTGAGGGGAGAGGAAGGAAGGAAGGAGGAAGGAAGGGAAGGGGGAAAGGGGAGAAGAGAACGGGGTGAAAGGAAGGAGGAAGGAAGAAAATGGAGGAAAGAAAAGGTGAAGGGGAGAAAGAAGAGGTAGGAAGGAAGAGAATGGAGGAAAGAAGAAGGGGAGAGAGGGGGGGAAAGGAAGGAGAGAAGGAGAAGGGTGAAGGGAAGAAAAGAAGAGGTAGGAAGGAAGGAGGAAAGAAGGAGGAAAGAAAGGAAGGGAGAGACGGGGGAAGGGAAGGAGGTAGGAAGGAGAAATGGAGGAAGAAGGGTGTAGGGGGAGAAAGAAGAGGAGAAAGGGTAGGAAGGAAGAAAATGGAGGAAAGAAGGAAGGGGAGAGAGAGGGGGAAAAGGAAGGAGAGAAGGAGAACAGAAGGGTGAAGGGGAGAAAGAAGAGGTAGGAAGGAAGAGAATGGAGGAAAGAAGGAAGGGGAGAAAGAGGGGGAAAAGGAGGGAGAGAAGGAGAACCAAAGGGTGAAGGGGAGAAAGAAAGGAAGGAAGGAAGAGAATGGAGGAAAGTAGGAAGGGGAGAGAGGGGGAAAAGGAAGGAGAACGAAAGGGTGAAGGGGAGAAAGAAGAGAAGAGAAGGAAGAGGGAGAATGGAGGAAAGAAGGAAAGGGAGGAGAGGGGGGAAAGGAAGGAGAGAAGGAGAACGAAAGGGTGAAGGGAGAAAGGAGAGGTAGGAAGGAAGAGAATGGAGGAAAGAAGGAAGGGGGAGGGGGGGGAGAAGGAGAGAAGGAGAAGGAAAGGGTGAAGGGGGAGAAAGGAAGAAAGGAAGAGGAAGGAAGGAAGAGAATGGAGGAAAGAAGGAAGAGGAGAGGGGGGAAGGAAGGAGAGAAGGAGAACGAAAGGGTGAAGGGGAGAAAGAAGAGGTAGGAAGGAAGAGAATGGAGGAAAGAAGGAAGGGGAGAGAGAGGGGGGAAAGGAAGGAGAGAAGGAGAACGAAAGGGTGAAGGGGAGAAAGAAGAGGTAGGAAGGAAGAGAATGGAGGAAAGTAGGAAGGGGAGAGAGGGGGGGAAAGGAAGGAGAACGAAAGGGTGAAGGGGAGAAAGAAGAGGTAGGAAGGAAGAGAATGGAGGAAAGAAGGAAGAGGAGAGGGGGGAAGGAAGGAGAGAAGGAGAAGGAAAGGGTGAAGGGGAGAAAGAAGAGGAAGGAAGGAAGAGAATGGAGGAAAGAAGGAAGGGGAGAGAGAGGGAAAAGGAAGGCGAGAAGGAGAAGGAAGGGGTGAAGGGGAAGAAAGAAATGAAGGAAGAGGAAGGAAGGAAGAGGGAGAATGGAGAATGCCTCACTCCTCCCTGCTGCATGCTGGGAAACCGAGACCCAGGCTGCTCTGGAGAGCCAGATGCAATCATGAAAAGAGCCATATCTGGCTCGCGAGCCGTAGGTTCCTGACCCTGTCCTACAGCAACAAAAGGCTATGCATAAAGAAAATCGATGGGATGGTGAAGGGTAGGTCAAGTGGAATGGTAAGGAAAGCATCTCTCAAAACCTTTTCCCTGTGTTGGGTGCAAAATAAGACGGCCCTGGCAGAGTGGAGGCAAGAGGTGGCACACTCATCTAAATTTAGCCCTTGTTCTCTCTCCTTTGATGTGCACCAGTGAGAAATGTGTTCTCTTTTTTCCCTTATCTGGCTCTTTCCGGCATGAGGCACCACTTTCCTTATTTATGCTCCCTCTCTCCTCTGCGCCGTAAGACAACAGCTCAAGAGGTCTGCTGAGTCGGAGACATCGGAGCCTCTATGAGTCAGCATTGCTGACCTGTGCACTATGAGTAAATAAGCAAAGTTTATTGATTAGTCCAGTGTTTCCCAACCTTTTTTGAGCCGCGGCACATTTTTTACATTTACAAAATCCTGGGGCACACCACCAACCAAAATGACACAAAATGACACTCTAACACAGTAATACATATAGTTAATATGTTTTTGAATGTATTTATACACTCAGTGTGAAACCTGGGCCTGTTTCGATGAACACAACATAGATATCCTGACAAGAATAGCAGAAAGATACAAACTTCCCACACAGAACTCCCATAACCAAGAGAAAATGCTATAAGAGTTTGGTGGGCATTGACCTTGGGTTTTGGAGTTGTAGTTCACCTATATCCAGAGAGCACTGTGGACTCAAACAATGTTGGATCCAGACCATACTTGGCATGAATACTCAATATTCCCAAATGTGAACACAGATGGAGTTTGGGAAAAATAGACCTTGACATTTGGGAGTTATAGTTTCTGGGATTTATAGTTCACACACAATCAAAGAGCATCCTGAACTCTTGCAACAATGGAAAGTTGGCATGTCGAACTCTCATTACCAACAGAAAGTACTGAAAGGGTTTGCTTGGAAATTGACCTTGAGTTTGGAAGTTGTAGTTCACCTACACCCAGAGCGCTGTGGACTCAAATAATGATGGATCTGGACCACACTTGAAATGAATACTCAATATGCCCAAATATGAATGCCGATGGAGTTCAGGGGAAATAGACCTTGCCATTTGGGAGTTGTAGTTGCTGGGATTTATAGTTCCCCTACAATCAAAGAGCATTCTGAACCCCACCAATGATAGAACTGGGCCAAACTTCCCACAGAACTCCCAGGTGGCTCCCTTCCTGAATGGCTCTCTCCCTCTTCCACACCAGAAGGGAAGGCACTCACTCGGTCCGCGGTTGCCTTCCTTCCTTCCTTCCTTCCTTCCTTCCTTCCTTTCCTTATTTCCTGCGGTTCGAAAGAAAAAGCTGGTGGGCCTGCCTCAGTCTGCGCTCCTCACTTCTGCTTCCGTTCCCGCCCTCCCTCGATTGGAGGCTGGCTGGCTGGGGAAACGGCCGAAGGAGGCGGCGCCCCGGCCCTTCCTCCTCCTCCTCCCCCAAGCAACAGCAGCAGGAGTTCGGGAGGAGGGGGAAGAAAGGGGGGAAGAGAGGTTTTCCCGCGGAACACCAAGTGATCACTCACGGCACACTAGTGTGCCACGGAACAGTGGTTGGGAAACACTGGATTAGTCCATTAGCCCAGTCATTCTCAACCGGTGTGACGCGGCACACCAGTGTGCCGTGCAAGAGCACGTGGTGTGCCGCGGGAAACGTCCCTCCCCACCTTTCTTCCCCTCCTGCTGCTGCTGCTTGGAGGAGGAGGCTAAGCGGGTGGAGGCAGATCCGGGCCTACCAGGTGAGGCGGGCTCTGAGGCCTTGTGTGTGTGTGTGAGAGAGGAGAGGGTTGGAGGAGAGGGAGGGCACCGGGCTGGGGGAGGCTTTTCCGCCTGGCCCCCGTGCCCTTCCGAAGTCGGAAGGACTCGAGAGCCGGGCGAAAAGCTTCCCCCGCGAGCCATCGAGGCCTGCGGGAGGGTTTTCACCCGGCTCTTGCATCCCTCTGGTCAGAAGGACGCGAGCTGGGCGAAAAGCTTCCCGCAAGCCATCGAGGCCTGCAGGAGGCTTCTCCACCTGTCCCCGCGCCCTTCCCAAATTGGGGACGGGCGAGGGGCCAGGAGGAGCGCTTCCCCAGGCAGCAAGGTCCTCGCTGCCTCAGGGAGCGTCTCCGCCTGTCCCCGCCCGCCTTCCCAAATTGGGGACAGGCGAGGGGCCAGGAGGAGCACTTCCCCAGGCAGCGACTTTGAAGTTGCAAAACCATTAAATGCTAATCAACATGGCCATTTGCAACATTCGCACTTGCCTAAAGCAGGCAAGAGTTCTTTCTTCCACCCTGGACATTATTCCACAGATATATACACGTCACTTGCCTAGTTTCTAACAGCTCACCACCTCTGAGGATGCCTGTCATAGATGTGACTGAAACATCAGGAGAGAATGCTTCTGGAACATGACCATACAGCCTGAAAACCTCACAGCAACCCGGTGAATCTGGCCGTGAAAGCCTTTAGCAAAAGCTCTTTTTATTTCTGCCAGGATATCTATGTTGTGTTCATCAAAACAGGCCCAGGTTTCAGACTGAGTGTATAAATACATTTTAAAACATATTAACTATATGTATTACTGTGTTAGAGTGTCGTTTTGTGTCATTTTGGTTGGTGGTGTGCCCCGGGATTTTTTAAATGTCAAAAGTGTTCCTCGGCTCAAAAAAGGTTGAGAAACACTGCATTAGCCCATCAGTAAAAGGCAAAAACAAGAACATTACACAAATAGACACTAATCACTAGGCCTGGTTAGGTTTTTCGGAACGCTATGAAAATCGGAATAAATTTGGAATTAATTCACTTTTTTTTTTTTTTTAAAATAAGTCTTTATTAATTTTCCATTAAAAGACACATAGTGAAAAACAAATACACATAGTGACAAAACATACATTTGAGTTCGGGGTGAGCAAGAATTGCTCGAAAAAGGAAAAGAAAGAGTGTGTCTACCAAAGAAAGGTAGGTGTATATAAAGGGTGTAAAGGAAATTGAGTGGGAACAGGGATGTCCCGAGCTGTCTTTTTTTAAGCCCTCACGCTTTTGTTGTACTTCCCTTTTCCTGCCTGTATGGGGGGGAGAGAAGAGCATATCTTTATGGTCACTTTAAGATCAAATCAACATTATATTCCCTTCTGCAATATTGCCGTACTGCCCCCCAATCTGTTTCTTCCGGACTAGATTTGTTTTTATTTCTTAGTCTCTCAGTTAACCAGTCTAGCTGGATTGTTTCCATAACCTTCGTAAACCAGTCCTCCTTAGTCGGGTATTGGGGACTTCCAATATTTCGCTAATAGTATCCTGGCAGCTGTTATACCCGTTAATATTATTTTTTTCTCCATCGCGGTATTTCTTCTTCTAGAATACCCAGCAGGAAAATTTCTGGTTTTTTTCTCAAGTGTGCTTGTGAGCATTTTCTGTAGTTCTTGTTGTATCATTGTCCAGAATCTGACTGTCTTTGGGCAAGTCCACCAGAGGTGGAAGAAGGTCCGCTTTTGTTGCCACATTTCCAACATTTTGGGTCTGTGGATCTGTACATTTTGCTATTTTTCTGGGGAGAGGTACCACCGTACACCATCTTCACCCAATTTTCTCTGAAAGAGCTACTCAAGGATTTCTGGACAATGTTACACCATATATGTTTCCAGGTCTTAGTTTTTATCTTGAACCCTACGTTTCTTGTCCATTCTTCCATGTACTCTCTCTTCTGGTTGTTAGCAGTGTCTAGTTGGAGCAAGGTTTTATATGTCTTTCCTATCATCTTCTCATCCTCTTTTAATATTTTATCCTCTAGTTCTGACTCCTCCTCTCTAAATTCCCTTTTTTGATCCTCTTTAAATTTTCCTTGCATTTGGAGATATTGGAACCACCCCACCTGGATACCCTCTATCTCTAATTCCTCCTTCGTTTTCAAGCTATAAGTATTCCCATTCCATTTTAATGAGTCTTTGTAAGTTATCCAATTTTTATTTTCTAGTTCTCTAATTCTATACGCCTCATTTGCTGATGTCCATAACGGAATCTTTGCCCCCATTCTTTGGAGTATTTATTCCAGACCCTCAATAGAGACCTCCTTATGTAGTGGTTATTGAAGGCTGCATCTACTTTTCTCCTGTCATATATCAAATAACCATGGAAACCATATTTCAGGTCGTGTCCCTCCAAATTTAGTAAGTTATGATTTTTAAGTTGGATCCACTCCTTTATCCAGACCAGGCAGCTAGCTTCGTGATAGAGTCTAAGATTTGGGACCCCGAGCCCTCCTCTCTCCGGTGTGTCCTGGAGGTTTTCATCCTAATTCTCGGTTTTCTGCCGTTCCAAATAAATTTGGAGATATCTCCCATCCCGCCTCAGAATACCTGGACATTGATACGGATAGGCAGAACCATAAATAGGAAGTTAATCTTCGGAGAGTCATCATCTTTACGGCGGCTATCCTCCCCATAAAGGAGAGATTTAGTTTCTTCCATTTTTCCATATCCCTTTTAATTTTTGACCATAACTCTGTGTAATTGTTTTTAAATAGTTTGGAGTTTTTTGATGTGACATTAATGCCCAGGTATTTAACTTTCTCTTGGATCTGCATGCCTGATAACCTTTGAAGTGTTTGTTTCTTTGTCTCGGATAGATTTTTAACTAGGATATTGGTTTTCCCCCTGTTGATCTTAAATCCAGAAACCTTTCCATAGTCTTCTACCTTTTGGATCCATGATGTTATTGACTCTGTCGGGTTTTCTATTATCAGTACGACATCGTCTGCGAATGCCTTAACTTTTATGTTGGCATTCTTGATCCGTAAGCCCCTCAGGTGTTCGTCATCCCTTATCTTATTTAGGAGGATTTCCAGGGACAAGATAAAGAGCAGGGTGATAGCGGACACCCTGTCTCACCCCTTGAGATTTCCACCTCCTTTGATCTTCTCTGGTTAACAATAATCTTTGCACTCTGAATTCCGTATATGGCCTGGAATGCGTTTCTAATCTGAAAGCCTATATCTAGCTCCTCCAATAAAGTTTTGAGATAAGTCCAATTAACCCTATCAAATGCCTTTTCGGCATCTAGGAACATCAGGCCCATCTCCCTATCGTTGTTTTTTTCGTAATATTCTATTATGTCAATTATATATCTAATGTTAGTTCTAATTTGTCTTTTTGGTAAAAACCCGTTTTGGTCCTCATTAATCCAATTGTTTAGGAAATTTTTAAACCTGTTGGCCAGTATTGCGGTAAAAATTTTGTAGTCGAAATTTAATAGGGAGATGGGCCTGTAGTTCGCCGGATCCTCAGGGTCCCTTCCAGCCTTCTCTATTAAGGTTATATTTGATTCTCTCACGATTCGGGATTGTGCCATATTGCAAAATGTCATTGAAGAGCTTTTCTAAAATCACTGCCAGTTCATCCTGGAACTCCTTATAGTATTCGGCGGTAAATCCATCCGGTCCCGCCGCTTTGTTTCTCTTCAGTAATTTTATTGTTTCTAGTATTTCTGATTTGGTGATCTTCTTGTTGAGTTTCTCCCTTTCTTCCTCCGAGATCTTATTTATTTTACAATCCCCTATGTATTTAGTAATATCCTCTTTGTTTATTTTTTCCTCTTTATATAATTCCTGGTAGAATTTGGCAAATGCTTCTCTTATTTCTTCGTCTCCTGTGTATTCCCTCTGCCCTATTTTTATCTTTTTTATTACACCTCTTTCTTTCTTCTCTCTCAGCTGTTGTGCCAAATACCTTCCTGTCTTATTTGCTGATTCGAATTGTCTCTGTTTTAAGTATTTTAAGTTTTTTTCCATTTTCCTTAAGTCATAAAATTCTAACTGTTTTTTATAGATGTTAACCTCTCTTCTGTACTTTTCGCAGTTGGGTTTTTTTTTTAGTTTTTTTTCCGCTAGTTCCAATTTTTCTTTTGTCTCTTTGATTTCTTTTTCTCTCGCTCTTTTCTTGAGAGCCTGTTTCTTGAGGAAAAAACCTCGTATAAAGGCCTTGCTAGTGTCCCATATTAATTTAGTGTTATTATTCTCTTTACAGTTTATTTCGAAGAATTCTTTTAGCGCTCTCTTCCCTTCTTCTCTTATTTCTTTGTCCTCTATGATGAAATTTGGGAGTTTCCAATGGAATTCCCTTTGACGATTTCTCAATTCCAGTGTGATCTGGCAGTGATCTGTTATTGTCCTGGCCTCTATTTTTGTCTGCTTTACCATTGGGGTCAGGTGACCAGAGATCATGAAGAGGTCAATTCGTGACCATGATTTGTGACGGTCGGAGTAAAAAGTAAAATCTTTCTCTCCCTGGTGTCTCTCCCTCCAGATGTCTGTCAATTTGAGATTTTCTTGGAGGTCAAAAAAACTTTTTGGCAGTTTCCCCTTTTGATTCCCTCTAACTCCTTTTCCCGGGTTCCTGTCTCTTTTCGGGTCCATAACTCCGTTCATATCTCCCAGCAATATACAGGTATCATATACAACATTTGACATAGTCTTCTCCAGTTTCTGGAAGAATTTGGATTTACATCCATTTGGAGCGTAAACATTACAAATCAAAATACCTTCTAGCTCACTTTTAATTAATACCCCCACGAATCTACCCTCCTTGTCTGCAAAGGCTAATTCCGGTTTAAGCCCCGGATCAACATATAAGACCACTCCTTTTTTCTTATCCCCTGCTGCCGCAATAAACTCTTGCCCCAGCTTTGTGTTTATCAAATATTTTACATCTTCTTTCTTAATATGGGTTTCTTGTAGCCCAATTACATTTGCCTTTTCTTTCTTTAAGTTATGAAACACCCTCCTCCTCTTATTCCCACTATTCAGCCCGTTCACATTCCAGGATAGGCACCTTAAGTCCATTTACTCCGTCCCTGTAGGTTGGTCTTCCTGGTTTCTTAAAATATTTGAGTCCTCCCCTTCAGACTCCTCTGAGTCTGGGTCTGCTTCAGAGTTTGGGTCGTCCTCGCCATCTTCTAGTGTCTCGGCTTCTTCTTTCCTCCCTGTTTCCCTCTCCAGCACCTTAGGGGATAGGGGGCGTCTTTCCATTAGGTCACTACATGGTGTTTCATTCTGCTCGTCTTTATTTTGCGGGTTTCTTCGTAGATCCTCTTCAAATTTTCTGAGGAATTCTTTTGCTTTCAGTTCAGTTGTTAGCCAATAGTTCCTTCCCTGTAGGACACCATGATGCCTTCTCTTTTTTCCCACCTGTATCTTATGTTGTGTTTCCTTAACACGTCTGTTATAAAGTAGTAGTCTCCTCTCTTTTGTAACACCGACATGGGTATTTCTTTCAAGATGGTAATTTTCTTCCCTTTGAAGGAAGCCGGTCTTCTGTTACTCCACTTAAGAATATCATCTCTCAGTCTTTTGAGTGAAAATTTACTACAATGTCTCTGGGCAAGTTATTTTTTTGGTATAATTGGAAGAAACCTAAAAAATCCTGTCAATTTTTCCCCGTCAGGGCCTCCTCTGTGCTATCAATATTTTCGATGTTATTGATAGAATGGATTCTCTTAATTTCTCCTCCTCAGTCTCCTCAACCCCTCTATAACGCAATTGGAACTCTTTCTGGTGTATTTCTGATGAGGTCATCTTGTATTCTAGGTCTTGTGTTTTTATCTCAAGTTCTTTGATTTTTTCCAGGTGTCCTCTCTGTTTAAGCCTCAATTCATTGTTTTCTTTTTTGAGGTCTGTGATTTGGTGATTCATCTCCGTCATTTTTTGGTTCATGTCTATCATCCCTTTTTTCATTTCTTTTAGGTCTCCCTTCAATTCACTTTTCATTTCTTTCAGTTCTCCTTTTTGTTCATCTCTCATTCTCCTCCTTTCTTCATCACCATTTCGAATTGCCAATCTGACTTCCTGGATTTCTTGCAAGATTTCTCTTAGGCTTATCTCCCCTATTCCAGCTCCCGAGGGTCTTCTAACTGGTTCCATTCTTTTATCTCTCTCTTTGTCTTTGGCTCTGGTGCTCATGATTATCATATCATGCCCTGCTGGGCTTGTTTTAGGCTTCTTTTTCTTGGATGCTGCAATCTTCTCTATTACACTAGAGGGTGCCCTTTTGCGTTCTGAGTTTTGTCTCTCCCTTGTCTCCCTTATCTTCCTCTTCCTATCCTCCCCGGGTCCTCAGTGGTGAATGAGCTTCAGGTTTTACCTTTCCTTCTCGTCCCCTCTCTTCTCCGTCCTTACCGGCCTCCTTTCCTTCTGCAGCTTTCCCTTTGCTACAGGTACCTCCCTCTGCCCGGTAGTTTTGTTTGGGCTCACTCTCTTGCAGCCTTTCCCTTTGATTCACTCTCCTGACTGGATCGTGGCGTCTCAGCTTTCCTCCGTGGTCGCCACTCTTTCCCCTCTTCCTGCTTCTCGGAGGTTGCCTTCTTCCGCCCTGTTCACTCTGTCTTTCTCCAGCTCCGCCCACTTCCGTCTTCACCCGGCTCGTGTTGTTTACATGAAAAGGACAGCTTATCTGATTTCTCCCATTCGTCTCAGGATGTTGTCGCCATCTTCCCTCCTAGCCCAGCACCGCCCATCAAACCCCGACTAGGGCTCGTCCGCCTCTTTCCCTTCCCTTCCGCTGCCTCTCAAAACTTCGTTCCGACCGCTTTCGTTTGGGCAAGTTGGGGGGGGGGGAGTTCCCAGTCTCGTCTACAGGTTAGTGGAGCTCTCTTCTCTCCCGCCTGTCTCCTGTTCTTCCACCCCTTCAATATCCTTCTCCTCTCTCTTACCGTAGCGGGGGTGGGACAGTATGGCACTGTCTTTTCTTGATCCCTTTCCCCATAGGGTGCGCGTGTTAAAGAAATCCGCCGGAGCGAGCTTTTCCTCAGCTTTCGCCAAGATAGCTCTCTGGGTTCCCTCAGGCCCTTTTCTGCTCCCGGTCCCGATCTCGCCGGGTCCCTTGAGGGGGCCCCGCTTTGATCGAGGTGGGAGTCTTACTGGACCCTGGACCTTCAGCCTCTTTTTCCTTCCAGGCTCAGGTGGGGAAACACCCCCGAACCCAGTTTTTTTTGAGCTTCAACACCAGGAGCCCTCCTGGGTTGCAGCACTCGCCTCCGTAGCGGAACCGGAAGGACATCAGCAAATGAGGCGTATAGAATTAGAGAACTAGAAAATAAAAATTGGATAACTTACAAAGACTCATTAAAATGGAATGGGAATACTTATAGCTTGAAAACGAAGGAGGAATTAGAGATAGAGGGTATCCAGGTGGGGTGGTTCCAATATCTCCAAATGCAAGGAAAATTTAAAGAGGATCAAAAAAGGGAATTTAGAGAGGAGGAGTCAGAACTAGAGGATAAAATATTAAAAGAGGATGAGAAGATGATAGGAAAGACATATAAAACCTTGCTCCAACTAGACACTGCTAACAACCAGAAGAGAGAGTACATGGAAGAATGGACAAGAAACGTAGGGTTCAAGATAAAAACTAAGACCTGGAAACATATATGGTGTAACATTGTCCAGAAATCCTTGAGTAGCTCTTTCAGAGAAAATTGGGTGAAGATGGTGTACCGGTGGTACCTCTCCCCAGAAAAAATAGCAAAAATGTACAGATCCACAGACCCAAAATGTTGGAAATGTGGCAACAAAAACGGGACCTTCTTCCACCTCTGGTGGACTTGCCCAAAGACAGTCAGATTCTGGACAATGATACAACAAGAACTACAGAAAATGCTCACAAGCACACTTGAGAAAAAACCAGAAATTTTCCTGCTGGGTATTCTAGAAGAAGAAATACCGGCGATGGAGAAAAAAATAATATTAACGGGTATAACAGCTGCCAGGATACTATTAGCGAAATATTGGAAGTCCCCCAATACCCCGACTAAGGAGGACTGGTTTACGAAGGTTATGGAAACAATCCAGCTAGACTGGTTAACTGAGAGACTAAGAAATAAAAACAAATCTAGTCCGGAAGAAACAGATTGGGGGGCAGTACGGCAATATTGCAGAAGGGAATATAATGTTGATTTGATCTTAAAGTGACCATAAAGATATGCTCTTCTCTCCCCCCCATACAGGCAGGAAAAGGGAAAGTACAACAAAGCGTGGAGGGCGAAAAAGACAGCTCGGGACATCCCTGTTCCCCACTCAATTTTCTTTACACCCTTTATATACACCTACCTTCTTTGGTAGACACACTCTTTCTTTTCCTTTTTCGAGCAATTCTTGCTCACCCCCGAACTCAAATGTATGTTTTGTCACTATGTGTATTTGTTTTTCACTATGTGTCTTTTAATGGAAAATTAATAAAGACTTATTTTAAAAAAAAAAAAAGACTATAGCTCCCAAAGTTTCACAGCCAGCATGGCCACAATGAAGACCAGAAAGTAACTTCTCAAAAATCTCTTCCCTCCTCATATAGAGCTCTAGATATAATTTTATATTTCATAACCAATACTTTTAATTATTCCTAGAAAGATACATCCAGCCAGTGAAGCTGTCAAAACAAAACAAGATTCCTGGAACAATTGGACCCACTGAGTTTCCCAAACATATTGCAGAAGCAGATGCACCTACAGTGTGTTATGGTAATGCAAGTGGTATGTAAATAATGCATGCAGCATTGTAGCTAGACCAGAAATCTTCAAGAACAGTTGCAGATGGCACAATAGCCATAATGGTGCGAACACACTCTCGAACACACCAGAAATCTAGGCACCAAGCTCAGACTGAATATAGGGGTATATTCAAATTGAGGCCTGAGAGTATTTGTTTTTGTTTGGAGGGAGGAAATGTAACTTCATCTAACATATATTGAACCTCTATGGCCTTATAAGACTTTTTAAAAACTAATCTTAAACTACACTTTTCAGAAAAATGGACTGCAGCAGTTTTGTTAAGGATTGTTTTGCGTTTCAACGTTGCTGTTTTATATTCTTATGCAGAAGGCAGAAACCGGATTTTAAGTGGATCTTTTCTCTAGTGCAGTGTTTTCAAACTTTTTTGAGCAAATCCTGGGGCATACCACCAACCAAAATGACGCAAAATGACACTCTAACACAGTAATACATATAGTTAATATGTTTTTAAATGTATTTATACACTCAGTGTGAAACCTGGGCCTGTTTCGACGAACACAACATAGATATCCTGGCAGGAATGGCAGAAGGACACACATGAAGGTCTTGCTCAACAGCTGTCAGTCTAGTTATAGTTCACCCGCAATCAAAGAGCATTCTGAACTCCACCAATGATGGAATGGAATCAAACTTCCCACACAGAACTCCCATAACCAAGAGAAAATACTATAAGAGCTTGGTGGGCATTGACCTTGAGTTTTGGAGTTGTAATTCATCGACATCCAGCGAGCACTGTGGACTCAAACAATGTTGGATCAGGACCAAACTTGGCACAAATACTCAATATGCCCAAATATGAACGCAGATGGAGTTCAGGGGAAATAGACCTTGATATTTGGGAGTTACCGTTTCTGGGATTTATAGTTAACAAACAATCAAAGAGCATCCTGAACTCTTGCAACAATGGAATTGAACCAAACTTGGCATATTGAACTCTCATTACCAACAGAAAGTACTGAAAGGGTTTGCTTGGGAATTGACCTTGAGTTTGGAAGTTGTAGTTCACTTCCACCCAGAGAGCACTGTGGACTCAAACAATGTTATGTTATGTTGTTGTTTGTTTTCTATCCAGAATCACAATGTTGGAAGGAGGCTCACCACTTTAAGGTCCCTAAAACAGGCATGGGAAAACTTTGGCCCTCTAGGTGCTTTGGACTTCAACTCCCATCATTCCTAACAGCCTGAGGCCCTTTCCTGCTTAAGTGGCTGAGGGGGGGGGGGAGGAAAAGGGCCCGAGGCTGCTAGGAATGGTGGGAGTTGGAGTTCAAAACACCTGAAAGGTCCAAGTTTGCCCATGCCAGCTTTCGACAGAGACCTCTTCCTCCCCCTTCGCACCCTTTCTTCCCCCTCCTGCTGAACACTTACTTTTTTCTCCACTCTGTCTCCCTTCTTCCCAGCCTCGCTCTGCTCGCTTTGCTCACGCTGCCGCTTCTGCCGCCATTTTGATCCGAGGGGGCAGCGTGAGCGTGTTCAGGAGGAGAGGGGGGAGGGAGGAAGACGTGGGGTGAGTCTGCGCAGTAGCATGCGCATGGGTCACGTCTTCCTCCCTCCCCCCTCCCCTCCTGAAGAAGGGAGCCCGAGTGGAGAAGAAAAAGTATTCGGCAGGAGGGGAAATAAAGGGTATTGGGGGTTCTAATTTCCCACAGCACACCTGATGATCGCTCACGGCACACTGGTTGGGAAACACTGCTCTAGTGCGATGAAGTAAGTAGTTTCCACCCATGAAATGTTTGAACATATATGCTGCAGGCACTCAACGGTAAAATCTGAAATGTATGAATAAAACAAAGGCACCTTATATGTAAGACTTCATTTGCATTTGGTACCTCAGCCCCAAATAATCCTATGAATATCCACCTCAGCCCCAAATAAATAATAATAATGATTTTTTAAAAAACTTTATTTATATTCTGCTCTATCTCCCCGAAGGGACTCAGGTCGGATTCCAAACATAAAAGGCAAACATTAATGCCTGAATACAACAACAATACATCAATAATAACAAAATTTAAACAACCCAAAATATAAACATGATCCCATGAATATGCTTCCCAGGGAGAACAAAGTGTGTGGAGCCATGCCCTCATTTGATGTAGCAACAAAGATTCCAGAGGATACCAATTTGTACCAGCTGAGGCCAACTATCTCTAAATTTCCCTGCATAATTTTATGATATCCAAACCATACTTGTAGCAATGGACATCTAGATTCGGCTCTATGTTATCCACAGAGGAGGGGTGCATTGGACGGAAATCTATGGCTCAGAAAACAGCTTGACACTCACCCCCTCCACCAGCTTATTCAGTATCAGTAGACCAAAACAGATTTAGGCAGACTCGTAGAAAACTCACCATGGCAAGATAAGGAGCTCATTTGATATTAAACTCAGGCAAATTAATGCAGACTTAATGAAAGCAATTCAGTTTGAAAGTAGATTCCCAGACACTATTTCTTACTTTCCATGACATAATGCATATGCAATAAAATAATAGCTAACCACCTGGAGAAAACTTAGTGAGGGTGAACTGCCTGACAACACAGTTCTGGGAACTGTGTGAACTATTTACAAAATCTGAAAGTCAAGTTGCTCTGTACACATGGCTCTAGTTAAGCCGCATTTTTCCACAATTTGCCATCAATCAGCTCTTTATATCTAAATAGTAAACGGACAGGACCTTTCAGACATATGCCATCTGCTTGTTTGTTTCTGTCCTACGGCAGACTTCCCTAGCTCAGTGCTTACCAAGCATGTGAGACTACTGCTCCCATCATCCCCAGACAACACATGCATGGCTATCCCATGACTGTTTAGAATGTGTGAATAATGGAAAGTTCTCTGCTGGAAAGTAATTTAAAATGAATGTTCCATTCAATCCTCCAGACCACCCCCCCCCCCCCCACACACACATTTCCTCTTTACCTTATTTTTCTTTTACAAATAGCTCATCTGCATGATATTTTAAAGGACTCAGTTTTCATCCCCTTCTTTTTCTTTCTCTCTCTACCCCCTCCCTTCTTGGCGTCATGCCCTCTTCTGTTCCCAGCAAAGATAGGGGGCACATGTCATGTTTTTTTGTTATCGCAGCAAACCTATAACTAACAGTTATGGCTTAAATCTATTACACACAACATTGGGTTGCTTTCAGGCCCATGATAACAGCTGCTTTCCACATCTGGAAAGGAGTTTAGAATAATCTCCTCCCCCAACTCTACTACCCTATTTGAATTTCATCCTCTGACAGCTGCAGGAGTAGAGTGCTTTGATTACCAAGTTGGTGCAAAACAGACAGATGGAGCAAATGTGCTGAGAGTCTGCTTGGAACTATAGAATTTGCTGCTGTAATTCTCAGTATTTCCAAATTGATTTTTCTGTTATCCCAGACTATTTTGTGGCAATTCTTGGAGTCAGCTGTAAAATTTTATTCAAGGGTTTTTATTTTGTTTTAATTCCAATATATTTAGGTACAAAAAAGTTTTCTCTTGTCCTCCTTTCTCTGGCTTTTTTACAATGATAGCACGTTCGCACATCTGCTTTATAACACTATGGCTGGATCTACACTGCCATAAAATGCACTTTGAACTGCATTATATCATCTGTATAATGACCAAGTAGCAACGGTAAGAACTGACAATGGAACAACAGACTGGTTCAAGACTGGGAAAGGCATACGGCAGGGTTGTATACTCTCACCAAACCTATTCAACTTGTATGCAGAACACATCATGCGATGTGCGGGGCTTGTCGAATCCAAGGCTGGGGTTAAAATTGCTGGAAGAAATATTAACAACCTTAGATATGCAGATAATACCACTTTGACTGCTGAAAGTGAGGACAAGCTGAGGAGCCTTATAACCAAGGTGCAAAAGCTGGGTTGCAGTTAAACATTTAAAAAAAACCAAGATTATGGCAACTAGACTGATCAATAACTGGCAAATAGAGGGAGAAAATGTGGAGACAGTGACAGACTGCGTATTTCTAGGTGCGAAGATCACTGCAGATGCAGAATGAAGCCAGGAAATCAGATGTTTGCTTCTTGGGAGGAGAGCAATGTCCAATCTCGATAAAATAGTGAAGAGTAGAGACATCACACTGGCAACGAAGATCCGCATCGTCAAAGCAATGGTATTCCCCGTAGTAACCTACAGATGTGAGAGCTGGACCATAGGGAAGTCTGAGCGAAGGAAGATAGATGCTTTTGAACTGTGGTGTTGGAGGAAAATTCTGAGAGTGCCTTGGACTGTGAGAAGATCCAATCAGTCCATACTTCAGGAAATAAAGACCGACTGCTCATTGGAGGGAAGGATAGTAGAGGCAAAGATGAAGTACTTTAGCCACATCATGAGAAGACAGGAAAGCTTAGAGAAGACAGTGATGCTGGGGGAAATGAAAGGAAAAAGGAAGAGGGGCCGACCAAGGGCAAGATGGATGGATGGTATCCTCGAAGTGACTGGCTTGACTCTGAAGGAGCTGGGGGTAGCGACGGCCAACAGGGAACTCTGTTGTGGGCTTTTTCATGAGGTCATGAAGAGTCGGAAGTGACTGAATGAATAAATAACAATACCACCAGTGTAGACTCATACAATGCAGTTTAACTACACGGGAATACATTATATGACTCTATGTGTTTTGTATAGATGCTTGTTAGATGATGTTTCTGTTGGTGTAAATGCATAGGACCATTGGTAGAAACATTAATAATTTTATGCATAGAATTATTGAATCATAGAATAATAGAGTTGCAAGAGACAGCATGGGCCATCTACTCCAACCCCCTGCCATGCAGGAAAAGCACAATTAAAGTATTCTTGACAGATAGCCATCCACCTTCTGCTCAAAAGCCTCCAAGGAAGGAGCTTCCACCAGACTCCAAGGCACTGATTGATATGAGTCTATGCTGACCATAAAATACAGTCTCAAACTATTATATAACAGTGTGGATGGGGCCTATGTCTCTAGCAAAGATTTTAGGTGAGCAAAACAAGGGAATTAGTTTAGAATCCACTGCTAGTTGTCTCCATGACATATCATCTGTTCTCTTGCAGTATTCTGCCTTTTGTCCCGCTTTAGGCAATGCCAGGGGACAGTCCAGGGTTTTATGGAAATCCTGAAGTATCTCAGGACTTTACAGCAATGTAGACAGCCAGATTGGTCCAGATTTTACCCAATCCACTGTCCAGAAAAACTCAATGTCATTACCCTTTCTTTATACTGAAGGAGATTGCTTGTCTAATGATGCTGCTGCCACTACCCTTACCAACCATGGAACATCTTGGCTGCCATGATCATGGCTCTAATATTAGAATGGGATGCTCACACAAAGAGCAAGAAGCAGGGCATCAATCTTGCTTGCATGAAGCTCTACAGCTGCCTAGGATCAGCAGTACTATATTGAGTGAGATGAAAGCCTAGCAGAGGTGATGTGATGTTGGCTCAACTGGACTGTGTGGCTGTAGCAGACTGGATGGCCCACGAGGTCTCTTCCAACTCTATGATTCTGATTCTGTACTACATCAGACTCTTCTCCTTCGCTTTTCTGTGGTATTCTGGTTCCAAAGCTTTGCACAAAATACTAATTACTCACTTGCCACAGGGTTCCTTATATGCTAGCAAGCATTACATGTGATTCCATCTTTTCAATTTGAAATTGGATCATAGTTCCCTATGTGGAGGTTTCATGTTTCCCAAGTTTAATGTTTTCAGGGAAGGCCTATCGCTAAATCCTGTAACCAGGGGCGGTCTAAGGTAATTTTAAATGGTAAGCAGACATAATTTTGTATTTTTATTATATTGTATGACAATATTAAGCAGAACTGTATAATAATCAACAAGAAATGCAATGTAAATGCATCAAAATCAGAATATATTACCTACCACCCGTCTCATAATTCATAGGAGTCTCCCATAAGTCCAAAATTAGGATCCCAATGTAAATGTAAATAGAAAAACAGCCAAAATGTTCAAATGAGGTCGAATACAGGCAGCACGGCCTAGGCAAACTTGGGCCCTCCCTCCCTCTAGGTGTTTTGGACTCCAACTCCCACAACTCCTCATAGCTTCAGGCCCCTCAGGTCTAGACAGAAATAGAGCTGCCTGAGGAACATCAGCAGGGCCAGGATAGCGCCCCATGCAGCCAGGATAGCGTCCCCTTCCCAGATGGCGCCCTATGCGGCCGCTTACTTGGCCTTCTTGTAGGACCGCCCCTGCCTGTAACCTCCCATATACAGTATGTTTGGTGGGGATATGAGAAAGGGTCTTATTAGTGACTGCTCCGGTCTGAAACTTCCTTCTAGGGATAGCTAAGTTGCCTCCATGATTAGTCAAAGGTGTTTCTACTCAGGCATCAGGGGCGGTCCTACCGGAAGGCAAAGCGGGGCGCCATTTGGGTAAAGGGCGCATTCCCCAGCCCGCCAGACAGCGTCCGGATGATGTTCTGCTTTTGGGCCTTGTGCGCTCTGACGCCGCGCTGTAGCAAACCTCCCTGCATGCCGAATAGGGAGTGCTGTGTTTACAGGCTTCTGCGCCTGCGCACACGAGCTTCTGGGCATGCGCGGAGGGGGGCACCAAAATAATGTTTTTTGGGGGGGTGCCAAAATAATGTTCGCTTACCATTTAAAATTACCTTAGACCGCCCCTGTCAGGCATATGTCTGACAACAGATTTATTGCTGTGGAAGACGCTTTTAAGAGGCTGTTCTCCTTTTAAACTCTTTCTTTCCACAGTGCTTTTTTTCATTCTGTTTAATGTGGTTATTGTTTTAGCATGATGATCTGTTGAGCTGTGTTTTCATATTATAACACTGCATTTTTAGCCATGTCTGTTTTTAATTATGTTGTGAGCCACCACGAGAACCTTGTACTGGCAGCAAGGTGCAGTACAAAATAAATAAATATATAGTTTTATGGTCCCTACCATAAAAAATATTGGCGTAGAGTACTGGAATGCATTGTGAACATAGCAAAGCACGTTACTTGGTTATTCTTAGCCATCATTCTTTCCTGTGTTCGAAAGACAGTTCACAAGCCTCCAAATGCTGTTGAACAGTTAGGCGGCCAAACACCCACTTATTAGACTTCAGCTGGGAAAGAAATTCCAGGTGTTGCACCCTTTTATAGCGCGTGCTTAAGACATGTACATTTGAACACGAAGCAAATCACTCTCCAAAGAATGGCAAAACTTTTTTGTGAAAGAAATCCTTCCAACCTCTTCTCTAAAGTTGTATAATTTATGTAATATCCTATTTTCATACTCTTTGTGGTTTATTTAAATACACTGCATTGATGACTATGATGACTGACATGGAATAAGCCATAGGTTTCAGCTGCTTTCCATCCAAATTATAAAATAGCATAGCCTGTTCTATCAAAATGCAGACCCACTATTTTGATACTAAAGTTAATTTTGCAGATTGGGCTGTGTCTACAATCAGGGGAGGAAAGCAAATAATGGTCACTCATGGAAGTATATGAGCAACGTAGCAAAGAAGTAACATTGGAGAAGTAACATTGCAATATGAGGTGGGAAATTGGAAGTTTGGGTGCAAGGAGGAGACTATATTAGAATCATAGAATCCTAGAGTTGGAAGAGATCTCATAGGCCAGGGCTGCCCAGGAAGTCGATCGTGATCGACCAGGCGATTTTCGTTCCTCAGCAGGTCGATCGCAGCCAAATGGGGCGCTCCTGCCCTGCGCACGGCGCGCCATCCGCACAGTGCACCTTCCGCTGCCTCGACGGTCCTTCCTTCCTTCCCCCCTTCCTTCTCTCACTCATCCTTTCTTGCTCGCTGGCTGCCGGGCGGGAGAAGGCAAAGCCCAGGAGGAAGCGGGGGAGGCGACCAGGCTGGGCCTGGACCTCTCTTTGGCAGTGGAGGCCTCGAATGTTCAGCTCCCCCCCCCACGGCCCCTGCGCAGTGGTACAGCCCGGGCCACTCCGAGCTATCACCTAGGCAACAGTGCCCCCTCCTTCTCCTCTGGCTGCTGTTCTCCTCCTCTTCCTTTCGGGAATCTGGGAGGGAGGGAGGAGGAGAGGTTATCCCTTGGGCTGCCACTTCCCAGGCTTTTTTTAAGGCTTTCAAGAGGAAGGAAGCCCTCTCCAAGCTTCAAGTGGGGACTGTCCTCAAACTAAGGGGAGGAAGCCCTTTCCTTTGAGGGGAAGTTAGGATGAGTTAAGATTAAGAAAAGAATAAGACCATCTTTCTCTCCCCCTTTGGTTCAGAGGGGACTGAGAATGATAGGCATCCTTTGAGAGTTGGGGATGCATTTCTAAATGTCCCATTGGCCATATTGACCAGCACTGAATGGCCTTGCAGCTGAAAGGTCTGTCTGCTTTCATTCTGCCTGTTAATATATGTGGAATGATGTCAGGGTGGGAGGAGGAACTCTTGTCTGGATCATGTTTGAATGTCCCATTGGCCACATGGATCAGCATTGAATGGCCTTGCAGCTGAAAGGTCTGTAAATTATTATTTATTATGTGTGTTGTGCAATATTGGCTTATCCAGTTATGCAAGGTACATCAACATACATTGTACATCTTTGTAGATCTTTGTGATTTGGTTGTTTTATAAGTAGCTTGCATGCTAAAAAAGTGTGGGCACCCCTGTCATAGGCCATCCAGTCTAACTCCCTACCAAGAAGCAGGACAATCGTGTTCAAAGCACCCCCAACTGATGGCCGTCCAGCATCTGTTTAAAAGCCTCCATAGAAGGAGCCTCCACCACACTTCGGGGTAGAGAGTTCCACTGCTGAACAGCTCTCACAGTTAGGAATTTCTTCCTAATGTTCAGGGGGAATCTCCTTTCCTGTAGCATCCGTCCTTGGATGTTCTAAAGTTTGGCAATAACATAACACCAAACTATCAGAACAGTAAAACAACTATAGCTCTTTCCCCAAAACCACCTAGGGTCACCCTAGAGGAGGTTGTGTTCATTCTGAGCACATGAACAAAGCTTTTGCCTGTCTGGTCTTGGATAGTCTACAGTAAGAAAGAAAAAAGTTTCCCTTCCACTTCAAGACACTTGGAAAATGAAAAGAAGGCTGTAGTGGCTCCCATTTCCAGCACTGAAGAAATGATGTGTATTTAATATGAATTGTTCTTCAAAGATGACTGAGAAGTACTGTTTAATTAGAATATATCAAGAAAAGGAGAGTGATTAGGGACAGTGGGAAAATGTTGAGGTCAAAGAGTTAATTGAAAGTGACAGATGTTCTAAAACCCTTGAGTCCTTGGTTGCCACTGTTTTACTTCAAATTCTCTTCCATGTGTTGTTGGTTAGCAACTCTATAGGAAGAATCACAGAAAGTGAAATGCCAGCCAAGTTCTGCAGAAAGGTGAAGTACAAACAAGTGCCAAAATGGAACTTCTTTGAAGTGGAGCGACATTTTCTCCATTGGAGTGTATTTTATATTATCATACTCCTTTCTGGAAGAGGGAGAGCACTCAAAGAATGGAAGCTTGTGCACAGATAATCTACATTTAAGGTGCACCAACATCGGCAGGTTTATTTTAATGCCATGGTAACTGCACTATGATTTTTTGGAGGGGAAAGGGAACTTGCCTTCCAACCCCCGAAATAATGAGACAGACAACAAAAATTGGATTCAAATTTGGGCAACATTTATTAAAGTTACCTATTTAATTTTAACTGACTAAACTTCGATGTCAAGGAACTGGGAATGGAACACGACTGGGCAACCTCTCAGGTAGACGCTGTAGAACTTTCTGAAAATCTTTACCGGACTCTTCAATTTCTCTGGGCCAGTGATATCCCCCTCACCCTTCCAGTGCCGTCCAGGTGAGTGTGTTTTTGCATTGGCCAATACTCTTTGAGGATTGCCATGAAATGAAAATTGCTCTATGGATTTCCCTAAAATATTTACGTTGGCCTATTTATAAGACCGCCATCCATCTAGCTCCTAATAACAGTATAGGGTAGGCAAAAAACCTCCCTAGAACATGGGGGGGGGATTCCTACCCAGCCCCCTATTGGCAACCATTATACTGTTCAATGGGCGGGAGTGGTGGGTCGACGGTTCCAGCAGGAATGGAGCAGAGGGCCGGCCACAACAGTAGCCAGCCTCCATCCGCTCCGCTGGATCCTTCCGAGGCACTAGCCAATAGCCTCGCTTCAGGGAGGAGGCAAATACCTGTCCCCGCCCACTGCGCAGGCGGGGAAAGGGTGTTATTGTAAAAAGGTTCAAAGGAATTAAATGTAACTCCTAACACATTCATTATTATTCAAACATTTTGTAACATTCTGGAAAGTGCCTGAACCTATATCCTACCATCTGCCCCATGCACACCTCCATCAGATACAGAATCCACTTCCTATCTCAAAACAAATGAAAATGCATAACGGGCTGTAGCAAAAACAAAAAACAGAAACAAAGAAAACCAAAGAGAGAGAGGGAGAGAGAGAGAGAGAGAGAGGGAGGGAGAGAGGGATAAAGGGAGGATGGAAAGGGATTGTATATACATTCCTTGACAAAATATATCTTCTCTAGACATTTTCAAGGTTTTGTTGCATGACTTATATGTTGCACTCCAGACCAAGTTAAATCGGCAAAGCAGTTTATTGAAGATTATATAAAAAGCAGTTAGGCAAAAGTAGTAAAACTTCAAAGTTCATAAGCAAAAATAGTCCACAAGGTTCATGGCACAAGAGTATTCAAGAATCCCAAAATAGCAGAACATCCAACACAGGAATACAAACGAAAGCAGGAAATACAAGGCAGCAAAGAATCCAATACAGGAACAATTCAAACTTGGAAGCAATATACATGAACATGAGCATGGAATTGTAATTCCCCTGGCAAGAGCTGTTGCCACAAATATCAACTTTGACCAGAATGCTGGGCAATTATCCTGGCCTCGCTAATGTACCCAAAAAATAGTGTCTTTTGATATGAGATTCAGATATTAACCTCTTCTCTATAAGCACCATGACCTTCTATTCTTTGTTGATTAGCCCAAAGTCTACTAAAACTAGGTCTTTTATCAACAAAACTCATTATCATTATCTCGAAGCTCATTATTCTTGGCACCTGGAGTTTTAGCCTCTGAACTCCTTTCCCTAGAGATCGACTCCGACGCATCCTCTGGAATGTGGCCTTGACTAGTTGGAGACACAGACTGCTCAGTTTCAGGACTTAAACTCTCAGGCCCAGAATCCCCATGAACAGTAATATCAGACACCTCCATGGGCTGAACTACAACACTATGGCACTCTTGGGTCAGGTGTTCCTCATTTCACTAGGATTTGCTATTATCTATGTTAGGGGTGGGCAACCTATGGCCCGCGTACCGGATGCGGCCTGGCAGCCAATCCTGTCCGGCCCAGGGAGAAGGGCGTCGAGGGCAGGGCCAAGAGGAAGGGGTGCTGCTGCCGCCATCCCATCGCGGGCTCTGTGGGGCCTGTGTCGGCAGACAGGCCGGAGGAGTGGCGGCTTTGGAGTTATTGCTATATATATATACTATAATATAATAATTATGATATTAATACTAATAATATATGAATATTTCTTGATATACTAATATGTTAATTTTAATGATGTGCAATATATAGTAAATATAGTAAGTAAATAAATAATGTAGATTAGAATGTAGTTCAGCCTTTAGAAGCGGCCTCCATAATATTTTTTGGCTCTCGTGTGGCCCTTTGGAAAAAATAATTGCCCACCCCTGATCTATGTTATCTCCACGAAGCCCAGGAATGTCTGTCTTGAGGATATAGGTATCATACTGGCTGGATCCTACCTATTCCTAAGAAAAAAATCTTCTTCAATAAAGAACACATAAATACTGTATTCAGAATAGTTATTGCACACAGCAGCAAGAACTCT
Source organism: Anolis apletophallus (assembly GCA_030556195.1). NCBI lineage: Eukaryota > Metazoa > Chordata > Lepidosauria > Squamata > Anolidae > Anolis > Anolis apletophallus. The sequence continues at coordinate 108,210,695 of JARBWK010000006.1, read as the reverse complement.
GTACTGAGTTTGAATATATAGAGAGAGGAGAGGGAGAGAGCAGGGATTAAATCTTCACATTGCAGCTCAGTGGGAGAAATGGATGCAATTCAAAATTGGTCAGGGTTTTGGATTCGGCTTCCTAAAGAATATTTGGCTGAATTTAAAATTCCAACATAATACTAAGCCCGAGAAGAATGCACAGTAAGAAATCTGAGAAAAAGAAAGCCAAAGCAGGAGGTGAGAACACAGATCATATATATGTATGCAGTGAACCTGGCCAGTGGAAATATTCATGTCACTGGAGTTGGAGGTGATTATCTTCTCCATTGATTCCCAAAAAACTTTCAGATGTCTTTAATCACTGGCTGTCCTGCAAATGTAGGGTAACCAAGAAAATGCTCCCATGGCCTCTACAACCCCTGCTGTTTTAAAGGCAGTTCTGTTGAACTTTTAAATCTTGGCAGTAGAAAACAAAACTCTGAAGTCTCTTTTCAGAGACAAAACCTGCCTCTTCCTTACAGTGTGCAACACTGCCAAATGGGCAGTGTGAAATTTCTCAAGTGATGAATACTGAGCTACAAGGCTGTCTGTATATTTTGCTTGGGATGGACAACAGTTTTTCTGCCCAGTGATATGTCCATGAACTTGTAAGTAAAGTTTGGTCAGAGAACAGTTTATTTTAAGAATAGTGCTGTATTGTCAAAATATACCAGGCTGCAAAATGCAGGTACTTTTCAGCGTGGATTTCCCAAGTCTCTCTCTGAATTAGGGATGCAATTCTTTACTGCTTTTCTACTTGAAAGAAACAATGAGTAATGTTAGTATTTCTTTTCCCAATGTAAGAAAGACTTTGAAAACCAAACCATTTTCAGAGCCTGTTTAGAGTTTCTTAATCTGAACAAAATTAACACATGGCTGTTTTGCACAGAAAGCTCCTTTTTCTATTCCGCAAACATAATTTTTTGTGTGCAGAAAATAGTATTTTTGTGGGGGAAATAATATTTCTGCACAGATAGAAGATGCTGCTTTTTCTCACTATGGAAATCAACTGCATGCACATTTTATGCAGAATAAGTACCTAACAACCGATTTTTTTGCATAGGATTCCGCATTTTTTGCACAACAATAAAAAATCTTGTCTTGTGCACAGAACAATCATTTGTGAATTTTGTTTAGAGTAAGTCCTGGATCTAATCAGTCCTTTGTTCTCTTTGTATGGATTTCTCAAGGTGAGAAAACAGGCTTTGCAACTTTCCCCCCCAAATATTATTTCCATTCCTACTCAGAATTTACCTACAATTTTCACCATGGATGGATTTCCAATAAGCAATATTTTTGAGCTGCTTTACCCTGTTTCAATAAATCTTAATAATACAAAGAATATGCTGGCATCTTGGTTTTGAATAGGAAGTACATTAGCTTATTAAAATATCTGTTCATGTGGGTTTTAAGTCTCTACATCTCATTTATTGAAAAGGATGCACACAGATGCCTGACTGTCATTGGGGGAAGGGGGTATCTCTCAGCATTACTTCGCGAACGAAGATTCTTAGGAAGGACCCATCCCATGCTTTTTACAAGCACGTTAATGACTAAAAAGGCCAATCTGAGATAGGCAAGTTTGGTTTCAGAAAGCACAGCAGAAAGTCTCCTTGGGTGATGTTGTTTCCAAGTTACGGTTCTTTCTGCGTTGTCGTTTCTCTTCGAGACCCATTTGGCATGTCTTCTCGAAAGAGGCCGCAGCATTGTGGATAGTGCATCTCCATGCCTCCTGATGTGATGCCAGGATGGACCATTTTTGGTGATCAATCTGGCGAAGCCTGAGATGTTGTTTCAGGGAGTCCTTATATCTCTTTTTTGGGGTGCCTCTCTTGCGCTGACCCGTGGCGAGTTCACCATAAAGTAGTATCTTTGGGAGGCGGTGGTTCTCCATCCTAGAGACATGCCTTGCCCAGCGCAGCTGTGTTTTCAATAGCATGGCCTCAATGCTAGTGATCCCTGCTTGCTCAAGGACAGTAACATTAGTCAGATAGTCGGTCCAGTTTAGGATTGTGCAAAGGTAGCACTGATGAAAGCATTCGAGGAGTCGTAGGTGACAAATGTTTCAGACCCATAAAGGGGAGGGGGTATACAGTCATTATTAAGGTATAGAGTTGAAGATTAAGATCATCTGGAGAGGCCCTGCTTTCAGTGCCCTCTCCTTTGCAGGCATGGTTGGCGGGAATGAGAGACAGGGCCTTCTCAGTGGTGACCCCTTGGCTGTGGCACTCCTTCCCCAGTGATATTAGATCAGCTCCATCCCTCCTAGCTTTCAGAAAGAAAGTAAAAACATGACTATGGGACCAAGGCTTGGGTGAATAACTGCAGTACAATAAATGAATGTAGAATCCATGCAATGACAACTGGAATGGCCCTGGATTATGAACTTGGACTGTGCGCTTTTAGTAATTGATGTAATTGTTTAGATGTTTTAATTCTTTGGTTTTTAATGTAAATTTTTATCTAATTGTATGTTGTTTTTATGGCATTTAATTGTTGCCGATGTGTAAGGCTGCTCTGAGTCCCCCTCGGGGTTGAGAAGGGCAGGATACAAATGTGGTAAATAATAAATAAATAAATGATAGTCATTATAAACTGCAGTAATTCAAGGATTAGTATTATACCACTATTAAACTGTACTGAAAATTGGGTTGTGAGAGACATCCACATATGTGCTGGAGCGTGGAAATGTGACTTTTAAGACTTCAACCCTCAGAACTCTCCAGTCAGCATGTGACTTTCCAATGCTCTATTATGCATACATATCTTTAATTTTCCAATTGTCACTCCTAATCAAAGAGGTCTTTACAGCTATTCAAAACCAACAGAGAACCTGCTTTTTAGATGTGGAAAAGGGGAAAAAACATTCCTTCAAACAGTTTCCAATATCCTGGAAAACTAGTGCAATTACCTTTTTCCAGCCAGGATTTCAAAGTACTTAGTTAACAAATAATGAATTCATCTGCTGCTTCAGAGAATAGGATCTAAACTACAATAGATTCAAATTTCAAGATAGGAGATTCCAACAATACATTAAGAAGAACTTCCTGAGGGTAAAAGCTTTTCCAATCTCAGAAAGTATCCAGTTCTCCTTCAATGAAACTATTTAAGACAAGATTAAAAGTCAATCTGTTAGGGATGCTTTATAAGTGGTTTTTTTTACATTGACAGAGAGACTAGGTCAGAGAAATTTTGTGGAAACTTTCAACTCTACAGTGCCTGCCTCTTCCATCCTGCTCCAAACACTTACCAAGATTGCAAGTTTAAGCTTGCTTTCATGTAAATAATCTATTGGATCTGGTAGCATATCAGAAAAATTTAACTACTTTGGGCGGTTGTACGTTTTTCTTCTTAATGTTTGCTTATACATTAAATAGAGGTTTAAGAGCTTTCTTGTTTTTAGAGGTTTTTAAAAAGCACAATTATGAATATTTCCTAAAATTAAGAAATTGTATTATTTATCAATTGTGAGTTTATAAACTTACTGCAAGTACAGTGTCCCCTGGTTTCTTCGCGGTTCACTTTACACAAACTTGCTGTTTAGCGGATTTTTTAAAAAAATGAATTTAAAATATTTGCATTACAACGGTCCTCAGAAAGGGAGGTTGGTGTGTGACCATTAGCGTCCTGCCACTTCTTTTGCTCATTCTTTAATGCAGTGATTTTCAACCTTTTTTGAGCCGCGGCACATTTTTTACATTTACAAAATCCTGGGGCACACAACCAACCAAAATGACACAAAAATGACACTCTAACACAGTAATACATATAGTTAATATGTTTTAAATGTATTTATACATTCACTTAGTGTGAAACCTGTGCCTGTTTCGATGAACACAAAATAGATATTCTGGCAGGAATGGTAGAAAGACACACACAAAGCTCTTGCTCAACAGCTGTCAGTCTCTCTCTGTTTTTAGTTTTTATCACAGTCAAGCTTGAGAAGCTCATCTCACATAGATATGTGGTTGAAAACGGAAGCAATGTCAATATAGCTTTGTTGGCTAGAATGGGGAACTCCCTGGGAACAGATAACCTAAAACTGTCCAAAGGAAGATCCGCAAATTTTAGCTTTAAACTACGATCTTGTTTCAGTTTAATGAGTTCCTCTTGCTCCTTTAAAGTCATGCCCTTTCCAGCAACGGATGCTGAGCTGTATGGGTCCCTAACCCAGTCAAGGCATTCTGTGAAAGCTGAATGGAAATAAAATGACAACTTCTTCTCAAAATCTTCTCCATCACTGTCACTCGCTTGTCTTGCTGTGATCCCAAATTGCCACTGTCACTTGACGCGCAGCTGCAGCACTATAACTTTTTTTACTTAGCCGCGTCTGAGCGAATCCAAGATGGCGCGGCCATAGCACTCTCGCGTCACTTCTTAAGTGACGCGAGAGTGCTATGGTTCCATTTCTTAAAGGAACAGATGTGCCTTATAGTTTATATATGAATGAAATTCAAAAATAATTTCCCACGGTACACCTGATTATCTCTCACAGCATACGAGTGTTCCACGACACACTGGTTGAAAATCACTGCTTTAATGTATAAGTAATGTATAAATATTTCAATTAATATAGCGTCCCTACTTTGTGGATTTTCACTTATCGCAGCAGGTCCTGGAACGTAACCCCTGCAATAAGTGAGGGAACACTGTGGCCTAGAAAAAGGAAGATAAAGGGGTACAAAAATGCCTATTGAAAAGGACAATGGAAACACACGGTTTCCCACTTTTCATTGAGCTGCATCAAGGAAAAAAACTTTTACTTCCAAGTCTGGCTATTTTCATGGCCAATATAACAGTCACTAGATCAACTGCATTTATTCATCTGATAACACAACGGATTTCTTAATGCTATGAGCTCAGTTGTTTATTGCAGAACATATGCACAATGGAGGAGAAAACTTGACTCCGGAACAGTTTGGGAAACAATAAAACAATACCAATTGTACATTTTTAACATTACTGGCAGCTTACACCATCTGAAGCTCAGACAGGGATCCATTTTCCTGCACAACGTCTTTTAAAAACAAACGTGTTGTAGTCTCTTGCTGTCATCTTCGTGCTCACAGTCAGCTTTACAAAATACTCCACTCTTGATTTCTGCGAGGTTCCTTATTTACAGAGATGGTGATGCATTGCGAATCCTCAGGGGAAAAGATGTGTTCTATGAATGCACAATAGGCCTACAGACTGCCATGGTTTACAAACCCAACATTCCTTTCTGTGCTTTGTGGCCTTCTTAAACAGTGCTATTACATAGTAAAATAGTACTAGCCATTACAACGGACACTCCAAGTTACAGAATCAAAAGTGATCATTCCTCCAACCCAAGAGGGTCTTCCTCTTGTACTGTATTATCCAGATTAGAAGGTAGGGGTTTGGACCTACTAGTGGTTCTCTACCTGTGGGTCCCCAGGTATTTTGGTCTACAACTCCCAGAAATCCCAGCCAGTTTACCAGCTGTTGGGACTTCTGGGAGTTGAAGGCCAAACATCTGGGGACCCACAGGTTGAGAACCACTGCACAAGTGGGAACTGAATTGTCCCTCTCACATACTTCAAGTGCAGCTTGCAAAACCAGGAAATCACATTCCTCCAACTGTAAAACTACTTTGCCTCTCTTCACGTGTATTAGATGTGATGGGGAAATGATCACTGTTTTGTCACCTCTAATAGTTAAACTAAATCAGAAATCTCGGTCAGGATTTCTGGGATGGAACATCAGATTCTTCAACCACTGCCAACTTCCATAATGTTGACTATGCCAAAACTGCTATTTCCCAGAGATTGGAAAAGCACTTTAGCATACAGGTCAAAGAATCTTCCATCCTGTGATGCTGACTAGAGGAAACTTACTGTTCAAAAGAGTAATTTTCCCAAGCTTTGTAGTTCCCTTACTGCTAATATATTCTTGTCCAGTACTGACTTTCTTGGCCACAGGCCTGTTGGAATCCGTTTACCTGGAGTGACAAGGAACCGAGTGAAGAATCTTCCTCAGGAAGAGTATGGTTTGTACACTAAACTATATTTTGCCCTCCAACCCCTGAACAAAAGAGACGACACACAAAGTATTGGGTTCAAATTGAGCAACTTTTATTTAAAGTTACCTATTTAAATTTCCTTAAGTCTAACTCAGGAGGTGTCAGGAATCAAGGTGTATTCTAGCCGGGGTATCATGCCCCCTCGGCTAACGATATCAATTTCGGGCGAAACACCTGGATTCCCTGATTATCCAACCAGGGCAACCCCTTTTAGGGAAATGAATGAGAGGTCTGTACTCGAGATCTTGAGATCAGCCTCTTTCATTCCAGGGCCATTACACATCGTTAACCCCTCAACTTGAACTTTGAGGTGAATGTTAACTTAATGGCCCTCACCCCTGAAGGAGGTGCCAATGGGCTTTCCCTAGCTATTTTCCGCTAAGCCTATTTAATATATACCGCTCCCCTTACTAGCCCCTACACCGTAAAGGGGTAGGCAAAAAACTCCCCTCCACAGTTAAGGTGGCAGGGGAGAAAATTCCTCACCCGATCCTCTTAGTTAAAGAGCGATCAAAAGATCTTTACTGCTAAAGGGCGGGAGTGGTGGGTCAACCGTCTCCTCCGAGATCCGAGCTCAGACTGAGCTCTCAGGAGGCTAGCCTTCCTAAAGGGAGGCCACGCCCCCTACCTCCCAGAGGTTCCAAGAACCTCCTCTTTCTCCGTGGGAGGGGGGCAAAATCCTCTCCCTCGTTAGCCTTTGGCTACGAGGAAATTCTGTTGCCCTCCAACCCCTGAACAAAAGAGACGACACACAAAGTATTGGGTTCAAATTGAGCAACTTTTATTTAAAGTTACCTATTTAAATTTCCTTAAGTCTAACTCAGGAGGTGTCAGGAATCAAGGTGTATTCTAGCCGGGGTATCATGCCCCCTCGGCTAACGATATCAATTTCGGGCGAAACACCTGGATTCCCTGATTATCCAACCAGGGCAACCCCTTTTAGGGAAATGAATGAGAGGTCTGTACTCGAGATCTTGAGATCAGCCTCTTTCATTCCAGGGCCATTACACATCGTTAACCCCTCAACTTGAACTTTGAGGTGAATGTTAACTTAATGGCCCTCACCCCTGAAGGAGGTGCCTTAGGTGCACACCGACAATGGGCTTTCCCTAGCTATTTTCCGCCACCGATGGGGACAGGTGTCCACCTAGTCCCCATCCCCCACCGAGAGTCCTAACACCCCCTATCCTATGTTAGAAGAACGGAACATTGCCTAACTCCGATATTACCATCCAACCGCTCCGCAACAAAGCATTGTCGCGAGCCCTGGATACAGGAGGTAGCGTGCTACCCCCCGTACTGTTGAGCGCATGACCCCTTCCTTGTTCCCCCTTTACGAGGACTCTCACATCTCCACACGCCGTACTGCCAACGAGATGGCATATTGGCGGACCGGATGATGTGTATGCAGGGCCATGCCAGCCACACAGTACGAGTTTGCTCGGGCCTGTAAGACGCTTTGCCCATCCGCAAGCCAAAGCCGTTCCCCCTGATGTGGAACTCCGCCAGTCTCAGCTAAGAGTCTCAAACCAACAGGGGGTAAGGACCGTGCCTGCAAGTTTGCTGTAGACCACGTCTACCACTCCATTCCAAAAGGTAATGGAGACCAGGCCCAAATGTTGGCCAAAATGAAATGTAGGACCCCTCGACGGCTGGTCACTACCATCAGACAGGCCCGACTCACCCACATGGCCCTTTTTAAGCCATCCTCACGCTTTCCCTTCGACTGGGCTGTGGGTCGATGGCCGACCACGGATTGTGACCTCGGGCACTGCCTGCCAATTCCTGAAAACTGTGTAGCCTGTGATGTGACCTTAACTCTGCGTTCGGATCAATATCACCAGTTTGCTACAAATCCTGGAGGTACCCGTTGACCAATATGCCATGAGGGAACTCCTCCGGCCGCCACTTACATTCCCATTCCCACCGGCAATGGAAGCAAGGGCCATAAAAAACTCCTGGCTTCCCTCGGATCCCACAAAGGGGTGGAAGTCAGGCAATGGCAATAAGGACTCCCATGAGCTCCCCTTCCTGCCAAGTGGCCATTACTGAACAACAGCGAAGGTGGCTACCTGAGAGTCAGCCACATGGGACTGACCCCCCAATCACTAGTAACGACTATATGAGCCTCCATATAATATTGGACGCATGTGTCCACGTCTGGACTACATTTGTACCCGCACTCTGTCCATTTTGAAGGCTGAGATGGCGTAACCAAAACAACCAATCTTCTATCGTTTTATGAAAAAACACATTTCCAAACTCCCTAGCCCTTTTTAAGGCTAAGAAGGGTGCCTCAAGCACCAATTGTCTTCCGTTTTAATAAAATATGCTTTCCAAACTCCCCAGCCGTACATGAGGCTGAGAGGGTATAACTCAAATGCCCAATCTTCATCTGTTTTAAAGAACACGAGTTTTAAAACACTCCTGCCGTATAAGGCTGAGAGGGTGCGACTAAAGCGGTTAATGTTCTTCTGTTTTAACGAAAAACGCCCTTCTCCAACTCTCCAGCCTTTATGAGGCTGAGATGGTATGACTCAAATAACTAATCTTCTTATAATGTAAATGAAAACTTGCTTTTACCAGTCTCCAACCGTTTATCAAGCTGAAGAGTGTATACTTAATAACCAATCCTCCAGTGTTATAGAGAAAACGTGCTTTCAAAACTCCCGAACCAATTATCAGGGTTAAAGGACATGATCCCAACGACCAACCTTCGCTGTTTTAAGAAAAAATGCACTTTTTAAACTCCACAGCCGGGTAAGGCTGAGAGGGTGCAACTCAAATGACTGATTTTCGTTTAAAGATATGAACTTTCCAACTCTCCAGCCATTTTACAACTGAGAGGGTGTAACTCAACTACTTATTTCCGTTTTTAAGAAGACGCGCTTTTAAATTCTTCCGCCATTTTTTCAGGCCAAGAGGGTGTGCCTCAAACATTTAATCTTGTTATGCTTTAAGAAGAACTCACTTTTAAAAACTCTCCAGCCATGTTATGGCTGAGATGGTATGCCTACATGATTAATCCTATGTTTTAAAGCATCTTTTAACTCCCCAGCCGAATTCATAAGGCTGAAAAGGCACGCCTCAAACAAGTAATCATCTTATATTGTAAAGAAAAAACGCGCTCTAAAACTCTCCAGCCATTTCTAAGGCTGAGAGGTTGAGTTTTAACAACTAATCTTGTTATACGTTAAAGAACACGCTTTTTACTCTCCCGCCGTTTTAAGGCTGAGAGGGTGTGACTCACACAACTAGTCCTCCTGTAGTTTAAAGAAAACGTGTTTTCCATAGTCCCAAGCTGTTTTCAAGTCTGAAAGGGTATGACTTAAACAATTAATCTTCTTATGATTTAGGGGAAAAAAATAATAATAAAAATCTCCATTCCAAATTCCCTGGCCGTATATATGGCTAAAGGATTTGACTCCAATGGCTATTCTTATGATTAAAGATAATACGCTTCACAAACTCCCTAGCCGCTATCAGGCTGAGATGGAAAGCCTTAAATAACTAAACTCCCTATATTTAAAGAAAAGGACGCCTTTCAAAATCCCTACCATTATAGGGCTGAAAGTGTGTGACTCAAAGCAACTAATGTCATGTTTTTCACGAAAACGCGTGTTACAAACTCTCCAGCCGATTGTCCAGCTGATAGGGTGTGACCTGCACGACAATTTTTTCTTATGTTTTTAGGGAAAAATTGCTTTTCGAACTCCCCAGCCCTTTATGAGGCTGGGAGGGTGTGACTTAAACGACTACTCTTCTTGTGTTTAAGAAAGACGCGCCTTTCAAACTCTCCGTCCCTTATAGGCTGAGAGGGTGTCACTTCTAAAACTGAACTTTATATGTTCTAAAGACAATGTGCCTATCGAATTCCCAAGCCCTTTATAAGGCTGAGAGGGTGTACTCGGCAACTAGCAACTTATGCTTTAAATCAAACTCACTTCTCGAAATCCCAAACCCCTTATAAGGCTGGGAGGGTGTAATTCCAAGCATTAATCTTCCTATGTTTCTAAGAAAATACTTTATAAAACTCACTAGCCATATAAAGCTGAGAGGGCGTGACTTCCACAACTAATCTTCCTCTGTTCCGACGAAAAAGACGTTTTCAATTCTACCGCCATTATAGGGCAGAGATGGTGTATATAAATGATTAATCCTCTTCTGTTATACAAGAAAAAACCATTTTACGGACTCCCACTCAGAGAGTGCGACTCATAGGCCCGACATTACAGTCTTTCAATGAAGAGATTATGCGTTTTTAGTCTATAGCCGAAATAGGGCTAATAGAACGTGTCTCCATAGGAGAAACTGTAATTTCCCATTCAGGTAAACTGATAACTACTTGCTTGCCATTAATAACCCAATTGCCAATGTTGCCGGTCATAAGTCAATGGCAAGCTATGCCAAGGGTCGGGAGCTCCCCTTTCAAATTGAAAATTGACCCAGCTAATGTGATAAAACCATTGCTTGAAATTGTTAACTCAACTGCCAATGTTGCCAAAATAGGTCAACAGTAAGCTATACCAAGAGTCGGGAGCTCACTGAATTTAAATTTTTGATTCAACTTGAAATTCAAATGACCCATATGAAAAACCAATATATTGCTTGGAATTAATCACTCCATTCGTAATGCCGACAGCTCAATGTGGGTCAAAAGTAAGCCCAACCCGGGTTGAGGTCGCTCAAATTAACCGGTGAAAGCACAATTACATTGCTGAAATTAGCAACTTGATTGCTTAATGTTGACAGCCATGCAATCGGCAAGCTAATACCAAGGGTAGTGAACTCACTCAGGTTGAAATTTAGACTGACCCCGATGAAATAATAATACACTGCTTAAAATTAGTGACTCTATGCTAAATGTCGCCAGCCATAGGTCAACAGCAGCTGTACCAAGGGTCGGGAGCTTGCTCTATGAGTTAAAGATTAAACTGACCCAAGTGAAATGATAAATGCATTGTCTGCAATCAGCCGTTCCCTTGCTAATGTTGTCAAACATAGGCCACCAGCCAGCTACCAAGAATCAAGAGCTTATTCCTCAAGTTGAGAATTAAGGTGACCCAGGTGAAATGCTAAATGCACTGTTTCGCAATTATTACTCAATTGCTAATGTTGTCAGCCATAAGTCAACTGTAGGTTATACCAAGGGTCGGGAGCACACTCCTCAAGTTGAAAATTAAATTGACCCAGGTGAAAGGCTAAATGCAATGCTAAAATTATTAAGTCAAGTGCCAACGCTGTCTGCCATAGGTCAAAAGTAAGCTATCAAGTGTTGGGAGCTCACTCCTCAAGTTTAAAAATTAAAAAATGACCCGGGTGACATGAGACAAATGCATTGCTTGAAATTATTAAATCAATTGCCAACGTTGTCTGCCACGGGCCCACAGTGAGCTATAACAAGCATCAAGAGCTCACTCCATAGTTGAAATTAACAATGACCCAGGTGAAATATTAAATGTATTGCTTGAATTATCAGATATACCGTTCTTATTAGTATAATTTCATAAAGCCAACGCGTGCAAATGACCCGGGCGTGCACAATGCAGGAACACCTATATGTGTATTCCATGTCGTCTGTATTTTAATCTCGCTGGCATAATGTATATATAACAATAGATCAACTGGTTATCCCCTATTGCTACCAGTCTAATCTACATGTAAATATTTTTCTGTAATTCATTCAACATTCAATGAGATATTTCATCATCTCACTTTCAAAAAATCTGATATAATATATATAACCATTTCCCCTTATCCAACATTTATTTATTCATTTATTTAAACATATTTATTATATTATTATTAATTGAAACCTCTTCCATTAATCAACACTGTCAATTAATTATTTTCCATTTCATTGTCCTATCCTTGTCCCCTTAGTGCCCCCCTTACTCCTCCCATCAAAAAATGGCCGCTCCGAACCCAGTCGGAGCCTGCCAAAATGGCCGCTATTCACCCCTGCAGGGTAAGTGCCATGTGGCCAAGATGGCGGCCCCAGGCAATCGCAAGGGGGTAATCACTCAAGAAACAAGGAGGGGGTGGTAAAAAGTTATGTTAGGGGTCACCATAATATGAGGAACCTTTTTAAGGCTAAACTTAACAGTCGAACACCCCCCTTGACCCAGGCAGGCCTCGAACTCATGACCTACTGGTCAGAAAGATTTTATGCAGCTGACCCTTAGCCAGCTGCGCCACATTCTTGATGCAGCCAACAGGAGGGGGGGACGTGGAATGCCAAGCCATCTGGCCTCCCACTCACCTCCCCCCAAGAACGCCCTCCCCGCCCGCAAGCCATGCGGGGAGGCGAACAAACCACGTGCGGCGCCAAAAACGGCGCCCGTTTGGAGGCGGAGGCAGCCGCCCAACTACGCGCGCTGCCGCCAAGAGCCCTCAACGGCCCCCCAGCGGTCAGCGGCAGCAGGAAAGACTGAGGGGTGCTCCTCTGGCGGGGAGGCGAGCCGCCTCGGCCGCAGGGCTCGGCGCCGCGCCAAAAGACGGGCCCGAAACTGCCGACCGGGGCTGGACGCCGGCCCCCACCAGCAGCAGCTGCAAGCGGAGGGGCGGCGCTCCCCCAAAACACCGGCAGCGCGCCCGGCGGGGAGGCCGGCCGCCCGGCTACATCCCTCTGCGCCGCTGCCCGTGCCAGCGAGACCTGGCGGCGGCGGCGCAACAAAAAGCGGGCCCAAGGGGTCGCCACGCGGCGGATGAGGGCAGCGAGAGCCCGTCTCCGGCCTACCCCTCGGGCCCCGCTTGCGCACGTGCGTTCCCCATAAAATCGGGGAGCACGGCGCAGGGGGGGGGAGTGGGTGGTGCAAGCCCCGCTCCCCCAGGCCTGAAGCTCACCTGAGGGAGGAGACTGCGACCGTCTCCTCCGAGATCCGAGCTCAGACTGAGCTCTCAGGAGGCTGGCCTTCCTAAAGGGAGGCCACGCCCCTTACCTCCCAGAGGTTCCAAGAACCTCCTCTTTCTCCGTGGGAGGGGGGCAAAATCCTCTCCCTCGTTAGCCTTTGGCTACGAGGGAAATTCTGTTATTCTCATAATCTGGTCTATGCAAACAAGGTCAGAACAGAGTAATCATAACTGATTAACATTTGGGATATCTGCATCCTATTTGTTCTGCTGAAATGTGTAACTCAAATCAATGCCATTGTTCCTGTTGCGAATCAGACTTGGAACGTACCCCCCTAGACCACACACACAGGCAAGCTCGATAAACTACTTTTATTTAGAATAAGATAGTCCAAAAGGTAAAGATATAAGGCAAAAAGTAAGTCCCAAAGTAATTCTGGAAACAGTTCTCAAAACGGTGATAATCCCAAGGAAGGTAATCCAAAAACATGCGGGTCGCTCCTGCGGCTGAAAACATGAAACTAGAGCTCAAGCCCAAACCAAAACCGAGGGCAAACAGAATACTTGATTCAGCAGGCAAGCCGTTCCTGCAATCACTTGAACTTGGAGACCAGGAGCTAGGAACGTCCAATTCAAAAGTAGCTTCGAGTCTGTTGGAATTTTCCCAGAGCTAGTCTTAAAAAGAATCTATTTTTTGTGAGTCCACTGAATCCCACTTCTCAAATTCCAATCTCTCCTCGTAGATCTGATATTCGCCCTTCTATCAAAACCAGCCAGCTCGTTAGCCGGCCCAGGTGGACTCCTATCTTGGTGGGAAAACTCATCCTCCCTATTTCCTTGGGCCTCAGCTGGCAAGGGAGATGGGTTTCCGTGAGAGTCAAGGTTGCAGGAGTTCTCGCTGGCGGTTTCAAAACTTATTTCCATCGAATCTTCATTAACCCCTTCCTCGGGCCAATAGCCATGCAACCAATCATTATCCCATGATAGATCTGCATCTACAGAAGTGTCCACCTCAGGCCCTCCAGTCTTCTCATCCTGGCCCTGCTCTACTGGCACCATTGGTGCCTGGCTTGGACCACTCGGCTGGGGCACCATGCCTCTAGGCTGGGGCACTCCATTACTAGGCTGGAATACCACAGTTCCACAGATATCATCTTGCTTGGAGGCAAGGTTTCCAGATGTCTCACACCTTCCTGAAGTCTTGTGTTGTGTTTTGTATTATTTTTTGTAATGCACTGTTGGGCTTGACTTCATGTAAGCCGCCCCGAGTCCCCGTTGGGGAGATGGTGGCGGAGTATAAATAAAGATGATGATGATGATGATTAAGTCTCCAGCCTTTTCACATCCTTCTGAATCTACAGGGAAGGCTCTGAATCTCCAGCCATATACAGGGAAAGCGACAGCATCACAGCACTTGCATTTTGCTCAAGAGCCAGCTACATTCACAAACTACCTGCTTCCAGTCTTTTCTCCTCTCTTAATCTTTGCCCTACCATCAGCAAGGAGTAGGTTGGGGGGGTACATACAGGAAGAACTTTGCAGGAAAGTTTTCCAAAGCAAAACCTGATGAAGATCCTGCGTGTATTGGAATGCACCTCCAGGTATGTACGTACTCACAACATGAAACATTCCTGTGATCAAAACTAATGTACAATGAAAACAATTGTCCTTTTAATCACTGTCTTGTAAAAATATTGACACTTTTTAGAATGTAACCAAATTATGCTTCAGGTATTGCAAAAATGAATGAATTAAAAATATGTTTATAACAAATTACTTACAATCGCTGCATAATGCCATAATACTGGCTAAATCTGTTGTGAAATACTGTGATTGAGCAACATGTTGATATTCACAGAAAAGGGTTAGCAGTTTGACCTCACTACTCATCCCAAAAACAACTCACTAATAGTTAACTGTTAATCTTTTTTTCTCTTTTATGTGTTACTGCATGCTGCTTATCCACTCCTGTCTGATGAAGGTGTTGTGTGTTTTGATAATTGGATAAATCCACAACAACCCAGAATCATAATATAGTTAGTGTTTGGTAAAGAGAACAGGCCACAGTTCCTTATTTTCACACGACACTGGAGGATCCACAGACTGAAGATCTGGAGTGACTGGGCTAAATGCAAATGTACAGCACCTTTGAGAAAAGGAACCAAATTTTACCAAAAAAATTGGTGATTGAATTGCAAATGTATAAAATTTACCCTGATATTTGAGAAGAAAAATTATCCTGCATTTCTGATTCACCTACATGTTTACTTGGATTAAACGCTTCTAATTAGATATGCACATAATTGGCCTTATACATTTGTGAATTTGACTTTTTGCAGATTTGAGTGTTCATTGATTTTATTAAAAAGACATTTCTATTAATCTCTCAATTTTCCAGTGTGACTCATGTCCAGCTTTATCAATCAGAAAAGCCAGAAATACATATTTGGCAAACCAATTACACATCTCCTATTCTGTCTTGCTGTTGTAGTTCACTGAACTAAAGCCAATGCATTGTGGAAAGCATACAATTAACATCTAGCAGTGCATTACCGCCCTGTTTCTACAACACAAACACCCATCATAGGGCACATATACAGTGACCACTTAGGTCAATTTGAAACAATTATTGACGAATGTAGCATGCAGATGATCGAATTGTAAACCCTGGAACCAGTTCGAGGTCTGGATGGTGACTGCACAAACCGCAGGGGATGGCCTCGAACTGGTTTCAGTACCTGCAGTATTCACGGCTTAACAGCTGTAGGAAATTAGGGTTTTCCGCATTTGAGCATCAGTGAAGCACTTTGGTTGTCCGCATAATGGTTTACATTTTGTTGAGCTAAATTCACTGCATGATGTGGTTTATACTACAGCACACTGATGTGCATTAAGGACTTCATTTCAGACTTTCCCCTGACTTTGCTTATGCTGGATTACTCAAATTAAAGCATGCTGCAGAGCATGTTTATGATACATATAGTCTAGCTGTCACATTTTGGAATTAGCTTGAAGCTACATAGATGGCACATGAGATTTTAACAAATACTCATTATCCAGGGCACCTTACTGCCCCCCTGGAGGTGCAGCAGGTTAAACAGCTGAGCTGCTGAACTTGCCGACTGAAAGGTTGGTGATTTGAATCCGGAGAGCAGAGTAAGCTCCCACTGTTAGGCCCAGTTTCTTCTGCCAACCTAGTAGTTCGGAAACATGCAAATGTGAGTAGATCAATAGGTACCACTTCTGAGGGAAGGTAATGGCGCTCCATACAGTCATGCCAGCCACATGACCTAGGTGGCGTCTATGGACAATGCTGGCTGTTCAGCTTAGAAATGGAGATGAGCACTACCCCACAGAGTAGGACACAGCTGGATTTAATGTCAGGGAAAACCCTTACCCTTTACCTATGCAGATAAATGGGTTTCTGAAAATATAACTACTACTACATAGTACTATAGCTATGAAACATACTAGATACTTAGGAAATATTCTTACAGGATCTTAATTTTTATGCCTGTCCCTGTCCCGTCCCCCTCGCTCTCTTTCCCAAGAGTTTATATAAAGCTAGTTTACACGAAAATTGAGGATGTGCCACAAACATATATTTATAAGCAAATAAAAATTCCAAGTAAACCTAACAATAACAACTAAAATAATATCGGATTCCATTAAAAAAACAGAAAGAGGAAGAAAAAAAACCCTCCAGTGGATATAGTTTGCACTTAAGGTTTGGCAATATGAAACTTCTTGCAATGTGATATACATTTCAGATGCACCCCACCCTTGTTAAAATACCAAATTTAGTAGACAGGCATTTTGTATGTTATCATAAAGTATTATTCTAATGATGGTATGTATGATAGCTCAACTGGAGCTCTCTACCAAACAGCATGCAGAAACAACTCCGTAATGAGCAGAAAGTGTATGCCTATAATACATTATACAAACCATCAGCTTATAAATGGCCTTTATTTGAAAAGGGAAAAGAGTATGATGGGAATGTATTGTTTAAAATGCCAAATAATTTCCAGACTGTGGGAAAGATTTTTCCATTCATGTAAAAATTGATGAACTAGTCTAGTATGCCACAAACACTTAGTTCTGCAACTACATTTCTCTATCTTTACTGAAGTATAGAAATGAGAATGCAGGTAGTGTGGTTTGCATATTTCTTAGATTCAAGCCATTTTCAGTCCATTACTACATTCCCGGCATCGAGTGCCACTTAAGTTTCTCTCTCTCTCTCTCTCTCTCTCTCTCTCTCTCTCTCTCTCTCTCTCTCTCTCTGTGTGTGTGTGTGTGTATCTAGTTCTCTAGAACAAGTTGATATGATATTAATGACAGATACCTCAATTTTACTACAGGGGATAGAAAAAGCACCTCTGTAAGTGCAGGAGGAAGTTAGCACAAGCATTTATGTTAACATAGTTAAATCTAGTCCTCCTGTGGTCCTGATCAATCTAGTTCAGGGGTGCCCATTACATCGATTGCGATCGACCAGTCAATCGTGGAGATGGAACTGGTCGATCACAGCCAGGGCCAGATTTCTGAGGGGCGCTTCTGCCCCCCCCTGCGCGGCGCGCATCTTCCTCCGGGCTGCTTGGCTCGGGCAGCCCCTGACACGACTCCCCCGCCGGCGCCTCCATCCTCAGTGCCGACTGCTGCCATCGCAGCATGGCCTGAGGAGGAGGGAGGGAGAAGGAGGAGGGCAGCACAAGGAAGGAGGGGGTGGACGCCTGGACCGCACATGCGCATTTGGAGCGTGTGGTGGCGGCGAAGACGAGCCATGAGGGAGGACAACAACAAGACGGCTTTTGCAGCCATTTCCTGCCAAAGCCTAAGATCTCCGACTGTGAGGAGTTTATCTGCACAGCAGCTTATAGGTCTGTCTGCTTTCATTCTGCCTGTTTATATCTGTGGAATGATGTCAGGGTGGGAGAAGGAACTCTTGTCTGGATGCATTTTTGAATGTTCCATTGGCCACATTAATCAGCATTGAATGGCCTTGCAGCTTAAAGGTCTGTCTGCTTTCATTCTTCCTGTTTATATCTGTGGAATGATGTCAGGGTGGGAGAAGGAACTCTTGCCTGGATGCATTTTATGAAGTGTCCCTTATTTTTGCGGAAAATCATGTAAATGCCCCTTATTTCTTCTATCAAAATATGGGTAGGTAGATCATTTTGACTTGGTTGTTTTATAAGTAGCATGCTAAAAAGTGTGAGCACCCCTGAACTAGTTGTCCAAACTGCCAAGCCTCTTTCCCCATGGCAGTTCATTTGATGGTACTGATCTTTGGGTTTTTTCCTCATTGTTGGACAAAGTTCTAAGTAAGGCTTAGTTAATGGCAGTGATAACCTGAAAGTCCCATGTCCTGCCTGGGCTTGGACATTAAGCAGGGCCAAACTTGTTTAGTAGTTGGGAGAACTCCAAGGAATATCAGATGCTGTAGACTATATTTCAGAGAAAGATAGTTGCAAACCTTTTCCAAGTATAGACATCTGATGTGCAAACTATTCAGACTGAAGAACAGGGGTGAGACAACAGGAAGTGAGAGGAATCTGCTCCTCGGAAGGGAAATTCACTCCTGAAAGAGTTTTCATGGGGAAAGGTGGCTGAAGCTTTATTGTCAATCCTTGTTTCCACAACAAACCAATTTTTTTTCAAAATCCAATGATCACAAGGACAGAAAGTTAGGTGGAATCTTCTGAACAGGGGCACAGACAGCAAAACAAACACCATAGGGGTATAAAACCTTCCATATACTATCCAAAGCTAATAAATATATATTGTTGGCTGGAGTTACACTTTAAAAATGTACCTTTACCAACTTACATGCAAATTCAACTTAAGAACAAACCCACAGAACCTCTCTTGTTCGTAACTTGAGGACTGTCTTTATTCCTGGTCAAAGAAATAAGACATTCACAGGTAACTTCAAGCTAAACTCAACCTTTCCTCTTCATCTCCACCCAACTATGGAATTCTACTCCTGAGAACTTCTCTGAAATTGAGTTCAGCCCCTTGGAATTAAAGAGGTTTGCCACTCTTTCACTAGTGAATTTTTAACTCAGGTGTCTACTCCCAGGTCAAGCCCCATTTCCCGTCACATTAAAATTGGAGACATAGTTCACACATATCTGCCAAGGTTTACTGTTACAGTTTGATCCTTGGCTTTACCTGCCTTCAGTATGCAGTCTCAAGGAACTCTGCCATAGTTCTTTCAGGAAATTACAGTAAAATAATTTCCTATACTAGTCCTCTCCCAATTCACCCAACAGCATGTGGCCTATGCATATGTTCATCTTAATGGATGGAATTACTTTTCATTAGTAATCTGATGGGCACAGAAATCTATTTTTAAATTCTTTAACTAATCTGCCATACATTTGGAAAATAATTTGCATTTTTTTTCAAAATATTAGCCATTTTAATGGAACCAACAATATAAAATGAAATTTTTTTTCTAGATAGCAAGGCATTTTCCCTCATATCATGCCAGGATAGCTTGGCTAAGAAATTCGTAAATGTTTGTTTCTGTAATATAACACACATATATAGCATGGCCTTCAGTTTATTATAATATTTAATTACTTAGTATTCCAGGATTTATGGAAGCAAGTTGCTTTACAGTAAACATAGGAGGCTAAGACCTGCCCATGTGGCACATACATACAAAAACACTTCAATTGTCTTAACACTTTGCCACCATTCTCTCTCCCTTGTATCTGCAGCCTGAGGCGGCTTCCACAATTTGTCTCATGGCAGTATCAGCCATGCAGGCAAGGAAGAGAGCATATACTGTAGGCTACATCAGTGTTTCCCAACCTTTTTTGAGCCGCGGCACACATTTTACATTTGCAAAATCCTGGGGCACACCACCAACCAAAATGACACAAAATGACACTCTAACACAGTGATACATATAGTTAATATGTATTTAAATGTATTTATACACTCAGTGTGAAAATTTCTATGAACACAACATAGATATCCCGGCAAGAATGGCAGATAGACACAAACTTCCCACACATAACTCCCATAACCAAGAGAAAATGCTGTAAGAGTTGTAAGTGTTTGGTGGGCATTGACCTTGAGTTTTGGAGTTGTAGTTCACGTATATCCAGAGAGCACTGTGGACTCAAACAATGTTGGATCAGGGCCAAACTTGGCATGAATACTCAATATGCCCAAATATGAACACAGGTGGAGTTTGGGGAAAATAGACCTTGACATTTGGGAGTTACAGTTTCTGGGATTTATAGTTAACACACAATCAAAGAGCATCCTGAACTCTTGCAACAATGGAATTGAACCAAACTTGGCATATTGAACTCTCATTACCAACTGAAAGTACTGAAAGGGTTTGCTTGGGAATTGACCTTGAGTTTGGAAGTTGTAGTTCACCTACATCCAGGGAGCACTGTGGACTCAAATAATGATGGATCTGGACCACACTTGGCATGAATACTCAATATGCCCAACTATGAACACACCTGGAGTGCCTTTATCGAGGTAGGTTTCTTAGGGTTTTTATACTTCAACACACTATACTCCCCCCCCCCCTCCTGGAGGTTCCAATTTCCCATGGCACACCTGATGATCGCTCACGGCACACTAGTGTGCCCTGGCACACTGCTTGGGAAACACTGGGCTACATGAATTAGTTCAGAGAAATTATCTTTCCACCTTTATTCGCTGGTAACATTAAACTGTATCTGCAGCTCTTTGGGTCCCTAAACATAAAGTAAATTAACCACAATAGTGCCTTGGAGTCTGGGATAAATGCACTTTGCTTTCAAGATTAGCTTGAAAGAGCATAAGTCAAAACCTAGCTTTTAAAAGCCTTTATTGTAGTTAGTGGTATTTTCAGTTGCTTCTCATTTGTCTTGAATCACACTTCTGGGAGATCGAGCGGCATTCTACTTTTGAAAACAAGGTTTAAAATATATTTTATTTAAAATTATGAAGCCAAGTTTTGCTTTGGCTCTGAATTTGGGGGTAGTGGGGAGAAAGAAAGAACAAATTGTTAAAAACACAGTTTCCTGCATTGCTGAAAAGCTTCAGCAGTTTTAAAGTGAATAGGGAAACACTGTAGGTCCTCAGTTGTGCCAGACCAAGGATCAAAAGAGCATGTTCACGTACCTTCAGATGCAAGCACTTCTCAAAATACACTTAAATCAACAACAAAACTAGCCTACAAAAATGCCATTGTTTATTTTAAAACTCAGAGCCAAATTTAACAATCAAAACTAACTAAAGAATGAAGGGACTGCTTTCAGTATGAAAGAAAAGGATAAGTTTTCTGTCTTTTTGCCTTGTGGAAATCTTTTCAACCAGAGAATCCACTAGGGAATCACTGCATATTTCCTATGGAATTGCTGTCAAATTACAGTAGACATGGGCACTTATTCTATGGTTGGTACCCTTTTAGGTTAGATGGGCAAGGAGCTCTCTAGTTAGCTATTGTAGTGCTTCCCAACCTCTGTGACGCGGCACACTAGTGTGCCGTGACGGCCCTCCTGCTGTGCCGCAAGAAAAGCTTTCTGCCCCCCTTCCTCCCCCCTCCTGCCAAACTACTGCTGCTTGGAGAAGGAGGAGGAGGAAGGGCTGGGCAGCGGCGAAGAAAAAGAAGGGGCCGGGGCGCCGCCTCCTTTCGGCCGTTTCCCCAGTCAGCCTCCAATCCGCCATGACTTCCGCCATGACTCTCGCTCCTCGCTCGCTGAAGCCACGCGGAGGAGCCCCACCCACTGAAGCCCATCCACCGCTCATGCTCCTCCTCTGTGGGAGAGCTGAAGCTGGGGGCGGGGCATGGTGTGGCCTGGCTCCGCCCCCTCCCCCTGGCTTCAGCACTCCCAGCAGCTGCTCCAGCCTTGAGGGGACAGTGCCAAGCCAGCATTTGTGCTGGCTCTGCTACCACTGGCTTGGCATCGCCCACTCAAGGCTGGAGCAGCTGCTGGGAGAGCTGAAGCTGGGGGGAGGGGGCAGGTCATGGCGTGGCCTGGCTCCGCCCCCTCCCCCAGCTCCAGCACTCCCAGCAGCTGCTCCCAGCAGGCCACCATCCCCCAGCCGTTCTTTACTGTGTTAGAGTGTCATTTTGGTTGGTGGTGTGCCCCGGATATTTTTAATGTTAAAAGTGTGCCGTGGCTCAAAAAAGGTTGGGAAACACTGAGCTGTTGGATCCCTTCATCCATTGGACCCCCCCCCTCCTTATTGTTCACCAATGTGTCTGTGATACATAGAGCATGTGATTGTATCACTATTGACATAGCTATTGTATATGACAGTGAGCTTGCGCCAGATCTTGAAATGTTAGGAGATTTTGTTATTGAAGGTGCTCAGCTACCATTTCTAGAAGCCTTTGCTTACCATGCCATCTGGGAGTTTTTAGGAATTACACTGAAGAATGTATTTTTGTAGCTCTGACTAGTGGTCACCATATATTTATTTATTATGGTCAGTGACCAGCATCACACCATGAATCTCAACTCCATGGCTGACTAGCTGCTTATTAGGACTCACGTTCACAACTAGCTTTGTTTACGTTCCTTTCTGATACTCTACCTCCACCCAATGGCATGGAGCCTGCTTACTGAACTTCATGTTCTATGTTGGAGGTTGCATTTAGAGGACTAGTTCCATGAGCCCATTCCACATACAGGAGTTCCTATTGCACCCCCACTTTGGATATCATAGGAAGTTTGTACTATGGCCTCAGATACAGGGAAATCTGTTCTCTGAGAGATAAAAATCAATGTATATAACATTTTAATCCTGAAAAAATACCAAACATCTAAATGATCATTTGGTCTACTCATTCATCTAGTAATCTCTCTTCTCTCACTTTATCAAAGATTATCCTTTCATTTTGCCTTTAAGAGGTCTGAGTTTGAGAAATGACTTCAGTATAGTCACACTTCAGAGCCTTTCAAGTTACGAAAAGCTTCCTACTTTCACCAGCTCAGATTTCCCCACTCATACGTAATCTGTCAACTCTCATGTACTTTTTTAAATGTTCCTCCTGTATTTAAACATGTATGTTTCATCTCATTGAAAAATGACATCACCTGAGAAATCGCCAGTAGCACTTCTGGTGAGGCTATTCTTTATTTTTGAAAAGCTTTGTTGCTCTCTTTCTTATAGGGTAATTTTATGGACAGGGTTTTGCTATAGAGGTTCAGTTGTGATCCTCAGAATTAATATGGCCACTCCTGGATCTAACAGATAAAACTCATATTAAGAAGGGGCACATGGGTATATCCCAATCTATCTTCTTCTGTAGTGCAAAGCACTTCATAGTACATTATTAATGGATGGAGGACCAAACTTGCCTGTCTCAGTTTGGCCTTTTTAGTCATCAACGCGCTTGTAAAAAGCGTGGGATGAGTCATTCCTAAGAATCTTCATTCACGAAGTAATGCCGAGAGAGACATTATTATTATTATTATTACTATTATTATTATTATTACATAATACTCCGGGGCTGATTGGCCATTTATGTCAACAAAGCCAAAGTTAGCAAAATATGAGATCACATATTTTCAGTTATTACTGGGGATGAAAATAGGATAATGCTGTGTTTGGCCTTTCTGATTATCATGTTAGTTGTACTTCACAAAGCCATAAAATTTCAGCTGGAACTGATTCAGAAAGGAACAGATAACAAAACACAGGACGTACCATGGAATGACAAGCTTGGTCTATCATTACAAAAATAATGGATGCAAGAGGCTACATCCACAGCTGTGCCTGCACACCTCTCCAAACAGATTTGGCAATACTCTTTCGCTATGAAACTCAGTGGGTGGATCCTTATTACCAGGGTCTTTGCTCATGCATGTGCGTTAAGACCTACACGAGGGACTTGAGCCCTCCTGTATCAAAAATTCTGGTGCTGTTCTCATACACAGGGGCTAAGCTGTATTCTTAAGAAGTTTCTTTTTTATATAAATGTTTTATTATCAGTTTTCAATATTCATATCAACATTTAAAATTTCATTATAAAAAAAATCTTGAGTGCAAAAGGGTAAGCAAATTACATAAACACCAAAAGTCTCTTTCTGTCTCTTGCTCCAAGTTCTGACATGCTGATTACAACCAGGCAAAATCCTAGGAAATGTTTCTCAGAACTAAATATTAAAGTTCCAGGAAACTGAGCAATCGGTGAAGACAGTTGCATAGAAGGCACTGCTATCATAAACTCTTGAGTCTTCACAGCAAGAAAAATACTCCATTCCAGCTTTAGTAACCACTACACCCTGAGTCAACTGCCAGGCTCGCAGCATCTTGACTGGACATATCACAATATCTAACCTGGATGCTGGCTGTGGACTTATTTAGTAGTAGCAACACCAAACAGCCATTTCATTTTCCCATCATGATGACATTGTTGGAAATTAAAATGGCTGATTGACTCACCAATCAGGAGTATATCAACGTAAGAAGAAGCTCACCAGGAGGAATCTTCATTTTCAAGGGGCACCACAAGATGGAAGCTGTCCCTGAAGATATACAGCACACTCTCAGTTAACCAGAACTTGATCAATTGGAACTCTTAAGCAACCAGCAAAAAATTGAAGCAATAATACTGCACCCACAAAGCTGTTTTATAAACTATTTATGTTAAGTTTATATTTATTTCTATTGATTTGTTTTAATTTCTATATTTTAATAGTAATATCAAGTCAAAACGGAGTTTAAGGTGTGGTATAGTATAGGATATAATATTCATTGGGTTTATGTTTAATAGTAACCTCAAGCAACTAGAAAAATAAATCTGGCATCTACCAGTCCCCATGGTGCCGCTTAACTGAGAGTGTACTGTTTAGTCAGGTAATTCCTAAAATTACCTGACTAAACAAAGATATCTCTTTTCCCAGGGAAGGGAAAATATTCTTTGAATGCGAAGAAACCCCGAAAAGAAGAATGTTCGACTGATGAGAACACCTTTGCCATTTGAGATTTATTCTACATGAAATGCACACATGCTTGCTTTGCAAAGTAAGTAGTATTCTCTGCATTAAAAATGTGCCGTTTCCTAAACAGAAAATGCTGTAGTTACTCCGCATAAAATTTGCATATGTGGTTTTGTTATTTCAAGTATGTTTAAATGTTTGACATCTCAAACAACACCATTTTCTGCACAAGGCACAGTTTTCGCCACAATTAATGTTTTACTATGTGGCTTATTCTGTGCAAAATTGTCATGCAGAAATTTTGCACAGAAAACTACATTTTCTGCTGAAAAATAATATTTATATGCTCTAAAGATAATAATTTTCTCCACAGAATATGTGGTTTCCTGAACAGACACATTTTGCACATCCCAAACTGTAAAGAGTAATTTTCAGGCATTTCTTGCAGTGAGAAGATTGTTAAAATGACTCATTGTTCTTTCAAGAAGAAAACTGGGAAACAATCGCTTTTATCCCAAGCCGTTACTTGATTAGAGTGTTTTCCGGAACCCCAGCAATAATCCCATGGTGTATTTTTGTACAACTACTTCTAATAATCAGGTTATGATCAGAAAAAGAATACTTTGGGGGGGGGGGATACAATGAATGTACATCAAATGACTTATGGTATTTCCTCCCAATAGAGAAAATAAAGCAACAATAGTACATACATAGTTTTAGCTCACATCTAATATATACTGAAGAAAAGCTTAAAGAGGGCTTTGCCTTTGCCACAGTTGGTCCAAGATGCTATATTCACTGGTGATACATAATGAGGCTGGAATTATAGGTAAGTAATAGCACCTTTGGACAGGTCAATTGTGGTCATCTCATTTACACTTTATTATTTTCGGTTAATTTATTGTGACAGATATGGAAGGAATAGCAGCCTTCCAGCCACTCCATCCAAGGTGTAAAGTGACTAATTCCTTTTTAATCCTTTAAAAATATGATACGGACTAAGCTGCACATATTACAGTCTCTCAAATGACTGCTGTTTGTGTCCCAAAGTTCTTCCGAGATTAATGCTGGAGCCTCTATATCTGCCCTCTCATATATCAAATTAACGTCAGGCAAATTTGGATTTAATCTGAGAAGTCACCTCACTTACCCTTTGAAAACACTGATTAAGCCATTAACTATCCTCCAGTCTTCCAAGATTTATTCAGGTTTTAAAAGATTTATGAAAATCTAGTGTCAATGGAGAAGAAGTTGCTTCAGCTAATAGAGCTACTGGCAAGTTATGAGGGCAGTATGTTTAAAAGGCTTAGAATCGTTTTTATATGCTGCTTAAGAATCTCCTTAGGGTCAAAATGAAAAACAGGTCAAGTAATATAAACCTTAACACTGCAATATTGAAAGCAGATACTTATTTAAATGATCACTTTAAGGTTGCCATCTGTATGGATTATGATGCAATTGACTGTTTTTGTATACCATTTAAATATCAATATATTTTTGTGTAGAAGATTATGAAGATTTACTAGCATGTCATTTTGTGAATTAACAAAGCCACTTTTATTTATACTTAAACATTATGCTGCATTTATACTGGGTTTGGTGTGATATGAAATTATGACTTTTGTTTGTTGATTATTTGTTCAGTCGTTTCCGACCCTTCATGACCTCATGGACCAGCCCACGCCAGAGCTCCCTGTCTGCCGTCACCACCTCCTTCAAGATCAAGCCAGTCACTTCAAGATTACCATTCATCCACCTTGCCCTTAGTTGGCCCCTCTTCCTTTTCCCTTCCATTTTCCCCAGCATCATTATCTTCTCATGATGTGTCCAAGGTACTTCATCTTTGCCTCTAATATCCTTCCCTCCAGCAAACAGTCAGGCATTATTTCCTGGAGTATGGACTGGTTGGATCTTCTGGCAGTTCAAGGCACTCTCATATATTTAGATGTGAAGCATTTGCTTTGAAAACTATAACATTTGAAAAGCAGAATATACATTTTGATAGTAATATGTCACACTGGCATGTGACTGAAGATGTGAAGGGACTTTGTTTTCTTCCACCTGCAGAACTCCTTGCTGCCCAAATATTGGTGCTATAGCAGATTTTGGGGGATGCACCAGTCCAGAGGATGCAGAGGGAAATCACACATTTCCAATGTTACTTATGGAAATATTTTTTTGCTGGGAGCAACCTACTGCATGATATTTTTATTTTTAATTTTCCATTGCATTATATTTTTATCTATAATTTTATTTTGTATTACAAGACATTTTCTGCCTCTTGATTTACTTGGATCTTGTGCTAAAGAATAAATATTAAAAAGACCTAAACGTGACAGGCTAAACATCAGAGCATGGATCCACTTTAAATCCAGTTTATGCTTCCTGCAGAATTCTGGGGTTTATAGTTTAGTGAGGCCCAGGACCTGCCTGGACTTCAAGCCCCAGAATTCTGCAGGAGGTAGAAACTGGATTTAAAGTGGATCCATGCTCTAGTTTGATGAGGTCCTTAAATAAATACAATAGTTTCTGTGGTCAAAAAAGATATAAATAGAAACCAGATATAATGTAAAAATGAATTCTTAGTCTTGTGAACAGAAGTTCACAATTAGGTGGGTGGGAACACAAATGGCAGCCATTTCTGTCTTTACATTGTGCTTTACATCGGGCAACTTCTCCATCAAGATTTGAAACTCCAATTAGTTCAAAACACAGCAGCAAGACTAGTTACAGGAACATCTGGGAGTGAGCATATTTTCCCCCTCCCTCCAAATACTAAAGGCACTTCACTGATTGCCAATTAGTTTCTACGCAAAGTATGAAGTGTTGGTTTTGAACTACATGGTTTGGGTCCAGGTTACGTACAGGATCGTCTTCTCCTGTACAATCTGCCCTGGACACTGACGTCCTCAGGGGGGAGGGGACATCTGCTTCAGCCTACCAGAACCCGACTGGTGACCGTCACCCTGAGGACCTTTTCATCGGCCATCCCACAATTGTGGAATGACCTGCTCACTTTCTCTGTTTAGTGTGTTTTAAATTTTGTCTCAAGTATTTTAATATGTGTATATACTTTAATATATGTTTTTATGGTTGCATTTTAATTATGTTTTAATATGTGGTGTTATAGATGTATTTAGCTACGTCGTCCTACTCCTTGAACCAAAAGGAGAGGCAGGTAAAAAAATATTATTATTTTGTTATTATTTCTGTCCCTGATATTTCTGCTTTCTTTTCTTTTGGGGGAATTTGTGACTCAAAAAAACATTGGTGTTTTCTACTCTTCCTGACTTCAAATAAAATGTTCTCTCTTGACAAGTGGAGTAAGACATGCGCATGTGTGTGTGTGTGTGTTAGTATTCAAGCACAGATTTGGAAGAAAGAAAAAGTGGCTTGTAATCTGCTTCATTAGGGTTTAAACAAACCTACCCTCCTCCCCAATCTTTAAATATTATTTCTATCTCAGAGTCTGCTATTGAGTTTTCTGAAGGCCACTTGATGATTGGGCAACCAGAAAGTTGAACTAGATAGGCTTTTTGATCTGATCCAATAGGGTTCCATGTTCTTAACCTTAACCAAACTTGTAAATAGCCACTTGGCTGGTTTTATCCAGCAAGCAAAGTATCAGTATGCAAAATAGCACGACATCGGGCATTGCAAATGTGGTTATTTTTATAATGGAATTGCCCCCATTTGTTGACTCAGTTCTTACATAGTATCTCCACAATGTCATTGTTCTCTTCCTATGTCCTGGTCTCCTTCACCTCATTAATTTTTTTGCCAGGTCTCAGAAAATCTGATTGTAATGGAAAGGTGTGATAGAATGGAAGAAAAAAAGCAATTTCTTCAAGACTATTCTAAGCATTCGCAGTTTTTAAAGTAAGTAAGTCTGGGCATTCACCTTCTATTATCCAAAAAGGTAGTTTCCACTTCTTCACTGAAGTGCTGAACAGAATCAATGAGAATTCAGTGTAAGTTACTCATTTTTGAGATAGTGCAATTTTATCACTTTGTTCATTTTTAATTAGTCTTTTGATTAGAAGAATAATTTTTGGGAGGCTTTAAAAAATAAAGCACAAATATAATAGCACTAGAAGTTTTTCATTATACTAATTAAACAATGTATTAAAAGCACCCCTTGTGTCTTTCTAATAAATTCTCCCTAACAAAGTGCTGTTGCTGTTTATTTTCTTATTAAATACTTCTAATTACTACTGTCCTCAATATTATTAACTCTGGCCCAAATCTAAAGACATATATTTAAAGCATTGGCTTGAAATATAACATAAATAAATCCAAAGGAATAAATAAAAGGCAATTTTCTCATCTCACAGCTCTCACAGCTGTCTCTACCCTTTGAAAATCTGGGGAGGGAGAATTGGCGGAGGACCTCCTGAATGGTTTGGAAGAAGGCATACAGATGCTTAAAGGAGATGGACATTGGTTAAAATCTGGTATGCATTCTTTCATATACTCTTCATATTACTCTATTGAAATGTTGCAATAAAAAATAAATACATTTCAGATTAACCTCCTCCAGTCTCTCATCCAAAGGAGTTTTTCTCTCTTAGCAGATCTGTTAATAACCAGGTATCTCCTGGGCCCCTCTTTCATAGGGTTATCCTATATCAAAATCAACTTGAGGGCAAGTAATAACAAATTGTGGCAGATCAGTTGAATGATATAGCAACAGAAGTTGACCATCCACGACCTAACATGAGTATGTGTGTCACTGTCTAGAAACTGGCTGTTGGCTTTGAAATAATACAAATACAAGCTGAACTATGCTGAAAAGCAACGAGTAAGCATATATTTAAGGTACAGTCCCACTTCAAAGATAAAGCATGTACAATTTCCACTTGAGCTCTAATACTCTTGAAAAGACACTGCTCACTAGAGTAGACTTCATTCACATGTTGTTGAGTCATGTGCAAACAGTACCTGTGACTTGCCAGACAATGGCGGCTGAAGGGAAAGAGATTGGGAACTATTTCTTGCAGCTAATAATGTGAACATAATATAACAAACTGCAGAGATGAAGATTTTAAAATAAATATGAGTTTACCAGGAAAGGGAGAGGTACCCTAATTGCTATCATTTTCACTTCCATAGCCGGGAGAAATTTAGTTGAACAATTACTCTTAAAACAATATTTTAAAAGCTTTAAAATGACCAAAGAGCCATCACATTGCTCTTGTTTATAAGGAACTTCATCCTTATGGTTTATTTTCTTTACTGGAGTCTGGCCAATTTTACATCTCTTACAGATTCTCAAACTTATAGTAAAGGTTGGGTGCTTTCCTTAACCCCTCTGAATTTTCTTCTATTGTTGACACACAGTAAATTCATAAAACTGTGTGTGAAAGAACTAACTCTTCTATTTAAACCCCTTCACCCTCTATACTGTTTGTTTCACCTGTGCATACTGGTAAGTTCTGAAATCCTTCGTATTACTTTCTAATATCAGTAGGAAAATGAACATGAATGTTGTATTGAGATATCATTGTAAAGTTTATTTGATGGCAAACATTAATTTAAGATAACAATTGTATTTACATTTACTTCACAGAAAATCACATTAACTTGATCCAAACCTTGAATTGCACTGTAGCTGTTAAGTATCGTTTGTTAAAGTCAAGTAAGGATGATGTTAGCAAGATATTAACTCACTGAAGGAACTACAGCGATATATATTGGTTGCTTACCTGTAACCTTAGTTTCCAGAGTGGTCGGCTGTGAATAGCACAGCCCCGCCCATCCTCCCCTCTTTTGTAATGTCATGCCTAACTTCTGACTGCTTAGCGGCGGAAGAACTGGCTGTTGGCCCCTCGCTTGGACTATTTATAGTGAAGGGGAGAGTGCGCGGGGCCAACTGTAGATTTTAACTGTCAATGTAGTCTTGAGATCTCCGGTTGTCTGCGCGAGCGCAGAATGTATTACCATAAGTGCTATTCACAGCTGACCACGATGGGAAACTTGCCATACCAGTCAATATATGTAGTCTACTTGAGTTATATTTCATAGGTGAGTTCGGTTGCCCCTCTTGAGATATTTCAGCCTCATCACATGGGGAAATTGAAGTGTCTTAGGATGCTTCTGTCCCAGTTCACCCATGGAGCCCCACACTGCCCATCAAACAACATACAGTGGCTTTCAGTGGGGCTCCACCAGTGAACTGGCTCAGCAGCATGACGGGATGCTGATGCTGCCAACACAAAATCCACCCTGTGTTCTATAAGGAACACTTCCCCACATAGGATGGGAAAGAATCAGCTGACAGCCTGGGCACTGGGATTGCCTCACTGTCACTCCACTCCCATCATGATTCGCCATAGAGACTGGCAAATCATGGTGCTGGACCTCATCCATGTGATAAGGTCCTAAGAATGACATTTGTGTTTCACCTTTCTCTGATCCTAATATGGACTCAGGGCACTTATGTGGAACATTTCCACTTGTACAGTCTTAAAATAGTTTGAATTGTATTGAAAATTAAACAGCAGACAGGTCTGCTGACTTATATGAAATAAACCATCTTTGGGTCCTCCTCCTCCATGCATAAAGAACCTCTGAAAGTCTCTTCTAAGAAGCAACTAGCTATTATGTGATGACTATATAATTGCCTTTGATGAGTAATCCTTAATATAAGTTAGATGAGGAAAGCCACAAAATTTGAGTATCCTCATATGTGACCCATATTCAGGAGAAGAGGTCACTGTGAGGACAGAATATGGAAAACAGAGTGACTACAGTTCAACATGAAGAAAACATAGACAATGTACATAACACAATACTGGATGATGACAACTTTAAAATAGTTCATTGTTTTATATATTGGCTTAGTCATAGGTCAAAATGGAGATAGTTACAGTGTTCCCTCACTTATTGCTGGGGTTAGGTTCCAGGACCTTCCACAATAAGTGAAAAACCATGATGTAGGGATACTCTATTAATTTTAATATTTATACATTATTTTAGTAGTTATACACTATTTTTAGTCTTTATAAACTTAAAATAAAGTGAAGGAAAGGAAGGAAGGAAGGAAGGAAGGAAGAAAAGGCCCTTCAAGGCTGAAGGGAGGGAGGGAGGACTGAGGAAGGAAAGCGCCTTGAAGAGCAGTGTCGGCAAAACCACACAAAACAGCGAAAGCACCATGATATATATTTTTAATTATTATTTTTTGAAATCCGCAAAAAGTGTGTCCGCAATAAGCAAACCGCGAAGTAGCAAGGGAACACTGTATTAAGAAATCAGAAGAAGAATTCAAAAGGTTGCTATGAAGGAGACTAACAAAAAGACATATAATTAAATACCAAAGTCAGGTCTGTCCTTGCCATAATATTTCTGATGTTTATGTATGGCTAGGATACCTTTTTACAGGAAAATGTAAAAAAAACCCTGACGATCAGCTCATTTGAAATGTAGCACTGAAGGAGAATTCTGCAGGTGCCATGGACCGCCAAAAAGATCAACAAAGAAATCTGTCTGAAACCAAATCAAGCCAGAAGTCTCACTAGAAGTTAAGATGACAAAACTGAAGCTATCATACTTTGGCCATATGGTGAGAAGACATGGATCATTGGAAAATAGCAAATTTCTTGGTAAAGTGGGAGACAGTTGGACAATAAGAAGACCATGTTACTGATAGATTGATTTAATAAAGGAAACTACAGTCTTGATTTTAGAAGACATGAGCAGGGCTGTTGGTGACTGAGACTCCTGGAGAATTTTCATTCATTTAGGTCAAAGCCAACTTGACAGCAAAGAATGACATTTTCGTTCTGTGAAACGTCAATGAAAACAGGTAGAAATTTTAGTTAAAGTTAAGCGCAACTTCCAATTGACTACAACTTAGGAAACCTTAATGGAAAACATGTTACAAAGGCATGTTTTCCATTATGAATGGTGCCACAACAAAAAGAAGGAAGAAAAGAAGGACAGAATGAGAAAGATAAAGTGAGAGAGAATAAAAAGTAGACATGATAATTGAAGTATGAGAGGGAATTGTATGATGAGGGGTGCTCTGAAGCAGCTGCAACATATGTTTCGCTTGAAGGTTATCATACTTTGTTAGTTTTTGATATCCTACTTTATGAAAATGCAGAACTAAGTATTATATCAATATTGTGGGATACGGATCTGTAGTTAATATGAGTCATTATTTAACCAGGATTACATAAGCCTGATCAAATATACTCAAAAAGCATTGAAAGATACTCATAAAGCTTATAATTGATCTCTTATGGAATACATGCACTTATATCTCCTTAATCTGAATTAAACTAAAATTCAATATTAACTGAAATGAGGATCAAATAATCTCATAGTTAACTATGCTTAGAGGGGAGGGGAGTCACTTTAGCATTATAATATGATAGCCAACCCATCAAACACAATTTTGCGGATGTATCATAAAAACAGTTATCTACCTGCTGTGCTTAAGAATAAAGCTAACCTACCCACAGAACAAACCTGGGTTTGACTCAGGGTGCACCTACATTGTAAAATTAATGCAGTTTGATATCACTGTAACTCTTGTGGGTATGGAATCCTGGGAGTTATAGTTTAGTGACACACAAGCAGTATTTGGCAGAGAAAGCCAAAGACCTTGTAAAATCACAGCTTCCATGATTCCCTGCATTAATTCTACAGTGTAGATGTGCCCTCAGCTATAGAACTTGCTACACTCAGGAAGAAGTTTATTGTACAGGGGAATAAGTGTTTTTGATGTATAAGGATATAAAGTGATGGAGATAGTTCCGTGACAGACTATTGGGATAATGTCTGTACAACTGCTCATTTTTCTTCATGTAGTCAGATCTGAGAGAGAGGAGACCAATCTGCTTATCCTACCAGTACTAACTATATTGTATACTTTTGCATTGAAAATATTCTAGTTTTACTTTTGCATTACAAATGGTATAAAATGGGGGAAAGTAAAACAGTGGAAGAAATAGAGAAAGACTTGAGTTAATGAGATGTAAAACTGATGGACCTCTTGCAAATTAACTCCATAAACAATAATGAAAAAGGTAAGCCACAAATGTAGACAACAGGCATGGTTTAGAACCCAAAAATCGCGATTCTAAAATCAAATGGGGGGGGGATTTTTTTTATTTGTAATAGAAAGACTTACAAAAATTTTTCCCAAAAGTTCTAAAATGTAACGTAATTAGTAACGAAATTCTTAATTAGTTCAAAAGTAGGCAAAGCAGGGAAGCAGGACTGACACTGTTTTAAGCACAGGCAAATCAAGGGGCAACATTTCCCTTGGTTTCCTTGCAGGAGATATAATGCATTAATATATTATTATTATTATTATTATTATTATAAAAGCCAGGGTTTCTTTGCAGGGACATATCATGCACTAATATATTATTATTATTATTAAATAAAATAGTTGCCCACCTCTGGTCAAGGCTTGCTTCTCCAGAGCATTTATTAGAATTAAATGCCCAGGGCCCTTCTTCCAGGAAATTAGGAGTAAATATTATTAATATATTATTATTATTATTATTATTAGAATTAAATGACCAGGGCCCTCATTCCAGGAAATTAGAAGGAGTAAATATTATTAATATATTATTATTATTAGAATTATTAGAATTAAATGACCAGGGCTCTCATTCCAAGAAATTAGGAGTAAATATTATTATATTTATTATTAATTATAAAATAGTTGCCTACCTTCTCCAGAGCTCTTCTCACTGCAGCTTTCCCCCATTCAGTTTCCCATAGCTCTCTAGGAGGTTTGAACTCTATGGCTTTTCCTTGATTCTGCACTTTTCCTGCTCCTCTCTGAGCTGTTTTCAACCCCTTCTGCCATTGTTTCAGTCTTCCTCATGTCCTTCTCGCCTCTCCTCCTATGTAGGCTTCTTTCCCTGCAGTTTAAATCGCTTTTTTCCTGAGTCCTCCAGCCGCTCTAGGACTCCCGCTCTGGATCTCTCTATGGTCCGGCTCTTCTTTCACTTCCTGGAGGAAAGGCCTTTCAGTTAAAGTAGGCCTCGAGCATGGAAAGGCCCCATCTGACTGTGAGTAATGTCTGGGAAGCTATTTTGGAGGGGATAATAGGGAGCCTTCCGAAATATTTACAAATCTAACGAAAATTTGGGCCCAGGGAGTGCGAAAAAGAAAGTCCACTTCCGGGATTGTGGCAGCGATGCGTATAAACTTGAAAGTCCCATACATACGAATCCCTTCCAATTTCTTTCAATTTTCATAACTTTTTTCTCATGCCTAGTAGACAAACTCCAGCTCAGTGCTGTACATTAGCATAACTTTGTACTCAGCAAAATTGGACAATATAATCTACCGCTTTAAAACTCTTGTAGGTATTCTATTTCCCAACACGTTATACTAATATTCTCTTCTAGCCCAACTGAGAATTGTTTAAGAAACAGGGATATAATTTGATA
Organism: Anolis apletophallus; assembly: GCA_030556195.1. Taxonomy (NCBI): domain Eukaryota; kingdom Metazoa; phylum Chordata; class Lepidosauria; order Squamata; family Anolidae; genus Anolis; species Anolis apletophallus. The sequence goes on along the minus strand of JARBWK010000006.1, from coordinate 108,175,455 downwards.
TACCAATTTTGTCGTGCCATTTTCTCATCAGGAGGCACTCGAAAGAAAATACCTTTTTCATATCCGTTCTGTACCATAAATTACTATATATTATATCCAGCAGTTAACAGATATAGAAATCAGAATTATAGTGGCTGGTATTGTCGAGGATTGTTGTTAACCATTATGGCATACATTTACACAAATTTAATACAGTAACACTTAGCTCTTTTGACAGATGGGTTAATGGCAGAGTGTTTCTCATCCCACATGTTATATGATTAAGTCAACAAGTGCACCAGGAACCAGGTAGGTAGAATACAAAAGCTTTTAAGTGGTTAATTCAGTCAAGGTCACCCACAATGGTGAAAAGAGAAGCAAGAAGATGGTTGTCAGCTGGTACAGAAGTTGTTCAACAAGTCAGTACTCCAGATAAGTCAGCAAAAAGTAAAACATGGTTGAAAATATCAGCCTGCCACACTGCTAGTCATCAAGAGGGAGGTCTGAGGGAAATAAAGCTCTCAGGGAATGGTACCTAGAAATTACTTGAACTTCTGCTTGGCCAAATATAGCACCTCCTGAAACCATGGCTATGCTGTAGGCACTGAAGATTATGGGAGATATAGCTGGAAACATGTGTGAGTAGAAACCAAAGTTGACAAAAGAGGGGGCCTACTGAGTTGAAATATGGAAAAAGTTGTATGTACACTGCCAGGGGCAACAGCCTGACCCAACTGTGTTGCTAGTAATCTGGCCATCCTATTGTAATCAAGAGCTGTTGAGGTAGATTCTGCAAACCTGAAGTGTATGGTGAGATCCTTGATTACATATGATCCCCACAGAAAGAACATGAAGATATGCTGCATGAACAAGTGTGTCGTTTTCATGGTGAAGAGCACATCAGAACAAGGAATAAAGTGTGGCATTTTAGCAAACAAATCCACCACTACCAGAATGTGACCAAATGATATGAGAAAATCAGTAATAAAGTCCATGGAGATCATACTCTAGGCCAGTGATTTTCAACCTTTTTTGAGCTGCAGCACATTTTTTACATTTACAAAATTCTGGGGCACACCACCAACCAAAATGACTCAAAATGGCACTCTAACACAGTAATACATATAGTTAATGTATTTTTTTAATGTATTTATACACTCAGTGTGAAACCTGGGCCTGTTTCAATGAATGGAAGGGTGTTTCATTTGGAGATGGCGTTTAAGCTTGCTTGGCACCATGGTGCTATTGGACAGCTTCTCACCACACACCAAGCACAGCAGAGTTGGTGGCGTTGCATCCCCGGTGAAAGTGAATCTAAATGAAAGGTAGTTTTCGCTATATTGCCTCGAGCTCACCATCTTTTCTTTTCTCTTTTGTCCACCACTCATATTAGGGCCTTCATCTGTGTCATAATTTTGTCCAGGGCCCTTTTTGGCATTTGCATTTTCCCTTCTCAAAAACTTCCCCATCACTGTCACTCGCTTGTCTTGTTGTGCTCCCAAATTGCCACTGTCACTTGACGCGCAGCTGCAGCACTAACTCTAATTTTGTTTACTTAGCCGCGTCTGAGCGAATCCAATGTGGTGCGACCATAGCACTCTTGCATCACTTCTTAGGTGACGCGAGAGTGCTATGGTTCCATTTCTTAAAGGGACAGATGCGCCTTATAGTTTATATATGAATGAAGTTTGAAAACAATTTCCCACGGCACACCTGATGATCTCTCATGGCACACTAGTGTTCCGCGGCACACTGGTTGAAAATCAATGCTCTAGGCCCAGTAGAAGATGACACTGGTTTCAATAAACCAGGCCTTCCTGGCTTATCCTTGACATGAGAATAGGTGAAGCAGATTCTTATACCATGTTTCATGTCCATGAAGTTAGAATAAAAGAGTTGTTGAGTAGTTAATCTAGGTCAGTCATGGGGTATCCAGCAGAATGAAGAGAGAAGCAAGAGGGTGGTACAGAAGTTGTTTAGCAAGTCAGTATATCTGAAAACTAAGGCAGCAACAGTTGAAATTCATAGCCAGTCATGTTGTAAAGTACTGCTAGTCCTCAAGAAGAAGGGCTAAAGTCAACAAAGTTACCAGGGCATGGCTGAGAGATTTATAGGTAGCTGTCTCCAGCCACCAGGTGCCTAAGTGTCTCCTACTAGGAGCAGCACAGGTTCTCCCTTTTCCTTCCTCACTTGATGATTTATGGTAATGGGTCTTCAGCATCTGTAGCTTCCTGCTGGGGAACGGGTCTCCCCTCTGCCTCAACCCCTACCATAGTTGCTCAGAGAGACAATCGTTCTCAGGATCGGCAGATTCCTGGCAATTTGCATTCTCTTCTCCTGAATTGTCCAATTCCAGAGGACAAGTTATGACAACACAGCTGAAAAAGAAAATTACTAGCATATATTCTTAAACCCAATGAAATCAATTCCAGTCATTCAAGCAGCTGCCAGGCTAATCAACATCTATATAGCTCCATGTATTTCCATGTTGTTCAGTCCAGTCAATTATTGTATGAGAATAGCACCAAGAAGTTTAAGAAAAACATTTTAATGAACTGTCTCCCCCACTTCTAAGTATCACAGCTTTTGTGGGAAAGTATCTGGTGACAAAACACATCCCTTGAAGGCTTTAAGAAAATGCCATGCAAAAATAGCAAATAAAAAAATCCAGATCAAAGAAATTTGGGGAAGTATGGGTTTTTTTCTATAGGGTGTATGGATAAGAGGTTTAGATAGGTTAAACATTTGTTCAGAGCTTTTCACAGCCAGATTGGAAAGATACAACTGAATAATATTTTTGCAATGTAGTCTTGGAGAAACAAAGGATAGGTGTACATTTGGTCCTGTGGCTTGTGGCAAAGAGGCCACCCAGAAAGAAGAGAAAGTATTCAAGGCTCATCAAAAGTACGAGAGAAATGTAAATGCAGACTATTAAAAAACCACTAAAAACAATAGGACAACTCTTTACCTTTGTAGACAAGCATTCTGTTTAAAATACATGTGGGCCAAGATCAGAAGTAGTTTGTTTGCTTATTTTTTATTTCACACTAGGGACCAAGGGACCATTTCGAAAAGCTGAAATATTTATTCAGTGTGCCAGAGAAGTGTTTAAGGCAGGGGCTAGCAGGGCAGGGAGATGGAATCAAGCTTCCTTATAAACCTTTTTTTCTTTACTGTAGATCTCAAAATTAGGATATACCAGTGGGGCTAGTAATGCGACTAAAAGGCAGGTAGAGTTGGAATGCTTAAAAATAATGACTTAAAGCACACATTGTCTTTTTACATGCGTGAAAGATTTGTGAATGCTGCATTTATGAAGAGTAATCAAGTTGCCATTATTAAGACAGGCAGGAATGCCCAGGAGGTAGAGAAATGCCAAAACAGATCACGTTGAGAATTGTTACCCAAGGGCAAAATAATACTTTGCCAATATATGTTGGTGCAATAAACTAGCAACTCTGACTTGGTGGACATATCTTTATAGTGGTTAAAATGTTGTGGCTGCTTTCACAAAATAATTGTGTAAATTCTGTCTCAATCACTCTCTCAGTTGCCCTCATAGCATTACAATTCCCAGGACACCCTGAATTGAGGAACAAGTCAAAGATAACTGTTTAAAAACTTAAGTTGTTACTAGTGCGATTCTACCAATTTTTATTTAAAAGCAAAATGTACTGTGATTTATGGAGCTGCTTGTACACTACAGTGCATAACAACTATTTGTAATTTGAGCAAAGACAACCTATTCACACAACCATTAGTTGAGTGCAATAGTTAGTTATCCCATAGTATGTATTATTAACAAATTATTTCCAATATGAAGAATATTAAAAATAATTAATTAAGAAGTGGTGGTAACAGATTGCCACCAAGATGAATAATATTAATAATCAATAAGTTAATAGTAAATATTTGCATTCATATATGCTAGTCAAAGAAATAAGAGATAAGATTCCTAGCTGTCGCAATAGCGGCAGATAAAAGGATCTGAGATGGCAGCCCCTCCGTCTAGCTATATATGCTCGAGGGGAATGTGGGCGGGGCTACCATTTAAAGTGATAGTAACTTTCTATAAGATTCCAAACGGTCTGCGCAGGCGCAGGAAATACCACAGTCTCAAAGTGAAAGTGCTCCCTTGAAAATTGTGTGTCTGTGTATTCCTCATTTGCTGGACCTGGTGTTTATCTGAATGCCGATTTTGAGCAACTGTTGTTAGTTCTTAAATATACCATGTTTAACAATATGGACTGAGTATCCCTTATCCCCAGGAGCATGAATGTTTTCAATTTTGGATTTTTTTAATGTGCTGGAATATTTGCATTTGCACATGCATTGTGTACAAAATGAGGTATCTTGGAGTTGGGACCCAAATCTAAACACAAAATCCATTTATTTTTCCTATACACATAGCCTGAAGTTAATGTTGTACAATATTCTCAAAAATGTTGTGCATGGAACAAAGTTTGTTTACACTGAACAACCAGGAAACAAAGGTGTCACTATTTCAGGTACACATGTGGACAATTTTCAATTTTGGAGTATTTTAGATTTCAGAACTCCTAGAAGAGATGCTCAGCCTACATTATCAGGGCATTGCCCTTTAATATCTTCTCTGTAAAGTAAAATCAAAACCTCACAGAGTTGGAAGGTATATCAAGCTGCCATCTAACTCAACTCCTTGCTAGTACAGAAAGAGGCCCTCTTTGCAAACACAAATAAAATGCATCCATTTTTTACACAAATCAATTTTTAACTTGAAAAAGAGCAGTTGATCACTTCTCAAGAGCTTGTCTTGATATAACAAAATGCCTTATGTAATCCTATAACCAGGACCAGCCCTAGGTAATGTTCAAGTGTAAGTGTAAGTGGGGTGCGTCAAGAGCCTATTGCTTCAGCCGCCCCTCTATTTAATGCAGTTCAATTTAACACCCCTCACTTCCTGGGATTGGGCTCTTCTGGGAGTTGTAAATACTACAAATAATTGTTTCCCACCAGATTCGGAATTATAGAACTGCCATCCGATTTGGAGCAGGGAATGTGCATGCACATGCGCACGCACACACAAACACATTGGGATCTAAACCGGCAGATATTTGTGTCTCAGAAGGCTTTAGCTTTTGCTTTAGGGCATTGGTCTGGAGTCAAGGTGGAAAATGGCGATACTTATCATTTCATGCAGTTTCAAAGCGGTTTCGCTATGTGTGTGGATGGTTACATAGGAAAACCACCTTGAAGCTGGGATGGGGTTTACACAAACAGCAGAGCACTGATGCTCACGAAGGACTTGCTTTTGTGGAAATTTTGTTACCTGGCTTTGAAGTGCATATAACACTCAGTGTGGATTGAGGCCCCTTCTACCACACTGCCATATCAAATACCGATGGTCTGTGTTGAATTGGATTATATAGCAGTGTAGACTCACGTAATCCGGTTCAAATGAAATAATGGAGTTATTTGATTTAATAATCAGAATCATGCGGCAGTGTAGAAGGGACCTGGGACACCTGGGACCTCAGCAACACTACCATATAAAATCCGTATTTATTTGCTTTGAACTGGATTATATGTGTCTACACTGTCACAAATTCCAGCTCAAAGCAAATTATTTGGATTTTATATGGTAGTATATAGATGAGGACTGAGGGGCCTTCCACGCAGCCATATAACCCATAATATCAAGGCAGATAATACACAGCTTGAACTGGGTTATCTGAGTCCACACTGCCATATAACCCAGTTCAAAGCAGATAGTTTTATTCAGCTGTGTGGAACAGGGCTGAGTCAGGCTGGTTGGGATCTGGTTCAAGACTTCTCCTGTTCCTCTTTCCAACATCTTCTTCATAAGTTTCACACTAGAGAATGAATCCACTTTAAGTCTGGAATTCTGGGGTTTGTAGTTTAGGGAGGAGCCTTTAACAGCTTCACTAAACTACTAACCCCAAAATTGTGCAGGTGCCCGAAACCGGATTTAAAGTGGATTCATTCTCTAGTGTGTCAGTCCCAGAATCCCCCACTAATGGGAGTGGGAGTCCTCCCAAGAACTTTTGCCAGGACCTGGCTTTGTCCTCAAACGGGAGAGAGAAAGGGAGAAGAAGAGAATGAGAATGAGCCTGGCCTGCCTTTTGGGCTGTGCTTCTTTCTTCCTCTGTGTTGCTGCTGCTGTTCCTGCGCAATTTCGCCTCTCCTTCTCTTTCTCCTGGGCCAGAAAAGGAAGGAAGAAGTGGAAATTAAGGTGACTGGTGAGCTCAATGACCGAGCACATTTTGGGGCCCCAAAGCAAACAACCCAGAGTGTTCCTAGGTGGGCCAAAGGGAGCCTTTACCAGTGGGAGATGCCATCTAATCTTGTCCTGGGAGGCTACAGGAAAGGGTGAGGATAACCCAGAGGAAAACCCTGCTTTCCTTGCATTGCTTTCTTTGGATGCAAAAAAAGAGAGAGATCCCATTCTTCCCTGTTCCTCCCGCTCTTCCAGCCCTCTTTTTTCCCCTCCTGGGAGAAAGCAGGAAAACCAACAATTAGCTTTTCACAGGGCCGGCCCTAGGTAATTTTTGCGGGGCGCCTCCAGATCGCGCCTTGGGAATTTTGCGCTATACGCAAACGCGTAATTCACCCATTGCTTGAGCCGCCCCTGCCTATATCTAAAGATTGGAGATAAGGGCACAAGTAGTAAATCAACATTAAACAAGAATAAAAAACGGCGATCAAAATAATCATGAAAAGTATGTCTCAAATTTTATTTTTCATATCAGTCATAGACTTTTAGAGTCTGTCAGGCCCCAGGCCTTTGTGTCCCTAGAACCAAACCACAGCCATGATGGCAATATTGTGCAGGTCAGGCCTGCTTGTCTTTCCCATGCAAAACAACTGCAGAACAAGCCGGTTCAAACTTTGGTCAAGGTTGCTACTCCTGTTCTGGCCGATAAGCAGAGACGCTGGGATCTTGGAGACAGGGCAACTCCTTTCCACAGATGTCAGGCCTAATTGGCACCACATACCTTTCCCTTGAGAAAAGACTAACAACAGCTGGAAGTCCTCTCTGTGAGAATTGACACTCGATGCAGTTGCGTCGAACCTTCTTCAAAGGATTGGTGAACTATAAACGTGAGGAACTCTGAAACCATCCCCATCTCAAGCCAACGTAGCAACTTACGTTCATGGGATCCTGAATTGGCCTGCCAGCCTTCTTGCTAAAGAACTTTGTTTTCCAAGCTGCTTAAGACTTTGCCTGTGGATTTGGCCCGGTTTGGGCAAGAAGCTTTCTTTGTTTGTTCCTGATTGCCAGAGGATTATAATCCGTTTCAGCTTCCTTGTGGACAATTTGCTGCTAGCTATTGCTGCTATTTTAAGAGCATCTATAGACTAACTTTTTAGCCTCTTTCCTATTCCAGTTATTCTAAAAAAAGCATTTAACCTCAGCTGGTCTCGTGTGGTTTACTAAGGGAGATTCCAAGTGCCTCAGGTGCGACAGAGTCAGACATGCTATCTGTAAAAGGCTTTAATTTTGAAACCCCCTGATTGGTAAATGTTACCAAGAGAAGGATTTCTTAAACTTTCCCACTCGCGATCCCTTTTGGCCCAAGAAACTTATTTGTGACCCTGGGTATATAAAAAAGTTTTAAAATAAAACATTTAATGGTGTTTTTTTTAAAAAAAACATTTATGGATAAAAAAAATTAGCATTTGCATAACTTGCTAAACAGACTGATTTTCCTTTTCATGAAGTATAGCTGAAGTGTCCTCTGCAGAGTCCATTGTAAACACTGCACAACAGATTGGTATAAATGTCTAAAGCAGCCACTACATGACGTTCAGAAAACCTTTACTGTTGTCAATCTTTTCAAGACCCCAACCTTGACAAAGAACCTACAGTTTAAGAAGCAGTGACATAGAGCAGTGTTTTTCAACCTTTTTTGAGCTGCGGCACATTTTTTTCATTTACAAAATCCTGGGGCACACCACCAACCAAAATGACACTCTAACACAGTAATACATAAAGTTAATATGTTTTAAAATGTATTTATACACTCAGTGTGAAACCTGGGCCTGTTTCGATGAACACAACATAGATATCCTGACAGGAATGGCAGAAAAACAGAAAGATACACACGAAGGTCTTGCTCAACAGCTGTTCATTTGTGGGATTAACATAACTCAAAAACCATTGGACAAATTGCTGCCAAATTTGGCCACAAAACATACTAATATTAACCTAAGAAGGGACCATCAGTCAAAAAATTGATTTTGTCATTTGGGAGTTGTGGTTGTTGGGAGTTATAGTTCATCCGCAATCAAAGAGCACTCTGAACTCCACCAATGATGGAACTAAACCAAATGTGGCACACAGGACTCCATGACCAATAGAAAACACTAGAAGGGTTTGGTGGGCATTGACCTTGAGTTTGGGAGCTGTAGTTCACCAACATCCAGAGAGCACTGTGGACTCAAACAATGTTGGATCAGGACCAAACTTGGCACAAATACTGAATAGCCCCAAACATGAACACTGGTGGAGTTTGGGGAAAATAGATCTTGACAATTGGGAATTGTAGTTGTTGGAAGAAATGGGAGGGGTGAGAGAGAGCAAGGTGGAAGAGAAGGGAGGGGTGAGAGAAAGTGAGGCAGAAGAGAAGGGAGGGGGAGCGCGTGAGGCAGAAGGAAGGGTGAGAGAGAGTGAGTTGGAAGGGAAGCGAGGGGTGAGAGAGAGCGAGGCTGAAGAGAAGGGAGGAGGGAGCTCATGAGGCGGAAGGGAAGGGAGGAAGAGGAGAACAAAGGCATGCTCTGCGGCAGCGCTTGCTCCTGGCCCCCTCCTCTTCTCCCCCCTCCCTTCCCCTCCGTTGACTGCTCTTCTTGCCTGCCTGCCTGCCTGCCGGGGCCCTTACACGGGCCGGTCAGAATTGGCTGGCGGGCTGTGAAATGCCCAGGTCTGGTATTGGAGGTTCCAATTTCTCACGGCACACCTGATGATCGCTCATGGCACACTAGTGTGACACGGCACACTGGTTGGGAAACACTGACCTAGAGCATTGCTACTCAAATTGGTGGTTAAGGGGCTTGCCCAGTCCTGAAGCCATTGCCTGCTGTTACCCCGGTGAGTTTCCAGGAAGGAAAGAAACAATTATAGGTAATGGTGACAAAATGGCACCAGATCCTGGCACCGGGGGGGGGGGGGGAGATATTGCCAGCCATCTATTTAAGGCAACTTGGGGAAAACTACCCAATTCCTCTGGCAATGTCAACCCAGCAGCATCTTGAGGGTATGACTATTACATGGAAAATTATATGGAAAAACAATTTTTTCAGTACAAACCAACATGACTTGCTCTGATAAAAAAAAGTGTTCTGCGGAATCAGGTCTATGCCAAAGCCCAGAGCAAATTTGTTTCACTATTTGGCAAATACCTCCTCCTTTCCTTAGAGAATTAAGTGCATAAATCCTTTGAAACAAGGTGCCAAATGAAATTTATCACAGTTTATAAGACAAATGGTAAGTCATCTCTCTCTCTTGGGTTGAGCTATTTACAACTATGTAATGCGAGGATGCCAGCTTTCATCACCACGTGCATTATTAATTTATCATTTCCCTTTATTTGGTTTAAGAGAAAGATAGGAGAGCTGACTTCAACACTTAATGTAACAATTGGCAGAAATATTCTTTAGGAGTGACCCATACATTTTTCTGAATTACAGGGAAGCTGACACTGATCCAAACTAGCTTCTGTTGAGCTACTGCAGCCTTTCAATTAATCTCCCATAATTCATCACCGTTGAGGCGGTGGACAAAAAATTGAAACAATGACACAGTAATAAATATTTTCAATAATTATGCAAATTGACCATATTTATGAACAGAAAGTATGCTGAGGAAAGATAATAAGTGATAGAAGCTGAATAATATTAAGAAATGAGATTGCAGTGTCCAAGGAGAAACAAAGAAGTGTTTCAGAGTCTTGGGGTTCTGTCACTTTAAGACAGTGTATTATAAATAGCAGGACTAAATAACCTAAAGGACACCAGACCACATCTAATCTTACAAACTAAGCAGGATCAATTTTGGTTAGTACTTGGATGGGTGATCCAAAGTGAATACCAAATGCCGCAGGTTATATTTCACAGGAAGGAACTGGCAAAACCATCTCTGAGGCCCCTTCCACACTTCCATATAAGTCAGTTTCTGAATCCATATTATCTGCTTTGATCTGGATTATATGAGTCTATACTGCCATATAATCCAGTTAAAAGCAGATAATGTGGATACAGCATCTGCATTGTATGGCAGTGTAGATGGGGCCTGAGTGTTCCTTGCATAAAGAAACTGAATTTCATGGTCATAAGTTGACAGGCTACCTGAAGGCACATAGACATGCATTATAAATACCAGCAAGTGATTGTTGTACCTTAACTAATAGAGTTCCTTGATTACCATAGAAATGTGTTCTGCACTTCATTCTATCATTAAAAAAACGAGAGGAAGGCCAATGAAATAGATAGACAGTTGGGTTTGATTTCTTCCATTCTTCACTTATTCTGAGAAATTCACTGACCTACATACTGGGAAATAGGTACCATTTGTGACTGTGCAATAGCAGACTGAAAACAACTATGCACTAGATTGTCAGAAGTGAAGGACATGATAGCACTGTCTCCTTAGTATTCCATGGGTACATCTATGGAAACATGAGAGTTATACTTTTACAAAGTCTTCTCTGCCAAAGAGTGTGGCACCAGCACTTTTTGACAGAGCAAACCTTATAAAACTACAACTCCCATGTTTCCGTAGCATTGAGCCATGGAAGTTAAAATGCCATCAAACTGAATTCATTTCACAGTGTAGATGCATGCCATGCACAGAACTATGGTTTTTAACAGGTGATGAAATGCCACTTCTGAAGAGCAGCCTAATTTTGAAGGCTCAGGATACATTAAATTCTCTATACCACATGTGTCAAACGCAAGGTCTGCGGGCTGAATCCAGCCCACCATGCCATTTTATGTGGCTTTCTAGGTGCTGGACTACAACTCCCGAACTCCTCATCACTAGATGTCATCTGGAAGGCTCACGTTTGTTCTCTTTGGTCAGGGTAGTGGGGTTTGAATTTAGATATAAGGCTTGTGGTTATGATGTCTGGCTTTAAAATGTCCTTTAACCTTTCCCCAAACGCAAAGCCACAATTGCTGTCGGGCTGCAATATTGATTATTCTCAGCCTGCATCATGGATAATCAAAAGTGATGGGAGTTGTTGTCCTATAACATCTGGAGAAAACTAAAGAACACTGATCACTGTCAGAAATCATAGTTGGCCCTCATTGTTCATGAATTTTCCTTCAATAATTCAATTGCCCCTGAAGGCAACCACAAGACTGATGAAAATGGCTGCTCTCCACACTCCTTTTTCAAGAGAGCAAAAAAGTAAGAGAACCCTGTGAGAAGAGTTGAGATACCATCTCTAGTTTCCTATGGTATCTGGTCCGAAGGGTAGATACTAATGGATAGACTATCCCTGCCTCTGTACAGGTATGAGTATGAATGAACTAAGCTATACTCTACTGTTTTGTTTTTGTTATTTGGGCTGGCCTTCTGTGCTTTCTGTGCCTTCCATAGGTGAGATTGTATGAAGGTTGTGTGTGCCTCCAAAGTGACTGAAGGATTAGACTGCTACAGGTAAAGGGATCCAGTTTTGTCTGGAGAATATTTTCCATGATTGGACTTCCGGTTGGGCGGTGATGGTGGCAGGCAGGGGAATATAGAGCTCCTATATTCCCAACCACATTGAAGTCGTTGGGTCGAGCATATGCTCCCTCTCCAGGCTGATTGACACCGGGGGGAGCACAGGGCCCTGCAGGCTAGATCGGGTCCCCAAAAATCTCTCCCCTCAAGGGTGAGGTGATAGGGGATTCGTGAGCCAAGGGTGCGCGGACGACTCCGTGGGAAGCGATCCCCAACGGAATCGCACTCACTGCCAACCCCGCTCAGCATAAAGACAAAGGATTAAGCAGAAGGGCAGAAATGTAAGTTTCAAATGAAGATATTTCTCTTCGGAGGTGGAAATAAAAATTAATTGAAGACCCAGAAATTTAAATTTAAATAGGAGAAAAAAATAAGGAAATAAGGGTCAAAAAGGGATAAAGGAATTAGAAGAATAACATCATGTTTTCTAAAATCTCAGAGACTCTACAAGCTTAAATACAAATATAAATATATTAAAGAAATAATTGGATTGAATTGGATTGGATAAGCAAAAAGAAGGACTCTGATCTTGACACCATTCTTGTTATGTCTACGTGGAGCCGTCTTCATAAACAAACTACCCAGGAAATTCCAAACGACAGAAGAACAAACATCGCGAGACCTCCCAAAAGACTCCAAAGCAACCCCGGAAGTTCTTGAAAAGTGAAAGACCATATAAGGAAAGGTGGAACGAGAACAGAAGGAAGAAAGAAGGAGGAGTCAAAACTACAGACAAAGGGGGAAGTGACGTGAGAGGGGCAGAAGAAACTCAAGGTTTTGAAGATGTAAACACACTGAGAAAATCCTGCTAAAAAGATTAAACGAGCCCACAAATGGAGCAGAAATCAGTGTTTCATATGGTGATACTCAATACAAGAGCTAACTCAAAAACTAAGAGCTCCCTTTTATTATTTAAAAGATTTGAAAATAAACCGGAAATGTATATGGTTGCCTATCCAAGACAGAAGTAAGGTTGATGACAAAGAACAGGCACAAGGCTATCATGTAGTAGGAAGACGATGTTGCTTGTAAAATCTTATAATATATTAACTTTGGTTTCAGCTTTGGAAAAATTGGTTTTGCCTCCAACTCCTGAATTTACAACAGCTGAGTTGTAGAAACATCCAAACCTCTTAGACTCATTGAAATTGCAATAAATTATTTTTTTAAAAAAATAAAAATCAACAGACTCAAAAGATCAGATTTCTCATCAATATTTTGGTGGGCTTCTAGCCAAAGCCTTATCAAGAAAAAACATGACTGGCTAGACTGTTACATGCTACATTTTAGGAACCACACACTCCTTTCTGTCTCCACAAACAAATATAATAAATCTATATTGAGATAACATATCTACCCTTTATTTAATCTTCTAATACTGTCGTTGTATTGCTCTACAAAGTGTTAAAGGTTTCTGACAGGTACCTGTTCATCTAAATTGACTACTAAGGAAACACAATGTTAGACAATTCTGTGCTCATGAACAGTTTATGTAACTGAAAAATCTTGCATCAACTTGTTATATTTGGCCACATGTCAGATATCTTAAATGCCTACAACTCTCTATTAATTAAGATCTGCCTCCATACATTTCTTTCATTCCACTGATCTTTGGAGGTCACAGTCATAGCCGTATTATATATGGGCTCTCAACAGGGTTTTTTTCTGTTGCAAAGCTTGTACTTTCATTCAGTTCATAATTACAATTTACAATCACAAGACAGCAGTCGCTGTTTCAAAATGATATATTTAAAGTTGTATTGTGGGTTTCCAAATTAATACAGTGCTGGAATGGCACATTTCAAATAGGAAAATTATTTCAGCTGTCTGAAAAACAATAGTCAGGCCTATTCTTATTTACAGACATTACAAAAAGTTAATGAAAACACATTAACAGTCCTCTTTAAAAACAATGACACCTCCCAATATGTTTTGTTCCTTGTTCCTCAGAAGTACTTTTGTTCTTGTTTTAGCAATTTCATTGACATTTCAATTAATGTGATAATAAGCATGATAGCTCTGCCCCATCATAATCCAGATGTTGAAGAAAACTTCTATACTTTCTACCTGTAGGCTCACACGTTTCAACTTGGCTTAATCACAGTGGTAAGAACTAGTGTCATGTAGCAATGTTTTGTATCTTCAAGTGGATCCTGACTTTGCCTTCAGCTTACTTCAGCTGCAGCAAACTGAATTCAAAGTGCAAAAAGTACAGTCAGTTAATTCAGAAGGGGGGGAGGGAGAAAGAAGACCGGTTTCAATTCTGTCTTTACCAGTAGACTTGAGCCTGGAACTGTTTTTAGCCATTCCCTTTAGTCAATCGGGCTCCTCAGTTTGATCCAGTATCCATAATGGCAAGGGCCCAGCTGTCACAGATTTCCATCCGAAAAAGGACCACATGGCAGCCGATCACAGGTCCTCCTCCCCTATTCGGCATCACGCAAAAATGGATATGGGAGGCTTCCAGTATCCGGCAAGCAGAAAAGGATAGCGATTCACCCGAAATTCACAAGCCTACTTCCCAGTAAGCTCAGTTGAAAACAAACTTCTGCAGCCTCCCCTAAGTTTGTGTGTTTTCCCTCATTAATAATGTTTGTAATCTAGACCAGTGTTTCCCAACCTTTTTTGAGCCGAGGCACACTTTTAACATTTAAAAAATCCTGGGGCACACCACCAACCAAAATGACACAAAATGACACTCTAACACAGTAATACATATAGTTAACTGACCTTGAGTTTTGGAGTTGTAGTTTACCTACATCCAGAGAGCACTCTGGACTCAAACAATGTTGGATCAGGACCAAACTTGGCATGAATACACAATATGCCCAAAAGTGAACACAGATGGAGTTTGGGGAAAATAGACAGGGAGCACGAGAGCGGTTTCATGCGCACCAAAGAGGAGGGTGAGGAGGGAGGGGCGGGTCCCTGCGGGGAGCCGTTCTCCCGGTTTGCGGCTCCGCCGGGCTCGGTGGAGCTGCGAACTGGGAGAAAAGCTCCCCGCAAGGAAATGAAGGAGATGCATATCGGGCCCTGGCCGCCATGGTTTGGAAGCAGCCAGGGCCTGTGATTTTCTCTGTTTCCCCAGGTCTCCCTCACAAGTGGAGGGAGGCCTGGGGAAACGGAGGAGATGCATCTCAGGCCCTGGCCGCTTCAAACTGCGGTTTGGAAGCAGCCAGGGCCCGAGATTTGCTCCATTTCCCCAGGTCTCCCTCACAAGCAGAGGGAGAGCCTGGGGAACAGGCCCTGTCTGGGAGCCGGGTTTGGCCAGCTCGCGTCTCCCGCTAGAGCTCGGCGGAAGACGCAAGATGGTCAAACTCAGCTCCCAGGCAGGACCTGGGCCCTGCAGGAAGCCTTTCTTCTGAGGCTCCCCGAGGTGCCCAGGCCCTCCCTGGCAGCTGGGATGGGCCGGCTGGCTGGCGCGCGGAGGGGAAACGGCCGAAGGAGGCGACGCCCCAGCCCCTTCTTCGCTGCCACCGCCCGGCCCTTCCTCCTCCACCTCCCCCAAGCAGCAGCAGACAGGAGGGGGAAAGGGGGGGGGAGAGACTTTTTCGCGGCACACCAGATAATCCATCATGGAACGGTAGTGTGCCACGGCACAGCAGTTGGGAAACACTGATCTAGACCATTCTCTGATGTCACTTGGCCACATGTATCCTAATTTTCATTTGTAAAAGACAAGAGAATATGCTAGAAAAAATTTGGAAATTTGCAAAAGATTTCTTTGTAATAATTAAAGTATGTGTCATCTTGCTTGGTTTGATATAACATTTCTGTAAAAAAAAAGAAACCTATTTTGCTATTGGTGTTACTGATACTGACAAAAAAACCTCTTTGGTAATTTCATGCAGGATTTATAGCTCATGACAATTTTATTTATCTATTTATTTATTGGATAGGTTGACTGGATGTGTCAAAGATGATAAAACGTGTAAATATGTTGAACATACCTAGTTTAAACATATGCCATTCAAAATTGACGAGAGGCATTATCCCTACTTCAGTATTCATCCCCCCACATGAATGTCAGCAGAAAAGCAGATCTAACCCTCAAATGTTATCATAACAAAAAAACCATGGCAAAGCATGCAGCTATTTTAAAACTTTATTTATCATAAAGACAGGAATATGGAAGCTAAGAGCCTTATATTCTTTTTTTCTAAAAGCTGTGATCTTATGTTTGATTCAAATATTCACTGGCTGGAGTAATAGTACAAGGGCTGGTATGACTGAAATTTGCCAAAACATGCAAAGGGATGCTCACACTTTCCATATTTCATGGGGGTCTCTGCCCAACATTTTCCTTACAGAAGGCCACCCATGTGAGGGGCTGCATGCATGAAACTAATCTCGTGTCAAAGCAAAAAAATGTACCAAGCAAGCAACTAATTCTAGGATAACAGTGTTTGGAAGGAAGCAGTTCTCCATAATTATGAGCAGAAATTTACCATTTTCACCATTTTAAAGTGTTCAACCACTGCCTATTTTATTTTTCTTATTTCCAGAAGGACAGGTTTGTGAGTCTGCTGCAATGTAAAGAGCAAATATAATATGGCACCTTTAAGTCTAACACATTTATTATGGAATACATTTTCATGAATTAGACTGTTAGAGTCAACCTCATTAGATAAAAAGAATGTTATCTAAAGTGAGCAAATTTTATAGAAAGTCACCTTTCTGTAGCCGCAGATGACATATCCACAAATTTAATCCAACAGAAAATTCCAAAAAGCAAATCTTAATTTTGCCAATTTTATAAGGGATGCTATTGTATATACTGAGACCTGAATGACCATGGATTTTGATATTGATGGGAGGCCCAGGAACCAAACGCCAACAGATACCAGGCTCCACTGTACACATCCTGGTAGAGTTAGGAAGAAGAAAATATGGCAGTGTATCTTTGTATTGCTGTTTATTTGTTCAGTCACTTCCAACTCTTCGTGACCTCAAAGACCAGTCCATGCCAGAGCTCCCTGTTGGCTGTAGTCACCCCCAGCACCTTCAAGGTCAAGCCAGTCACTTCAAGGATATCATCCATCTAGACTTCCAGTGGGTCACCCATGGTGGCAGGAGTACCTCACTGATGCTCCCATTTTGCTATTTGCTAGCTCTGTATAAAATTAAGCAACGGTTTAGAAATTTTGCTAGCATCTATGTTAGCAAATAATTGTTTTTAAATTGAGCTGTTTTGATGTTTTGGTTTTAATGTAACTGTTTATTTTATTGTATGTATGTTTATACCATCGAATTGTTGTCTATCTGTAAGACCACTCTGATTCTCCTTCAGGGTGAGAAGGGCAGGATATAAATGCAGTAAATAAATAGATAAATAAATGCTTTCATCACTTAACTCCAAAGGAAGCAGAACTGATCAAATCTGGATTGGCATAGTAAGTGGTGAGCCAACCCTCATTGGATTGGGATCCCTTGCATTTGCAGTTTGCATTGCCACATAAAGGATCCCCTGAAACAAATTGGGGGACTTCAGAAGAAGAATTGTAACTGCCTTCACCCATACATGGTTATATGATCTCCCTGCTGACCAGACTACTCAATGTGAGGAGGCAGAGGTGGAAGGTGAAGGGCAGGAGTGTATACAATTTAAACAAGCTACACTCAAACTATCTTCATAATCTAAACTCATCTTATAATTGGCATATTTTCTGCCAACCAGTCCATGGTTAGGGAGGAGTATATATTGTGGCTTGAGTTCCCAGTTTAAGATATGGATCTGAATCACCCCAGTTCTCATTGCCTATCTCTGAATGAGTAACTATCTCTTGGTTTAGCCTATCACATCTGAGTTTTGTGAAAATAGGGGAAATGAGTTACTTGAAAGAAGAGCATGATATAAATATAAAACCAGGTTATGGTAAAAAACAATATCTGCTGTTGATGCCAGCAAAGGAATTGGATCTAGACACTATACTCTTATGTGTGCAGGACAATATCCAGAGGCTTCAATATATTTTTTCATATATAAATAAACACAGAGCATCACAGATAGTATCGACTGCAGTCGATATTTTCAATATATGAAAAAAAATATTGAAGCCTCCGAGTATGATGTAAGATGCCGCCCTGAGGAAGTCCATGTGACGAAACGGGCTGGATCCATTTACTCGATCCCGTACGCGAGATTTGTTTTTGAGATGTATGGAACTTTATTTTACCATTAAGGAAGCATAGGGATATCCGTGTCATCAACGTTGGGTGAAAGACCCATATCGTGGCTAATTACACCCTGGTACCATGGGGACATAGCCGGATACGGACTATTTACATATAGTTCACGCTGAAGCAGATTATCGCAAGGGATTTCACGTCGCGGAGTCTCGTCCTGTTTAAAGACTTATATTGCTGCCAGACTCTCTGGATATATAGACCTTGGCTAGTTGTTCACCCTGAACTGGATTACAACAGAGCACTTTGATGCAAATGTTTATACTGGTCTTTTCTTCGTAATAAGGACAATAGAGAGTAACGTGAGTAACCAACGTTATAGATATCCTCTATGGACTATTAAGAACTTTGGGACAATAGTCCATACTCATTCACACAATTGTATAGTTGTTTATACTATTGCCTTGAATTATTGTGATAATATAATTAATGAAATTGAACGGTTGATATATATAGTTGAATTGAGTTTCTTAGCCTTACAGGCTTTCCTTTTGTGTTGTTGGTATATTGACAGTAGATAGTAGTATACTCATTGTGTTACTATTCCCTGGATCTACCCAGCTTGTAACTATCAAAAAAATAGATCACAGTAGTCTGGCATGACTTGTTTTTGATAAATCCGTGTTGACTATTAGCGATAACCGTATTTGTTTCTAAGTGTTTGCTATCCACTTTCTTAACAATCTTTTCCAGAATCTTGCCTGGTATCAACATGAGGCTGACTGGACAGTAATTGTCCTTTTTTCCCTTTCCTTTTAGGGACCACATTCCCTTTCTTGAAGATTTTTTTGACTGCATAGTGTGGTGTTCTGACCACATTTGCAGCAACCCCCCAAAGAATTGCCAATCTGCTTTGCAGATTTTTTTTGACTGCATAGTGTGGTGTTCTGATATAGCCAACATAATGACATTGCCAGATGAGTGCTTCGTTTGCTCCACATATTGTAGCTCTCTTTGAACAGCGGAAATGAATTATGTGTCTTGAACACATATATACTGTACATATAGAGAGTGAACAATAAGAAGCCATGAATTATAAACCTACAATTCCATCTCAGTATCCCGCTGACTTCATAAACCATAAATGTGAAAAGCTCAAACTAATTTAGGCTGTCACAACAAAATCCCAGGATGTTTTTTTTACTAACCCCATATCATTCGGTGTATTCTATTCTGACACTTCATACATCCAGCACTCATCCACTATAGCTCCTGAACTATCTGCTCTGAGTTCATTATATCTGTGCTATGAAATAAATTATACTCCAAAATGCCGGAAACCTACCAATGTCCAAGTCTAAGCATGTTCTAGAAACAGGAACAATATTCAACTATTCAATTCCTGTAAATGAGGATGAGTAATAGCCTCCATTTTCTTCCTGGTGTGAAGAAAACAAGTATGTCTGCACATTTCTTGCTGGCATTCAGCATTCAAACGTGTATATTATACATGAATGTGCTTCTTGAATAAGAACTGTTGGGGTTTTTTTTGTACAAAAGCACTGTTCTCAGATAGCCATCTGTGGGTTCTGTGTGTTTACTATAATTATTTTCTATGAAAAAGCAGTAACCTTGCACAATGTAATTATGTGTTATTTTTAATGCAAAATTGCTATATTATAACATTTGTGTAGTTGAAGAATGCTGATGGTTGGCACATTATATTTGCATTAGATGCTTGTTTCACAATTTTTTGTGACAGATTTTAATTCTGTAATATTTTTGTGCAAAATTGAGGGAGTTTATGCTATTTTGTGTATGATGTTTGTTGTGCAATATTTCTTGGGGTTTTTTTTATAGCAAATAGCAATTGTGCACTAACAGCAACCTTCCATAGAGATGTGTTGAAAGAAAGTTTTGTGTGCAAATCCTCACAATAATAATAATAAACCACATGTAATTCTACACAGAATAACTTTCGATAATACTTCATGATGTTTTAATAAAGGATAAAAATATGCAAATTCTTGCTGCTGTATTGTATTATCCCTCAACCAGGAAATGAGTACCAATGAACGTTTCCATCACCATCAAGAAGTGACAGAAGCTCACCTTGTGCAGGTAGACTTTTAATATTGTGACACAAACATTGACTTATCTTAGTTTACCTTGTAGAGCAACAGCAAACTATTTCTTAATCTATTAATTATATACAAATCCCCCAATCATTAATAGGCCAATTCTTCCCTAAGTTATTTATCTTCAACCGTTATAGACCAATTACGAACTAAAACATTAAAAAAATGACATTTCTGAATACATTTTTGCATTGTAAGTTCTTAATGAAATTCAGGAGAAATATCTTTCTAATCTCAGAATAATGATGCTATTGTAGTCTGGCAATCATCAGACAATTTTTTTGAATGGGTTTCATAGTGATGAGTATGTGAGGCATTGGAGGGAGTTGCAGACAGATAAGGCTGATGGTTTGGATTCTTTACCCTGTTCCCAGACAACAGGGGGAAATGAAAGTACTAGTTCCCTAAAGAAACGGCCTTGGGAAGATGAGGAGTTTTCTAGGGAGAAGAGTTTAAACCTGATATGCAGAGTGTGAAAAACCAGCAAACCAGATTTTCTCAGAGGGTTCGAGATAAGACCCAGAGATTGTCAGGCCCCAAGCCCCACAGGCCTCAGTTTCCCATGAACAATACTGTAGCCATGATGGCTTTAAGATCCCTTCCAGGCCAGCCCGTCTCCCTCATGAAGACCTGGCCTGGCCTGCCTGTCTTTCTCGTGAGAGCCTGGCACCAAGAATGTGGGATGAACTGGTCAAGGTTACCAAAGCGAGCCTGGGTGATAAGCAGGGAGGCCCAGGCCGGAGACAGGCCTAACTCCCCTTTGCATCTGGAGACACTAACGAGGTTTACATTCTCGAGGAGCTGAGGTAGCTTAAACAACAGCTGCCATCCATCATGCCCACTTTGACACTCGACGCAGACCTACTGTACGTAGGTTAGATCAAAGGGACTGGACAGTATATCCGTGTGGAGTTGGCCCAAAGCCGTATCTCGTGCCAACGACGCGTTCAGGACTATGGATCTCTGAAGGAGGCCGCTGGGCCTACTAAGCTCCCTGCCTGCCTATAGAGGACCTGGCCCACTGGGGCAAAGCATTGTTACCTTGCTACATTTCTGTTTGTTCCTGAAAGACTTTCCTTGCTTTTTGAATCCAGCTTTATTCCTGATTGCATCCAGCTTGAATCCTGTTTACTACGGGACTATTTACTCATCGCTTTGTTCCTGAGATTTGCTGCTATTGGAAGCACTATAGTATTGCTTCCAACCTCTTTCCTATGAACTATATTCTCAATAAACCTGTTGTACCTTAGCTGGACTCTGTGGTCGTGCCCAAGGGCCTAGAGGGCGACAGAGATCCAGATGTGTGAGGCATGATGTCATGGGTGGCTTGGAGGGTTTAAATCAAGTGTTTTGCTTTCAGGCCTTTCAGAGGAGACAATGTTGCTAAAGGAGATCAGTCTCCTGTTTATGATTCCAAGTTCATGGTTCCTGTATTGTCAAGATTCCTGTTTCATGTTCCTGTTCAGACCTATGTATCTTTGGAGAATTTACCTTGGATAAGTTCCTGTTTTCATGTTCATGGATATACTTTTGGATTAATTCTGTGGTTTTGGATTCCTTGGCTTTAAATCCCCTGGCATTTTTGTATTACTGCTATTGAACTTTGGCTTCTTTTGAGATTTGTGTTTTCTATTCTACTGATGCTTTTGGATTTGCCCTTTTCCCATTTTATATATTTTCTTTAATGAACATTATTTTATTGAATTACTGGACTCTGATGTGGTGTTGGGTGAAAGGGTGTTCCAGTGCTAGAGTGCAACAGATGCCAAATGAGTAGAATATCAATCATTATCTTCTATAGTTATTTATAGTATATTGTATTGGTATATCTTGCCAGTCTAGAAGTTAATTTCTTCAGTCCATCAGAACAAAGCAATACATACAGTAGGCATGTGCGAACCATCCTGGTCCCTTTCTTTGCAAGACATTTTTTTTTACATTCCTGCACAGATGGAGGAATAATTTATTTGGTAGAAGAATTAGGCACTATCATGAAGACATGTTTTCAATAAACACAAGAAGGTAAAGGTTCAAATGCACGAATGATTCATAAACTGAAGTAATGTAGGACCAATAGGGTGCTAACAGGTTTTTCACATTTTATACTGTTGTTTTATTACACCAGCTGTGTACAAAACTCCACGGATCCAGATTCAGCAAAGAGTCTGAGACATGCTTTATCAAGAGAAAATCCCACCAATCTAAATAAGGATTCACTGTTTATGAAGAGTGCTTAAGGATTTTGATCTTATTTATATACGTAGAAAGATGCAGTCACAACATGTGAGGAAACCTGCGAGCCAGGTTTTCTAAAACTCACATACTCCACGGAATTCAAAGAAAACTGGTATAAAATGTTCTACAGGTGGTATTTAACACCAGAAAAACTAACTAAAATCAATAAAGGTAGAATAAGTGACAAATGTTGGAAGTGTGGGAAAGACGTAGGCACTTTTATACACCTATGGTGGAAGTGCAAAAAAACAAATCCTTCTGGCGGTCGATACATAAAAATATGGAATTAATTCTACAGATAAAATTTGATTTTAAACCAGAGTTTTTCCTATTAGGAATTACGGATTTTGAAATGGAAATAAATACAAATAAAAATTTTATTTACCTTATAACGGCAGCCAGGATCAAAGTAGCACAATTATGGAAAATGAATGAAATCCCAATTATTGAAAACTGGCTATTGAAAGTATGGGATATAATGAATATAGACCTACTTACACAAAGGTTAACTGAAAATAATATACTAAGACAAAAAAACAAGCTGGGAAAAATTTACGGAGTATATTAAAAAAGACAATCCAGAAATTTATCTTCAAGAGACATACAAAACGTCAAAGACCAAAGATATAAAGAAACTAGATGGCAAAGAAGCAGAAAAAGGAATGAAAAGAATTGGTAACACAATCCGGAAAAACCTGGAAGTCATCTTATTTTCCTTTTTTTCAGGTTTTTTTCCTACTTAAAGTGCTTGAACTTTCCTTGCCCCCATGTCCCTTACCCTATCCTGCCTACTGTTCTTACATAATTTGTTCCCACACTTTCACTCTAAATTTCGTTTTGTTTTTAAAACTCTCCTCACACTCCAGTTTATTGGAGTTAATCTTATTTTCAATTAAAACAATTTGCAAAGAAAAGAGTAAATTCCACCAATTGAAATAAAGATTCACTGTTTATGAAGAATGCTTAAGGATTTTGATCTTATTTATATACGTAGAAAGATGCAGTCACAACATGTGAGAAAACTTGCGAGCCAGATTTTTAACAGAGGAAATTAGTTTGAACTTACTACGGACATACAAGTAGTTGAGCTTCTACACTGCTCTAAAGTAACCAGAATTGATTTGCATGTGGCAGGTATGTGTTGCTTGATTATTTAGTTTGTGCTCAATTTCTAAACATTTCCAAAGAGGTAGCTATGTTAGCATGTTGCAACACAAACAACATGAGTCTTGTGGTACTTTAAAGGATAACAAATTTTGTTAAGGAATAAGCTTTTTTCAGACACTATCTACTTTAGCACTACATGAAATCTTTATATTTATGTATTTATTTTCTTTATTTATAACCTGCCTTTCTCCCTATGGGGGCTCAAATCTTATATGTCTGTGCATTCAAGTTGCCTGTTAACTCACAGCAACCCTATTTCCATAAGGTCTTCTCAGGTGGTTTAGCCAACTCTCCTTGCTGAAATATAATGAATATACTCATGTATAAGTCAACTTTATGTATAAGTCAAGGGAAGATTTATGAGCCAAAATTATGGATTTTTATGTGAATTGTTGATATGGTGAAGGGCATTATATGCAAGAAGGAAAGTGTCAGTAATACCAGTTCCATTTTCCTGCCTAAGCATTCAAAAAAGCCAGACGTGGTGCTGTGGTGGGGAGAGCAGAAGAGGTCGGTGCTTCTTTCAGCTTCTCCTTAGATAGACTAAGCTCTCAGCTTTTGCCACTCTACTCTGAGAAGGGGGTGGTTTCTTTATTATTATTATTTTTATAAAAGTTAAGGACAGAACTTACACAGTATTGCGGGGATTGACTTTTATTAAATTTTCTATGTTTATAGATGAGTATATACAGCAGGGGTGCTCACGCTTTTTCAGCATGCGAGCTACTTATAAAACAACCAAGTCAAAATGATCTACCTACCCACTACTCAGAGAGCCATAAAAGCAAAAGATTTGGAAATTTATTTCACTGAGAGACATATAATATATCTTAAGACTGAATTCAACTAAATGTGAGTATAATAAGCCCCTGAATTTATTCATAATAATAATGATGATGATAATATTCATTCTGCTTCTGCTTCTAACAACAACAACAACAACAACAACAACAACAGGTTCCTAGAGTAGAAGGAGACCATCCAGTCCAACCTCCTTCTCCTATAAGGAAAAACACAATCAAAACATTCCTCACAGATGGCCATTCAGCCTCTGATGATAATAATAATAATAACAACAACAACGGGTTCCTAGAACAGGAGGAGGCCTCCAAGGGCCATCCAGTCCACGCTCTTTCTGCCAGGGCCCTTCCACACATCCTATTTTATAGTTGACACACACAAAATAGTAAAACGGTGTGCGTGATGTCATAGCGATGGCAGAAATGGTATGGGAGCCTATACACACCGTGTATAGCTCCCATATGGGCCATAGCGACGCTGATCATGCCGCCGCCACACTGACTGGCCGGCAGCACCTGGGCAGCGTCGGGAGCCTGCGGGCCGGGACTAAGCCTTCCTCCCACCCTGCCTGCGATCTACCAGGATGCCCTACGTGATCTACCAGTAGTTCGCGATCTACCTAATGAGCACCCCTGATATACAGTCACCAATAGTCCCTGGTATTCATTGGTGGTATTTCATCCAAGTACTAATGAGGGCTGGTGCTACTTATCTTATTTAGGGTATAACACAAGACTGTGTTTTTATTTCTAATTCTGTAACAGAAAAGTGTTGTCAAAACGGGACTTAGAAAGGTACATCACATTTGATGACAAAATTACATGGTTTTGTTCAGTGGTTCAAAAGAACAACTACGGGTCTGCAAATGCTTCAAGATTCTCTTGATTGTTGTAGAGAGTTATGATAAAGGAATCAAATATGCTGATTCACTCAAAAAATCTTGTCACTTACTATGGGAAAAGCTGTAATTGCTGTCATGAAGCATTCTAAAGAATTACCACTGGTGGCTGGCGAACCTTTGAGGTGTATAAATAGAAAAGGTGATATTTCAGGCAATAGGTGGTTTACTTGAAGAGAAACATTACATGGGATGAGCAGGGGTGGGGGTTAACAAGGTAGCTACTAGTTTCAGATTAGGCAATATGTGTGACAGATGTTTATATATCCTCCCAAAACATATGTTACCAGTGGGAAATAGAACCCCTAAACTGTGTTGTCATTTGTCTAGATCTACATATATTCAGTACCTTGCATTATCATGCCTTATGCACATGTTTACTACGGTAGAAGAACTGATAGTTTTTAGTAGGACATAAAGTCCTGAAGCAACATGTTAGAATAAACTTTTTTAAAGCACACACGCATATTTTCTTCTACTTTTAATGATGATTTAAAATGTGGAAACAATATCACCCAAAAGGATAATATAATATTACCCAAGAGTGTTACCCAAAGCATAACAGTAGCCCGAAGCAGTACATTATGCCTTCTATTATCTGTTTCTTAAATGAGTCAGAAAGACGGCAAAGGTCTGCATGCATATGTGTTGGGGAGGGGAGATGGAAAATGATGACCTCATGCAGTAAAATCATACATTACCATGTCTGGAAATGTCTGAAGTTTTCAGGGCATCACTGGTTTCTTACAGTTCTATACAGATGAAGCTGTGGAACAGAAAACAAATTGCTCTCCCAGTCTTATCTCACTTATACTCTTCAGCTCTACTCAGTCATCCTTTATCCATAGAAGGGAATAGAGACACACACTGTATGCTCTCACTCAATTTCCAACCTTCCCATGTTTACTAGCAAAGACAGGAAGGATGTTTTTTCATTCACAAAGTTTCCCATCTCATTATGTACAGTGAGGTGAAACACCAGGAGCAGTGAGTTTTCTCATTACTTCAGAGAGTCATTCTGGCTTGGTGTTGTTCTTCGAGGCTGGCTAATTCATTAGTGGCTGACTCTGAAAGGTCCTCAGAGCTAGGTACTGTGGGCAGAGCGACCTAGAAAATTACCTGGAAAACTTTCAGAGTATCCCACCCACAATGGTGGGTTCAGAAAACCTTTCGCACCCAAATTTTGATGAAGCAGGCAGCTGTACAGAACAAGGTGTTTCGGGAGCAGCCTGATCTGTACATAGATAGCTTTTGCTTATTTATATAGAGATATACAGATTTATCTCAGATTTTAGAAAGGAAGGAAATCATGTCACAATGAAGGGAAAGTAGTCAGGTTTTTCTTTTTTCTTCAAACATTGGGAGAGTTTAGGCCAGTGGTTCTCAATCTGTAGGTCTCCAGGTGTTTTGGCCTACAACTCCCAGAAATCCCAGTCAGTTTACCAGCTGTTAGGATTTCTGGGATTTGAAGGTCAAAACATCTGGGGACCCACAGGTTGAGAACCACTGGTTTAGGCTATCACTTGAGCACACTTCAAGGGATTGGACATCCTGGCTAACCTGAGGTTCTAATTATACAGCCTTGTAATGACATAGCCTATATGCATTTACCCTATATGCGTATAAGCATAAAAATTGTAGTAAAAAAATCAGCCCAAAAAACCTGCATCGACCTACCCACAGTACTGTGCATTAAAAAAAAGAAAAGAACCACCCCCTTCTTTGAGTAGAGTGGTAAAAGGCAATAACTTTTTCCATCCCAGAATAATCTGAAAAAAACCACACTGACCCCTACTAATGTTTCTGCCATGTTGCCACTTCAGGTCTTTTGTCTGGGTAACAGGTGATTTCCCTTCTCCTTATCCATGAGCCCAGGCATGTAGCCAGGGGGGGCACTTAGGGGGCTTCAGCCCCCCCCATTTTCAGGGTGGTCCGCGAGAAGGCCTTACTGGTACATTATTTAAACTGTTATGTTTATTCATATCATGATCTGATCACCATGCTCATTATATCCCACATTCATGGGGTTATTGGGATAACAATACAAAAGGTTTGGTAGGGTAGTCCCTCTCTTTCTCAGACTCAGCCCCTCCCGAATCAAACTCAGCCCTCCCCGAATCAAAATCCTGGCTACGGCCCTACATGAGCCTTGTCTTTTTCATTAGTCATATCAAAATCCATAATTTTGATCCATACCTTACTTTCAACTTATACATGACATACATTTATTTACTCTACAGATTTTCTTGGCAAATACAAGAAGAATGCAGGTTCCACAAGAGAAGCCACAGTGTGCATTTTAATTCATGGACACTATTACCGAACACCTCAAAAGGGCCCTCCTCCCTTCCCACTCTTGGATTGTATGTGTTTCCCTCCAGCTTTTCACTGCTATTTTCAATTTCTATTTTCTACTCTAAAAATTAAGCCCTTTTAAAAAAAAGGAGTAGGGCAAATAAAATATATCGGTACATCTTTCATGTTTCCTTTAAACCACATATTCACACTAAATAAAATAGAGTACACTGAGATACAGAGATGAGCTGTGTAGCTGCTACAATCAGTCCTAGATAACTTTTGTAGTTGAGCACAAATTATCTCTGGCTTTAAGAGGAATTATTGGAAATGAAGCTATTGGTGTTAGAGCAAAGGTATGAAATATTTCAGGGATATCCAAGCACATGAAGCTCAGAGACCTATCCCTGTGGCATTGTGAGTCAAAGAAGCCCTTATCAATACTGTACCCTTACAATGCCATCTAGGAAGATTTCCACTGTATCAATAGGCAGGACTGTTGCATAGAAACATTTTGAACAGGAATCCTATCATGTCTCATTCTAACTATGAGAATAAGATGCTGCAAGTATTCTCTCTGTCACAAGATAGAAAAATGCGGTTTGCTAGCCTAAAGAGAGTTGAACTGCATTATATGGCTGTGCAGATCAAGCCTCTGTCTCATTTACAATGAGCAATTTAATTAGATTTCTTCATATCCTTAGGTTGAGCACACCCCATGGGGTAAAATGCTCCCATTGTTATCACAAAAATTTGGTTCTCATTCAATTCATATTTAAACTTGCTGCCATGTCTGTTTCAAAAATTGCAGCAGAAATCTCTGATTTGAGACATAATACTCGCTCTAAAAACCACTTATTTGAGACAATATACTCATTGTACTTTTACTATTCTTTGATCTTAGAAATCGGACATTGTTGTCAGAATAGCCGAATCAGCATGGTGATAAATGAAATCTTGGAGAAACATATTCTTTCCACTTTAATGAAGGTGATACTGAGCTCCCTTGTAAAAACACACATTTGGAGCTCATTTGCCATTTTTGGACAATGCGGCTGAAGGGCTTGTGGCTACACAATCTCAGAGTCTTTGAAATGAAGCTGATCATCTAGATTTATTTCATTTTGCTGTGGTTTTTAAACCTATTTCAGAAAGGGAAAAAGATATGTGATACCATAGATTCTTTTGCACTTACTAGTAGCTTTTGGCACCACCACCACTGGTTGTTTCATTCTGATATTACTACAGTCTTCTTGTCCCTAATGTTCTGCTTCCACCAAAGATATAATAATAATAATAATAAATACCATCAAAACCAGAATTGAAAAGTCGACAACAAATTCCAAGTGTAGATTCTGCAAGGAAGCAGATGAAACTATAGATCACATGCTTAGCTGCTGCAAGAAGATTGCACAGATGGACTATAAGCAGAGGCATAATACCATTGCTCTGATGATTCATTGGAACTTGTGCCACAAATACCATCTGCCTGTGACAAAGAACTGGTGGGATCACATGCCTGAAAAGTTTACAGAAAATGAACACATCAAACTACTCTGGGACTTCCGGATTCAGACTGACAGAGTTTTGGAGCACAATACTCCTGACCTCACAATCGTGTTAAAAAAACCAAGTATGGATTGTTGATGTTGTAATCCAAGGTGACAGCAGGATTGAAGAGAAACAAATGGAAAAGTTGACACAATATGAGGATTTAAAGATTGAACTGCACAAGCCAATCAAAGGTGGCCCCAGTGGTGATTGGCAAACTGGGTGCAGTGCCTAAAGACCTTGGCCTGCACTTAAACACAATCGGCACTGACAAAATTACCATCTGTCAGCTGCAAAGGACCACCCTACTGGGATCTGCACATATTATTATAAACAATGGGTGGAACGCATTATTCACCAATACATCACACAGTCCTAGACACTTGGGAAGTGTCCAACATGTGATCCAATACAACAGCCAGCTAATGATCTTGTTTGCTTGTACTAATCTTGTTGCGTTAATAATAATAATAATAATAGCTTTATTTATATTCCACCACCATCTCCCAAAAGGGACTCAGGACAGCTTACAGGACAGCACATAATAGTGCCATTAAAAACGTCATCAAAGTTTTCAGCAAGTGTACATCTTAAATAATGGCACTTTTAAAAAATGGAAGTAAAAAATGATGACCCTATTGTCTTTTTAAAAATTTCCCAAAAATTGGAGCATTCAGAGTTTTTTGCGGATTTGTGTCAAAAGGGGGGGTGATCTGGGGGCTGCATATGGCAACACTTTCCCTATCTCTGACCTACTCCAGGCAATTCTGGACCAACTTAGAACAACAGTACTGAAATATAGTCATAAAGAAATAGTTGCCCTTTCCTTCATTATCCAGATATTTTGACAGCACTAAGCAGCAGCGGATCAGCTGCAGCAGTTCTTAGATGACACAGCTGGACTTGATCCCTACCAGTCCGGCTTCCGTATTGGGCATGGGACGGAGACCGTGCTTGTCGCCATTACAGACCAACTTCGCCGCCAGCTAGACCAGGGTGGATCAGCTCTGCTTGTCCTGTTAGATCTGACAGCAGCATTTGATACGGTAGATCATGCACTGTTGACCCACCGTGGACTGCCCTTCAATGGGTGGCCTCCTTCCTCCGGGGCCGAGGACAACGTGTGGAGGGGGGAGGGCGGTCTCCGGGAGGTCCCCACTTAATTGTGGGTCCCCAGGGGCCATCCTCTCCCCTTATTATTCAACATATACATGCGCCCTGGCCCAGCTGGCCCGCGACTTTGGTCTGGAGTGTTATCAGTATGCGGATGACACCCAGCTTCTGCTGAGAATGGACGGCAGGCCGGACTCCGTACCCAATTGTTTCCATCGATGCCTTGAAGCCGTGACTGGCTGGCTGCGCGCCAGCCGGCTGAAGGTGAATCCGTCGAAGACGGAGATCCTGTGGCCTGGTCGCCCTGGGCTGGGTGGGTGCCAGTTGCCTACCCTGGATGGCGGGCAGCTTAGCCCGTCACCTTTAGTTAAGAGCTTAGGTGTTCAGTTGGATTCCCTGCTGACCATGGAGTCTCAGGTCTCCACGGTCAGCAGGGCGTCCTTCTTTCACCTACGACAGGCTAGGCGACTGGCAGCCTACCTGTCCAGGAACGACCTCGCGACGGTAATCCAAGCGACGGTCATCTCAAGACTGGACTACTGTAACGCCCTCTACGTTGGCCTTCCCTTGTCGACGATTCGGAAACTCAAGCTAGTGCAGAATGCCGCCGCTCGCTTGCTGACGGGCTCGTCAGTAAGGGAGCACATTACGCCCATCCTCCGGCAGCTGCACTGGCTTCCTATCGAGTACCGAATCGCCTTCAAGGTGTTGGTATTGACCTTTAAGGCCTTGCACGGCCTAGGGCCTGCGTACCTGAGGGACCGCCTTACCCCGTATGTACCCCGAGATCACTGCGGTCAGATGAACAGAATCTTCTGACGGTACCATCTGTCCGCTCCTGCCACCTATCCGGGACTAGACAACGAGCTTTTTCCGCAGCAGCCCCAGCATTATGGAACTCTCTGCCGGACAGTGCTCGAGCCATCTCGGAGCTGGCACCATTTAGAAGGGCTTGCAAGACTGCCCTCTTTGGACTGGCTTTCAGTTAAATGGCCGAGAAGGATTACATCTCAAGAACGATGCTGTTACCCTCGAAATGTGTCAAACTGTTGTTTTAATACGTTTTATCTTTTTATTGTAGGGCCTTATGTCTGTAACATGATGCCCATTTGTACTGTTGTTATCCGCCCCGAGCCTGCAGGGAGGAGCGGAATACAAGATCGAAGTAATAAATAAATAATAATAAATAAGCTAAAGCACTGAACTGAAACAACATAAAATAGGTTTGCAAGTTCATAATTTTCATACTCAGCAGTAGGCATGCTAAAATTGAAACGGAAATCTAATTGATTCGTTAGAAATTCGTAATTAATGGGACTTTTGTTGTTTTACGGCTCGCTGTCGTGAACCAGGAAGTAGACTTCCTTTTACGGTCCTTCAGGTCAACAATATGCGTTAAGTTCGTTAGAAGTTCTAAAGTATTAATTAATTAATTATTGTAGTACTCACTTCTCCCTGTCTTGTCTTCTCCCGCTCATTTCCTTCCCGCCTTCAGTAAGCTTCTTCTTTTCCCGCATTTCTATGGGGAACTGGGAAGTGACTCTGCTGCTAGGCAATGCATTCTGGGAACTGTAGTCCTCCAGGCTTCCCCCTCCTTCTCCTTCTCTTCCCTGTTGCTCTGCCTTCATGCATCGAGGCTAGAGAGAGGCGAGTGGGGGTGAGATGGCCCCTTTCAGCTGAAATATAAGCCGACCCAACCCTGGGTCGGCTTATATTCAGCTGAAAGCAGGCCCGCCTCTCCGCCTCTCTCTCTAGCCTGGATCAGGCTAGAGAGAAGCAGAGGGTGTGCGGGCCTCTTTTCCAGCTGAAATATAAGCCGACCCAACCCTGGGTCGGCTTATATTTCAGCTGGAAAAGAGGCCCGCACACTTTCTTCTCTCTAGCCTGGATCCAGGCTAGAGAGAGGCGGAGAGGTGCGCGGGCTTTCCAGCTGAAATATAAGCCGACCCAGGGTTGGGTCGGCTTATATTTCAGCTGGAAAAGAGGCCCGCACACCCCCTCTCTGCTTCTCTCTAGCCTGGATCCAGGCTAGAGAGAGGCGGAGAGGCGCGGCGCGCCTTTCAGCTGAAATATAAGCCGACCCAGGGTTGGGTCGGCTTATATTTCAGCTGGAAAGAGGCCCGCACACCCTCTCCTTCTCTCTAGCCTGGATCCAGGCTAGAGAGAGGCGGAGAGGCGCGAGGCGCCTTTCAGCTGAAATATAAGCCGACCCAGGGTTGGGTCGGCTTATATTTCAGCTGGAAAAAAGAGGCGCACACCCCTCTGCTTCTCTCTGGCCTGGATCCAGGCTAGAGAGAGAGAGGAGGCGCGCGTGCCTTTTTCAGCTGAAATATAAGCCGACCCAGGGTTGGGTCGGCATATTTCAGCTGGAAAAAGGGCGCCCTCGCCTCTCTCTAGCCTTGATCCATGCATCGAGGCTAGAGAGAGGCGAGAGGGGGTGAGCGAGGCGCCGGCGAGCGGGGGGATCCCAGTTTGGCCCAATTCTGTCATTGGTGGAGTTCAGAATGCTCTTTGATTGAAGGTGAACTATAAATCCCAGCAACTACAACTCCCAAATGTCAAGGTCTATTTTCCCAAACTCCATCTGCATTCACATTTGGGCATATTGAGTATTCATGCCAAGTTTGGTCCTGATCCAGGATTGTTTGGGTTCAGAGTTATCTCCCTAAATCACTGTCAATTCCTCCCAAACCCCTCAGTATTTTCTGTGGGTCATGGGGGTTCTGTGTGCCAAGTTTAGTCCAGGTCTGTCATTCATGGGGTCTCAGCTGTGGAAGTCAGAGCTGAATTGGTCGAAGGTACTGCAAATCCCATCATCCGTTGTCCATCCTCCCCAAACATATTGTTTTTGTGATTAATCCCTGTGCTTTAACTTTGGTCAATTTGTAACAATGAAAATACATCCTGCATATTAGATATTTGCATTAGAATTCATAAGAGTAACAAAATTATGAAGTATCAACGAAAATATGGATGGGGGTCACCACAACATGAGGAACCACTGCATTAATACATATCTCTCTCTCGGCATTACTTCACGACGAAGATTCAGGAAGGACTCATCCCACGCTTTTTACAAGCGCTGATGACTAAAGAGGCCAATCTGAGATAGGCAAGTTCGGTTGCAGAAAGCACAGCAGAAAGTCTATATATTATACATATATCTTTCTGTTTAATTGCTATTAGGGAAATAAAACGTGAACAAAGGAAGGAAGGAGACAAAGGAAGAAGTAGAGAAGGGGGAGGGAAGGAAGGAAAGAGAAAAGAAGGGATGGGGAACCAAAGAGCAAAGGAAGGAATGAAAGAGGAGGGTAGAAGGTCACAATTGTACTGAGAGCTAGTAGCTAGCTCTTATATTTATGTTATACATCTACAGTTTAAGGGGACTGTTCCCCCATTGATTTTTGACTGTTTTTGACTTTAGAACCAATTTAGAATTTCGTAAGTCAGTAAGTTACATTGTCGCACTTTTTGCAAAATTTTTTGTAAGTATTTGATATACTAATCAAACCCCCCCCCCATTTGATTGTAGACTTGCGATTTTAGGATTCTAAACCAAGCCTACTCAGCAGCCATTAAACTAACCCCCCCAAAAAAAAACGATGGGTCTTGGCTTTGAAAGCAATCAAATAGACATAGCATATGCTGCCTAAACACCTTAAAGGCATTAGATCTTGTCTGATACTGGAAGCTAAGAAGGGTTAGCTGTAGTTAATACTTGGATGGGAGGCCACCAACAAATCACAGCAAATATAGACTATATTTCAAGAGCAGGGGTTGTCAAACTACCCCTTGATTTTTCTTCCTTAATTAAAAAATCCCAATGTAATTCATGGGGTTGCCATAAATCAACAAGTGATGGGATGGTGTGTGCATGCATACATAGTATATATGCTTACTTTGCTGTTGTTATGGCCCTTCAAGTCATTGGTGACTTATAGTGACCCTAAACGGATTTGGCAACAATTTTTTTGCAATTGTCTACTACTGAAGACAAGTGAGTGTGATGCACCTAAGGCCACCCAATGGGTTTCCATGGCTGAGTGAAGATTCTATGTCTATATACTGTAATACATGTGCACATATGTAGCAAACAGTGTCCTGATGTCAAAGCAACTATGATTTTTTTTCCTAGTTATGTGGAAAGGTGGAAAAAGCAAGATGAAATGTACAGATAAAAAAGATGGAAAATCTATAAATAAAATTGGGCTGCCATGCCTTATATTTGGATTTCTAAAAGTGTCTCTGATGAAGATTTAATATGACAGTTACTGAATGTTCAGTGCCAACTGAATATTACAGAAGAATTTAATAAAGGTACAAGGGCATATTTTTGACCCAGTCTTGGCAGCCCAAAGTCTCCTTAAAGGGGCAGACAGAGACTCTCCTGACACATGAAGATTCTCTGATGCAGGAATAGTAGATAGAAGGAGACAAAGGATTGGTACCCCACAGATTTGGAGAGAAAGGTGTTTTGATAAAACAAGTGATTCTGATGTTTAAAAGACACTTCAGCATGATTCTGAAGGTGTAACCAATGATCTGCATGAAGCAATATCAATTTGAATTTCTGAGTGGAGCCAGCTGGCTACATTTTGAGGTTGAAAGAGATGGGAAATCAAACCAAGTAGAGGTTAAGAGTAAAAGGGGATTTGTTTCTCCCAAGGAAAATGATTTAAATTAGTGGGTGCCAGGTCTGCTTGCTCTCACAATGCTGTTTTGTCTATCTTTATATGGTCAGCATTGCCAAACTCTGTGGTTTAAATTCATGAGTCATCTCCTTCCTCCAGTACTAACACTGTCCTTAAGTTCAAAAACAAAGACACACTTTTGGGTGTGTAGATTATTTTCTTTTTAACCTTTAAGCATTTAATTGTTCAACATTTTCAACATTTCTGTCGCTTTGTGTGTTTTTACGTAGGTCAAGCAACATAAGTTTTTAATTAGAACACCATTTATTGCAAGATTTGAATGGAGCTGAAATTCTTACATGCTCCTTTAATTTTGAAAAAAAATAGTTTGTGTAACTATCCTGTAAAATGCATGGTTATGATGAAATATAAGGTTCCTATGAAAATGTGATGCAAGGAGGACCAAAGAAGACACCACACAATTATTAATAAATACAACATACAGTATGTGCCATTGTTTGAAACAGTGAAAGTACGCAGTGTTTTGTATATTCTCCAGGTAATATGTTAGATTTCCAAGTAACATTTGCATTAACATCAAATGTGAACAGAATTGTTGTAATGGATATTCACCAAGCGCCATATTCTATCCACAAAGAGGGAACTGTGCATAATTTCCAGTCAAATTAATATGCTTATATACAGCATAACTAAACAAAAGAATTACTTGTTTTCCTGTCCCAAGAAACATACAGCCCAACAGAGAAAGATGAGAGACACGGAGAAGGCTGAGACAGGCAAGCGTAACAATTATGGTTGATATCTTTATCCCGAATCTGTAATATCTGGAGTTACAGTTAACTGAAGGCTGCCATCTTCTAATTCTATTTAGTTGCCAACTGTATTTTGAATGCATCTGCTGCTCTACTCAAAGTTGTGTTGCATTCCAAAGCCTTAAGCATTTGGCCTCAGTTAAACTTGTGTGTCTTTTCAGCAAATTAGCATAGTAATTCAAACTCTGGTCCAAAAGACTGTTTTAGAAAAGCATTTACCAATATCATATTCCTAAGTACCAACATTTCAATTTTCAGATTATTATTTCCAGTAAATTTCACAGACTCCTGTCTTCGTTTTCTGCCATATGAGCATTAAGCACTGCTTTGAAGAACACAGTTTGAAAGTCCTTGCGAACACAATGCTGCTGCACAATTTAACTTCAGTCTCTTCAATGTGTATTCTGATCAATGTGATAGATAATTCTGGAACTGAGATGGTTTTCTATTAATTTGTCCAAAATTATCCACTACAGATAAAAGATGTGGAATGGAAAATGTCATATCCCACCTGCATCCTATCCAGAAGCTTGCAGTGACCTCCATGGCTTGGTGACAAGTGCCAAAGGCCATCGAATTCAGAGCCTGGAAGAGGAAGAGAATGGAGAAGCCTTCCTCTTCTGACATGGAAGTTTTTAAAATTTATTTTTAATCTGCTTTAATTTAAATTATTTTAAAATCTTTTAATGCATTATGTTTACTGTTTTATTTTATTTTATCATTATTTAAACTAAATTGAGCATATATTTTTATTACGTAAGAGCTACACAAAATACAAACGGAATAACGTTTATATAAAACACAAACTACAAATAATGAAATACAAAAGTCAAATACAGAATGTGCCACACCTATTGCTATACTAGTAAAGAACTAATAAAATTAAATGGAAAAGATGAAAAATGTCTTACTGTTAGGTCTGATAGATTTTAAGTTAGAGAAAAATAAGGAAAAGCTTTTTATAAATTGCATTTCTGCAGCCAGGTTGGTCCTGGCAAGGAGATGGAAGGACAAAATGATACCAACTCCAGAAGAATGGAAAAACAAAATAATGGGCATTATAAACATGGACTGTTTAACGAGAGGGTTAACAAATGATAGCAAAATGAAATATACGGACTGGTCATTAATTGTAGACTATTTGAAAAGCGACAATATTGAATGGTTGATAAAGACAATATGAGAGCACGACTGGATCAACCAAAGAAGCCCGACAATGATGTGAATTATCGGGAATGGAACTGGAAAGTCAATATCATAGGGCAGGGCTGTCCAACTGGCGGCCCCGGGCCGGATGCGGCCCGTAGCCTGTAGGACACGGCCCCACCTATGCCCTCAGCCGCCATTTTAAAATTTTTTAAAAATCGATTTTTAAAAAATGGCGGTCGGGGGAGGGGGAGGCGGGGCAGGGAGGAGGAAGAGAGCTAGCTCCTCCTTTTTCGGCCCCCCCCCTCCTACCTAGGGAGGGAGCCGCCGAAAAAGGGCAGAAGGCGGCGCCAAGAGCAGCGCGTCACAGGCCTGGCGTGACGCGCTGCTCTTGGCACCGCCTACTCCTCCTTTCGCGGCTCCTCGGCCTAGGAAGGGGGAGGCGCCAAAAGGAGGAGTAGGCGGTGCCCAAGGGCAGCACGTCACGCCAGGCCTGTGACGCGCTGCCGTTGGCACCGCCTTCTGCCCTTTTTGGCCCCCCCCTTCCTAGGGCAGGGCCGCCGAAAAAGGGCAGAAGGTGGCGCCAAGAGCAGCGCGTCACAGGCCTGGCGTGACGCTGCTCTTGGCACCGCCTACTCCTCCTTTCGCTGGCTCCCCGGCCTAGGAAGGGAGGGGGCGCCGGAGGAGTAGGTGGTGCCAAGGGGCAGCGTGCCACGCCAGGCCTGTGACGCGCTGCTCTTGGCGCCGCCTTCTGCCCTTTTTCGGCGGCTCCCCCGGCCTAGGAAGGGGGGGCGCCGAAAAGGAGGAGTAGGCGGTGCCAAGGGGCAGCGCGTCACGGCAGGCCTGTGACGCGCTCTTGGCGCCGCCTACTCCTCCTTTTTCGCGGCTTTAGGAGGGGCGGCCTGGGCTGGGGGCGGGGCCTGGGGGCGGGGCCGAGTGGCCTCGCAGGTCATCAGTGACCTCTTATCCGGCCCTGGACCCGCCAGAAGTTGGACAGCACTGTCATAGGGGAGGGAGGTAAGTACTAAGTGTTTGTAAGTTGTTAATGTGTTTATGTAAGCATTTGCGATAGGTATGTTATGTTCAATGTTCTTTGTAATTTTAATATTGGAAAATTCAATAAAACATTTTTCTTTTAAAAAAAGTCTTGCAACAATAATTTCTATCAGTGGAATACACTATGTCTTTAATTTAATTCTTACTAATTAGTAAAATTGACCACCCGTATCCCCCTGATCTCCAAAGATCTTCCAATCTTTCACAAACACTAAGATTTTTCTTTAATCAGAAACTTCATCCATCTCTGCTAAGTCTGTACATTTGAATAAGCAGTCCTCTTCAGTAGTGATCAAAACATATTTCCATTTCTATACATAAAATATTCTGGCAGCTATTATCTTATATTAAGGTATTCTTAATATAAGATAACTCATTTCCTGCTGCTCTTCCATCATTTAAAGTACTAGGGGTTAGTTGCAAACAACTCACAATAAACCTACCTAAGGTGAAATAAAAGTATGCTCAATCAAGGAGTGTAAGCCAAAATATTGTTTCTATTAGGTAAATCACATAAATAACACATTCACATGAACATATACATCCTACCGGTCACCCAGGTCGGCACACGTAACAAACGCAGCTCTTTGAGTCCGTAAATCAAGTCTCTGCATTGGTTCCCAAAAATACAATGTCCTTTGGTTAGAGATCCGTGTCCAGGAGGTTTAAAGGGTAGATGTAATAGGGAGTATTCCAATGGACTGGGCATTCAGGGAAAATGAAAGGTTCTATATTGTTTTTAGTATATGATGGGATAGATCCGGATTATATTCATCCACGTTATAACCAAAGGACATTGTATTGTTGGGAACCAATACGGAGACCCGATTTATGGACTTGAATACATGTATAGGAGGTCTATGTGATACCAAACAACACATTTATCTGTTTTATCTATGTTTTATTTTGATTATTTTAGTATATTATGCCAGTATATAATTTTCAGAGTGAGTTGCCGTAAAAAACCCAAAGCTATGAGTCTAAGCTACACAAGCAAATATCTAAATCTTTCACAGGACACAGATCTCATCCTGCTTTACTTCTATTGGTCATGAAATTTTTTGTTTACTTATTTTAACATGTAAGAATAAATAATTTCCCAATGGTCAAGATTATTTTTTAAAAAATTAAATTGAAAAAAACCTACAACTCCAATCAGATCTAAAATTTGGAAACAATGTAAAACAATATATGTAGAGGCTTTTTGTGGCTGAATTAGAAATTAATTTTCCAAACTGGACAGAAAAATCAAATCCTGAGACACCGGATTTCTTGTCCTTCAGCACATGCCCATAGGGACACACATCCTTGCTGTATAAAAATGTTTCTGGGCATTTTTCTTTATTTCCGAATTAAAGTTTACCATAATCCCAGATACTTTATGCTCCCTTTATAGATTTTGTTTCCTGTACTAAGTAGGAAAGTATCATCTCACTTAAAATCTTTTGTCATTAAAAGTACATATTTTCATATTTAAATTGAAAATATTCACACACACACACACACACACACACACACACACACTAGAAGCAAACAAATATATACAGGCTGAATACTCCTTATCTGAAATGCTTGGGACCGGAATTGTTTTGGATTTTTTAAATTTTGTAACACCGGTATTTGCAAATATGTATGTAAGAGATGTCTTGGAGATGGACACAAGTTTAAAAATGAAATTCATTTATAAGAACATAAGAACATAAGAAGAGCCATGCTGAATCGGGCCTCAGCCCATCTAGTCCAGCATTCTGTGTCACACAGTGGCCCACTAGTTGTACACAGGGATCTCTAGCAGAAAGGAGGGCAAAACCTTCACCTGCTCCCGACCCCCCCACAACCAGTACCTGGGGAAATCCTGCCTGCCTCAATCAACACAGAGGTGGCACTTGGATGTCCATTTCAATAACTACTGATTCCCTTGGTATCCATGAATCTGTCTAATCCTGCCTTGAAGCTGTCCAGGCTGACAGCTGTCACAACCTCCTCTGGAAGTGAATTCCATAACCCAATGACCCTCTGGGTGAAGAAATATTTCCCTTTATTAGTCCTAACTTTCCTACCTTGGAGCTTTAGGGAGTGCCCTCTTGTCCTAGTGTTGTGTGACAGAGAAAATATTTTTTCTTTATTCACCTTTTCTATCCCATGCATGATTTTATACACTTCGATCAAGTCACCTCTTAAACGCCGTCTTTCATGGCTGAAAAGACCAAGGCGTTGCAACCTGATTTCATAAGGGAGCTGCTCCATCCCTTGGATCATTTTTGTTGCCCTTCTTTGTACCTTTTCCAGTTCCGTTATATCCTTCTTGAGGTGCGGTGACCAGAATTGTACACAGTACTCAGATGTGGCCTCACCATAGATTTGTAGAGAGGCAATACAACATTTGCCGACCTATTTTCGATTCCCTTCCTGATCATGCCAAGCATAGAATTTGCTTTTTTCGCTGCTGCAGCGCACTGGGTTGACATCTTCATTGAGCTGTCCACCAAAACCCCAAGATCCCTTTCCTGGTTTGTCTCAGAAAGCTTTGATCCCATCAGTTGATAAGTGTATTTGGGGTTCTTTGCCCCGATGTGCATGACTTTACACTTGTTTAGGTTAAAATGCATTTGCCACTTTGTTGCCCATTCACTCAATTTCAAGAGATCTTTCTGGAGCTCTTTACAATCAGTTTCATTTTTAACTACCCTAAACAGTTTAGTGTCATCTGCAAACTTTGCTACCTCACAATTTACTTCTACATCCAGATCATTTATGAATAAATTAAAAAGTAACGGTCCTAAAATTGTTTTATAAAATTTATATTTTATATACACCTTATACAACTTGAAGGTACTTATATACAATATGCATGAAACAATGTTTGTGTAAATTGGACCACCAGAAAGCAAGGATGTCAATATCTCAGCTGCCCATATGGACAATTTAGGAGTTTGGAATATTTCAGATTTCTGAATTCTGGATAAGGGATCCTCAACCTGTATTAAACTGAGAAGTGTTCTTACAAAGACACTGTTGTAATCTTATAGGTTTTTTTTTGATGAATTAAAAGATTTAATCAACAGACAAGTTGAAATTATTTCCCCGTTTGCCACTATAGAGTCTCTGTGAGGAAAATAAACCCTTTAAGCTTATGCAGTTCTGTTCTCTGATCTTCCTTGTTTCTGGGTGGTTAGTTTAAAGTCTTGACGTGACTACTGTTACTTTACTATATTATTTACAACTCCGACGAGACGGGAATTTCTTTACACCTTCTACCTTCCTATTCTCCCTTCCAGTCCTAAACACTAACTGACAAATCCATTCCAAAGCCAGCAGGAGCCGAGGAAGTGCTCTGCCTCGTCCAAGATCCTTAAAGGAACATGGCAGATTACAACTTCCAGTGGCATGACACTCCCCACCTAAAACTTACAAATAAGTCTTATTCCTTATTAATAACAAATTGATAACTAACTAATACAAAAATATCAACTAATTTAATACAGACTATAACTGTTCTACCTTGGATTCATCTCTGTGAAACAACAAGCCAAGGTCCATAATCGGTCTCTCAAAGAATTTTCTCTCTCTTCACTCCGTCCTCTTCAAGAAAGGCACGCAACATTTCTGTGCTGCCTGATACTGTCTTGTGTAGTCCTATGTTAGCTGTAGTCAACATCGGTTTTCTTTGTAATGCATTCTGGGTAGTATCCAAATGATTCTATAGTTTTTTTATCACCTATAAAGCTCTGAACGGTTTGGGACCCACCTACCTTTATGACCGCTTCTCCTACCACAAACCCGCACAATCTCTTTGATCTTCTGGAGAGGCTCTTCTTTCACCCCTTCCTCTATCACAGGCTCGAACAAGGGAGAGGGCCTTCTCCACTGTGGCCCCCGCTTTTGGAATTAATTACCTAGGGAGATCCTGCAAGCCCCTACTCTAGCTGCTTTTAAGAAAGATTAAAAAACTTGGCTCTTCCAATGTGCCTTCGGAGAGTGACCACTTAACTTATCTGGTTTTCCATCTACAGTTGCCCTCAAAATAAAGCACCTTCCTTCCACCCTATCCCCTATAAAGGCCAAATCCCACTGCTCCTCCCTTTGGGCTTCTTTCTTATAAATGCATTTTATCCCTATCTCACCCAGGGTTTAAACCTTTTAACATTTTACCTCATACATTTGGCCCGCCCTTCGTGTTCAATTTTATTATGTTGTTTTATATTCCTTTTTATTTGTTATTTCATATTTATTTGAT
This sequence comes from Anolis apletophallus, assembly GCA_030556195.1. NCBI lineage: Eukaryota > Metazoa > Chordata > Lepidosauria > Squamata > Anolidae > Anolis > Anolis apletophallus. The sequence continues at coordinate 108,133,524 of JARBWK010000006.1, read as the reverse complement.
GTAATTTTGTTATTCTGTGTTTAATCATGTTGTATTATTTTGGGCTTCATGTTAGCCACCCTGAGTCCCTTTTGGGGAGATGGTGGCGGGTTATAAATAAAGATTATTATTATTATTTTCTTTTTCTTATTCATAAAACAAGTGTTTTCCTCTTCCATCATAAGAAATATGCAGAGACAATAGGGTTTGAAGAATATGGGAGAAGGCTTTTTTTTTTAGCTCTACAGTTCATTGTAGAATAGCCTTCCTTTGAAAACCAAAGTGGTACCAACATTAGTTTTAAAATAACTTTGGGCATAATTGATTTATTCTCACATATGGTGATAAACTGTTCATATTTTAAGACTTGTTTTAATCTGTTTAATATGCATTTAGTCTATTTAAATAGTTTAGGTGCTGTGTTTTAAATAGTTGACTGTTTAACTGATTTCACTTATGAACCAGTCTGAGATTCTAGGAAATATTTACAGGTTGCAAATTTTTATTAAAATATACAAACTGTAGTATTTATTTATTTATTATTTATTTAAAATTTTATACCCCGGCCTTCTCACCTCCGAAGAGGGACTCAGACTGGCAAACAGCAAGTATTCAATGCTAACATTTAAAATCTAAAAACATCATAAATTTACAAAAAAATTTATCAAATACAATACAATAAATACATTTTAAAAGCCTTTCGGCAAAGTAAAATCAAGTCCAACTTAATCCATATATTCGGTTCATAGACAGGGACGGGGCATTTAACACTTTTTTCCTTTGTTGCACTAATGGGGAAAATCCATCTCCTGGAGGGGATTCACACTGATAGAAAATTATGTCAATTAACACTAATGTATGAACTTCCCCACTAACTCAGGTGTCTTACGACCAAATCAGCCAGGCAAAATTATCCATCCTACGACACTTCAATCCCATCACATGACATTAATCTATTTCCAGCAGGACTCCATGCCTCAAGTGAAGTTGAAGTGTCGTGAGAGGCAGCAGTGACAACATGGGAGGCTTTCTGTGTGCATAGGAATCAACAGAGGGAAGTCACACAGCGAATGAGGTGAGGGACAAGGTGGCCAATGCAGGGCACGGAGCAGCGGGTTCCCCACGCCCCACCCTAGGATCTGTGGATTTGCCACAATCTATGGTGAATTCTCCCCCTTAATGTGATGAGTTCTTTAGTTTTAAGGGGTTAAGGCTCTTCCTCTATAGTGTTTTTTTAGACAAATGCAACTATAAGCAGGAGATAAAAGGGTTAAATATCCCTACTTATGTTCTGTAATATTTATGATAATCTCCCTCCTTCATGCTATTTGAATTTAATGCGCCAGATACATTTAGTTTGGTCACGGGTTGCCTGTCACTGTGCCACATTTTTATGCTCCATTACTTTCTGGCTCTTTTTGCATCTCTTCAGGTAGTGTTCGCATTTTCTCACCTGCTTTTCCAAAGGGGGATGCCAAAGCACCAGGCAAAGATACTTTATATATCCCAGTATAAGTATAGAAATTTTGGGCAAAAAATCGACCCAGAAAAACTAGGTTCTTATGCACTCTTTTTTTAAAGGAACCACTCCCTGCAAGGATGTTGCCCAGGGGACACCCAGATGTTTTGATGTTTTACCATCCTTGTGGGAGGCTTAGGTCAGGGGTGCTCACACTTTTTCAGCATGCGAGCTACTCTCAAAGCAACCAAGTCCAAAAGATCTACCTGCCCCTGCTGCCATGTGCTCCCGCAAGCTCCCGCCGCTGCTGCGCTCTTGCAACCGTGCGTGCCCCTGCTGCTGTTTTCCGCTTGCGCAGCGCCTCTTTTGCCTGCGGGGCATTGCAGGAAGGAGAAAGCACGAGACGGGGCATCCAGAGGGAGCGCTCTGCCCTGCCTGTCTTGTCGGCAACGAAGGCTGCACAGCTGCTTCTGGATGAGAGAGAGGCAGGGCGCTCCCTCCAGAGACCCCGCCTTGTGCTTCCTTCTTCCTGCAATGCCCCACAGGCGAAAGAAGCACCGCGAGAGCGGAAGCCAGCAGCAGGAGCGTGCGTGCACACAGGGTGTGCGCGCGCATGGCAGGAACGCCCCATCCGGCTGGTGAGGCCCGAAAATCACATGGAAGAGGGCCAAAGATCTACTAGTAGCTCCCGAGCTACCTAATGAGCACCCCTGGCTTAGGTAGTATAGATGCTTTCCCCTCTCCATGGAATAAACCTTATCTATGCATTAAAACCCATGATTTTACCCCCAAATCTGTGCCTTGACTGAAACGTAAGCTAAAAATTGCTAAAATCACTCAAGAGATAGAAAGACACATATCCTCTTTCTGTGTGTGAGTGTATAAAGCTGAAACATAAGATATGGATTCAAAAAAGAGGAAGTGATTTCTCGGTGAAGTTTCCCACTTTGGTTTGTGGTAGCAATTCAGTTTATTTCAAGTTCTGCAAAAGGTTTTGGGTTTGACAACGTCCCAAACCAAACTTCCAGAGGTTTGTCCATGCCCTTATTCATAGAAATGGTATTTTTATGGCTTACCACCCTTCAAAAACACATTTCTCATAAATGGAAGTGACAGCTATTTTTGAACATCCAATTAGTGACTGCAAATGTAGTTTAATCTTTACTGTTCTTTTTATAAAAAACACACACAAACTACAAATCTTTTCTTCCTTTTTTTTAAAAAAAGTTTAAAAGCACTCATTTCAACTGTTTTTGGAGTAGTTCAGACGGATCATTAAAAGTGACATCTTGCCCCAAGCTGTACAAAGAAGCTATGTTCTAACAATAGAGACAAGGGGCGCTCTTCAAGTCGAGGATATTAATTCTCAATGAACGGGTTTTATTTATTTCTTTATTGACTGCCATTTCCTCTGAAGTTAAACAAGCATTTTGGAGTTTGAATTACAAGGGCAAAAGTTGAAATGGGTGTGTGTGTTTGTGGTGTGTGTGTGTGTGTGTGTGTATGTGTGTGTTAAATACTATTTGAAATATATTTGCAGGATTTTTTAAGTTAAAGGAAGAGATCTCTCTCGGTACAGTGGATTAGATACAAATCCAATTTTTCTAGCCATCAAAATGTCTATTGCCAAACAACCTCTGATGTGTTTTTTTTATGTAAAAATCATTTTCTCTCACATTTATGCTTCAAGAAAAATAAAACAACAAGAAGCAACAAATAAACACAATACTATGTAATTGCATCTTGACAAACCTTTTGTGTAGATTATCTAAAATGCATATTGGATATTGCTACTGTAGTTCTGTTTGCTGCAAATATCACTGTTAGCTGCAAACAGATTTGTCATTTTAGGAAGAATGCGATGTACTTTTCTTTTTCAGTGCTTTTGCTTTTTTCCCCCAAGCCGCACTCTTGGAATCACAAATTCCCAGTAGGACTTCAGGAAATGAATGGAGGTATTGTCAGACCACTGAAGACAAGAATGCTCCTAAGAATATCAGAGAGCGAGCCTGTCATTTTCCCTCCTTTCTTCTTCCTTTTAGTGTTTTGATATGACTAATATCTTACTAAGATACACAAGGGGAGGCTTCTTAAATCTCATCCAGACTTAATCCCTCAGGGCTTCCCCCGGCATGTCGGTAGCCTAAAATGATCAGTTAACAAATACTGTCAGAAAGTATTTGTAGCAGGGAAAGAGGGGAAGCGGGGTGGGAAGGGAAAGAAAGAGGGCATTTCATATCTTTGCCCCCGTCTTTTCTCAATACCATGTCAAGCAAAATTATATATCATCTCCCTCCAACAGGACAGACTGAAAACTTAATTTAAGCCAGGGCTCAGCACCTGAACAGTTTCCAGTGTACATTGCTACTACAGAAGTACAATTTACCATCACTCAAATATTTTGGCTTAGGGGGAATGGACTCCAAGCCAGAAAAGACAACTAGAACCTTTGCATCTTTCTCCAATTTTACCACTAAAAGGTTTTCAGAAAAAATATACACACACAAACTCACTCCCCTTGACTGATCTTGGTGGCCTGTAGACATAACCAATGTGATATTTTGTATTACCAGCATATTAAATGTTTCTGCTTTTTAAAGTGATACCCTAAATTTATATTTCAGTGTGGGCAACAGTGTGCATGTCTTTTTGTCTTTGGGAAGACAATCTGATGCATGAATAGTTTCGCCTTGTGTTTCCAATGCACAGAAATTAACAAATATCTACTATGCAAAAATAGCTGACTCTCAGAAGCTACAGGATTCAATTCATACAACTTAAATTCATTTTATAAGATATTTCTAAGTATAGTCAGCACCCACGTGGATATTGCATCCACAAAGTGATTTTAAAAAATCTAAAAGGAAACCTTAATTTTGCCATTTTATAGAAGCAACACCATGCTACTACACCATTGGATACAATGGGACTTGAGCAGGCATGGGCAACCTTTTTTTTTGCCATGGGGCCACATTGCGGGCCAGGCCGGGCTGGACCGGGCCGGCCATTCACACATTGGGCAGGGAGAGCCCTCAAGGGGTAGGACCTGAGAGAGGGTGGGGCCAGGAGGGGACAGGGCAGGGTCTGGGTCATCCTCAGGTTATCCTCCCAACAGGCCACTATGTCCTTATGCCAAGAGGGCAAGAAGAATGAGGAGGGCCTGAGATAAGTGCCCAGTGGGCTGCATCTGGCCCCTGGGCCTTAGGTTGCCCAAGACTAGACTTGAGCATCTACACATTTTGGTATCCACAGGAATGTGGGGTCCCGGAACCAAACCCTACCAGATACCAAGGGCCCACTGTACAGTTGACTTGGAAGTAAGATGGTTCTTGGGAATGCACCTAGATTTATTTTCTTAAAAAGTAAAATAAATGAAAATTTGTTTGATAGCATGTAAGTCCTTCTCAGTACAACAAAAAAGTGAGAAAAATTGGTATCAAGTGTCAATGCTAATTGTTAGATTTGGAACATGATCAAAATGCTTGAAATTATATACACATGTGAATTTACCTAATTATTAATTGACACATCAGGTGTTCTAACAAGTGCAAAAGTACATGCTTTATTTAAAAAATGAGGATCTGAGGAATGTTTATATTTACATGCAACACACATATAGTGTCTCTCTTCTGTGAAGAGATAAACTCTTCAGTTAATATGGAACAACTTGTATATAGTTTCTTCTTTAGATCACAATTAATAGAAAGTGAATATAATGAAGACTTGTGGTCTTCCCCTAGCAAGTTTAGAGATTCATATAATAAAGATGAAAGTGCTTAGTGTATTGAATGTGTTGTGAATGTAAAGCACTTTTCGTCCCAATATTCTCATAGGATTTGTTTCTATAGTCTTCTGCATCCTAAAAAAAATTACTGCATCCTAAGAAAAGGTAGGAAATTCAGAAGGTTATTAGAAGGAGACAAAGAAGAGGAATGAAGAGCAACCGAGTGATAAATGAGGATACTGAGCAATACTGTATCCCTATTGAATTGTCTCTTTCTTCAAATATATTCCTAACTAAATTGTTGTTGACTAGCGTTTGTTTAATATAACAATGAGCAATCGTATATTTGAAGTTCCGATTTTTGTTGTAGGGAGATGTGAGAGGTCTGGCTTTTAATCTGTATTTATCAATAAAGATGTTTGCTTTCTCAGTCCTTCCTGTCTTGATGTTTCTGTCCTTTGAGCCTTAAGTGAATAAGTAGGTGGGTAATTGTCAGTATTCCTCTCTAATTGTGATGCTCAGAAGATTAGGGAGTGAAAGAGACGTGGCTCCGGCTATGCTGCCATCATGTTGGTAGTCCTGCTCGATGGGGAATTGACTAAATTCCAAAATTGACTAAATTCCAAAATTCATAAAACTGTTTCCTTCTTTCCCAAGCTCAAAAAGTGATGGAGATAAGAAGAAAAGTGAAATTTTCACCTCAACTCTGGTACAGTTTTTGGTACATTAAAATTTAAGCACCAAGTTATAATTAATACAATTAAAACTTGTAACCCCTTTTCAACAGGGAAATCTGGAATTTGTATTCTACCTAAATACCCAATGAAAATATTGAAAAGTTAATTTAACTTTGTGCTGCTCTGTAAAACCAACATTTTGTCCACATTTATAAATTACATTTTGTCCACATTTATAAATTTCTATCTTTATGAAGGACCCACGCCCTCAATGGAGATCATGTTTGGTCTATATTAAAGGGAAAAACTTTCCCACTCTCAAATACGGGACATAATGCAATAAGATATAAGTTTTCCAGACCCTAAGGAATATCTGACAAACCAATTAAAAGAAGGGGTAAACAGAACATAGTGGCATTTTTTTTCTTATTTTCCAGTCCCTTCCTGCTCCATACATACAACTGCATCACACTCACCTAAATCAGCAACCTATGATGCTTCCATCTTGTCTTGGGGATGGAGCCCCACATCAGCCATCACACAGAGGCCCTGCCCCTAACTGGGGTGGAAGTATCATTGAATACTTTCCCCATAACACAGGAGGCCCTCTCTTTTTGCTGTGAAGCCAAGCAAAGTGCGAAATTAGCCTGGCCTCTGTGATGAGGGCTATAAGAGTCATTGCACTTTTTGTTGCCATTGACTAACCCTCTGGTTGCCACGGAACAAAGTGATATGATGCTATGGATTAATAATTATGAAACAAAATGATAAATCCGCAGTGAGTTTAAAGTGAAACATTACTTGAGAAAGGCAGAAGCTGTGATGTATCTTAGTGGTTCAGTGAAGATTTTTTTCAAGCTAAGGCTTCACAAGAACTTTTAAATGAGTAAATAAATCAAATAAAAAGATAATGATTATGGTTAGAAAAGTGCCTTGTGTCACTTTGAGAACCACGTATTCTGGAAAGTGGTTTCTGGAATAAGATGACTTCCCTACATTTTCAAAATTGGAATTTAGGGTGCTTTCCTTTCATTTTCATACCTGAGGTTTCAGACCTTTCTGAAAACCTTCCAACATACATGTGCCAAAATCATACCGCATTTCTATCTGTTGTATTGTTCCATTGTTACATTCCTGCTATTATTTTATTATAGCTAATAATTTGGGGGAAGTTAAAGCTTTCAGATACTCTCAATTATGAATTTAAGTGGTATACAAGAGCCAAGTGAAATAATTGCTGGTCTATTTGATTATGGTGCCAGGCTTAATTTCATCACATTCATAAAAGTGTTAACATTTGGAATCACAATCCTTTTATGTTGCAAGATGTAATTTCAGAATTAGTTGGAAAAATGAGTGAGAAATCATTCAACAACTTTTAATGACTCTTGTATATAGTTTCCAGGGGTGATAATCCTAGACTTTAGTGATTGCATGCTCATTATAGTTTATAGTTGAAATTATCTGCACATTTTAATCACAATGCTTGCCATAACTATGAAGAATCGAGTCCACACCTTATAATTTGACAAAATTCAATAAATACAATTTAAAATGCAGTTACATACAAGTAAGTGAGTGTGAAACTAGCATCACATTATTTGAAGAAGACAGTAATGATGCATTCCCTGCATCAGGGGTGCTCACACTTTTTCAGCATGCGAGCTACTTATAAAACAACCAAGTCAAAATGATCTACCTACCCACTACTCAGAGAGCCATAAAAGCAGAATATTTGGAAATTTATTTCAGTGAGAGCCATATAGCCTAATATATTTTAAGACTGAATTCAACTAAATGTGAATATAATAATCCCCTGAATTTATTCATAATAATAATGATGGTAATATTCATTCAGCCTCTGCTACTACTACTACTACTAATAATAATAATAGTAACAACAACAATAGGTTCCTAGAGTAGAAGGAGACCTCCAAGGGCCATCCAGTCCAACCTCCTTCTGCCATAAGGGAAAAACATAATCAAAGCATTACAGATGGCCATTCAGCCTCTGATAATAATAATAATAACAATGGGTTCCTAGAATAGGAGGAGACCTCCAAGGACCATCCAGTTCAACCTCCTTCTGCACCTGGGCGGCAACAGGAGCCTGCGGGGCGGGACTGACCTTCCTCCCGCTCTGCCTGCGATCTATCAGGACGCCCTAAGCGATCTACCAGTAGATTGTGATCTACCTAATGAGAACTCTTGCCCTACATCAATTTAAATAGTGAAACTATAGTGCTGCCACTTGTTATGCTGCCAGCATAGTGTACTGCTTTGACCACTGGACTATGACCCTGGAGGCTAGGTTTCGATTCTCCTGTTTGCTATGAAAACTCACTGGGTGATCCTGAAATTACTTGAAGGCACAAAACAACAACAAAGTGATGGCAACATCAATTTACTAGAACCTAAACTGCAAGAAAGTATGTAAAACTCCAAGGTTATTTTTCTAAAATGTGACGAATGAAATCTGGCAAACTGAGCAATGAATTAAGACTAGACAAAACTAAGTCAAAATATCTCCCAAACACACCCCATTGCCAAACTTAGTAATTTTTCTGAGATTAATATTTAAAATGCACCATTTGTATAGAGCCTGCATTCAAAATGATTTGTTAAATTCTTTAGCAATGTTATCACTTGTTGTATAAGCTTATTTCATTCAGCACAAACATGTTAGCTACACAAAGAGGTAATTTAAACTTTATTGCTGTCTTATTCAGAGAACTCAGCCAATGATTATGTGAATTTTCTCCCTGAGGACCACGTTGCGATGCTTACACTAAAAACTACAAAGATTTTAGCGATTGCTATTAAAATAAAGGCTATTAACAAGTATTTCTGAGTTTTAAAGTGCATAATTTCATTTTTAATTTAACTGATGTTTGCCAAAGCACTTCTGTTTCAATTGTTGCTTTTGCTGTCATCGTTATTGTTGGATATGTTCAAGATCTTTCTGTCTTGCGGCGATGCTATCATGAGTTTTTCATGGCAGCATTTGTTCAGAAGACCTTTGCCTCTTTCTGAGGATGAAAGAATGGGATCTGCCCAAGGTTGAGTGTGGATTTGGGCCCTGGTCTCCATTGTTTTAATTCAATGCCCAAGCCACTACACCACATTGGCTCAAGAAGAAATGTGGTTTTGATATATGATTGTTTCCGTATCAGTATTAGTGTCTTTATATGGGTCACATTTGTTGCTATGTGCTGTACTTGTTAAAACTGCAGTGGCCTTTGTGCTGATGAAAATAAAATTTGGCCTGATTTGTCTGGACAAGACATGTTAGCTGGAAAAAGTAGAAACTGGAATCAATGCTACAGCACTCCTTCACAGAGAAACACACAAAACACTAATCTCTTTGTTGTGTCTAAGTAAAATTACTAGGTGAATCACAAATTCTGTAGAATAAGACAGGAAATCATTTTTTGTGATATACATAGAGAGAGGTTGGGGCACTGTGCATTGGACATTGCGTGTCTCCAGGCATGTAGCCAGGGGGGGCTAAGGGGGCTTCAGCCCCCCCCCCCAATTCTCAGGGTGGTCCGCGAAAAGGCCTTACTGGTACATTATTTAAACTGTTATGTTTATTCATATCATGATCTGATCACCATGCTCATTTTAACCCACATTACTGGGGTTTTTGGGTTAAAAAAACAAAAGGTTTGCTTGGGTAGACCCTCTTCCACCCAGTCTCAGCCCACCCCCCCCCGAACCAAACTCAGCCCCCCCCAACCAAAATCCTGGCTACGGCCCTGCGTGTCTCCTTTGTCTCCAGCAAGAGCAGTATTGAAAGTTAAGACAACTCAGGTCAGTTGCAATTTAGCAGCGTATAGCTATGATAGCTGGTTAGTGAACTGTCTTAAAAACAGACTCAGTCCCTCTCTTTGCCTGGACAGTTGCCAACTATGCAATACCATACCATAATTGACTTTAATTGACAACTTATTGGCAGTGTGAGTAAAAATCAAGGATTGAAGAGGCAAAGAGAACGGACTATACTCTATATTTTCTGTTCTTTGCCTTTCTTGTGAAAAAACATATGATCTCATTTTTCAGAATTCCAGGGTGACACCTTTAAATGCAAGAATAAAACACACCTGTCTAAGTATTTACCTGAAGGACTGGTGTCTAGACTTCTAGAGCGAACCCTGTTAGTATAGATAGGTGGGTTTTTCATGAGGTTCTAGCAAGCAGATCCAAAAAGAGAAGATTGTGCTAGGCATGAATTTTTCTTCTCTACAATATAGAGTCAGCAGTTAGGAATGGAATAACTGTCATGCTCCTGTAGTAGAAAGCAGAATTGTGTAATGTTTTGCTCTCAAGGAAGAAGTAGCCTCAATTCTTATTTTCAAGTGAAACTATAGGTCTCTTTAGAGCAGTTTTCATATTAGTGTCCCTTCATGCCTCTGACACATTGCTCATGCCGAGCTACTAAAAACAGAATAAAACTCTGTGTTAGAAAAAGGATCAAGATATTTCTGCACTTTTTAGTTCTAAATTAAATTCTACTAAATAAATTGCATTCTGCTAAGAAAATCCTTTTACCAATATTAATGAAATGTTCTCTGATGACATTTACACTGATATCCTTTCTTCTTGCCAAATGCAGCAACAGTAGAAATATTATTCTGAATGACCGTGGTGTCCATTTCTTAGAGGGAAGTTAAATAGTGCCTTCATATGCCCATATAGCAAAAATAATAATACTATTTTATTATCAAAACGGGGAAATAAAAATGAATAACAAATGCCTGAATGTCCTAAATCCTCTTCATCCTATCTAAACTATGAAGCTAAGCAGGGTTAGTTCTTGGTATCTGGTTGGGAAACCAATGAATATCAGAGGAAGGAAATGGCAAACCATCTCTCAGTATTTCTTGCCTAAGAAAGCGCCATGAAATTCATGGAATCAACATAAATCAAAAGTGATTTGAAGGTCCACACACACACACACACACAATAAACTGAAGGATATTTTAGAGGACAATCTAAGGAGAATACGTCGTTCATCAATACTTCTTCAGTACTCACTGAGAACCAATACAACTGGCAAAAACATTAATAAGAAATCTTTTCATTTAAAAAATACAATCTTCCTTCAGATTCAAGGATTTTGAATGTGTGCTTTTCTACCTGGTATAGAGTTGTCTTACAGTTGTGCTTTAAATCAGTACAACCCAAGTCTGAAAAAAAACAGGAGGGTAAATAAGAAACAATTAAAGACAACTGTTTGTCAGGAGTATGATAAACATATTTTATAAAATGTTACAGAGCCATGGATAGCAATTTTAATTGGGGGGTAAGAATAAACAAAGAAGAACACAAGTAACGGATCAGCCCATAATGCATGCCTAAAAATAAAAGAGACAAATAAACAAATAAAAAATCCAGGAGAGCTTGCAGACTTCAGCAAATTGGTGTGAATCATTTAGTAACAATTCCATAGCAGTACTGACTGCCTTCTAATCACTATAGGACAGTGGTTCCCAACTTTTTTTTGAACAGGGACCACTCTCCAACATTACTACCAAAAGTGTTTCGAATAAGTTTTTGGTCAACTTTAGATTCGGTTTGGTTATTTGGGCTGCTAATTTATAAAACTGTATTGGATAGACCACATCAGCTCTAGTTTCTGATACAGAACATATACCACCCAGTAGTCGCCATCTGCTTGCCCACAAAAAACATATTTAATAAATTAGATCTGATGTGTAATAATCTTTTGTGGGTAGACAGCCTTTCCCCTCCTGACATCCTTGTTGCCTTGGCACTATAAGAGAGTTACATGAGACCACTTGCTCTCATTGCCATGAGGCTTCAAGGCAACAGTGTAGTAATGCTGAGGCCAAGAACCATATTTTCGTTCTTGCAGACTACCGGTGGTCCACGGAAATCAGGGGGGGGGGACCACTGCTATAGGAGAATGAAAATGTATGATGGGTTCAATTTTCCTTTCTCATTCACTTTGGAATCACAATCAAGTATTAGGTACCCAAACACAACACCCCCCCCCCCAAAATTATTGAATAACCAGGAGATTTGCCTAAGATAGAGCCAGAGGGAAATCATTTTTTGGACTTCAGTTCCCATAAGCTCTTACTCATTATACTAAGTGATCATGGGACTCTGCAGCATATTTTAAAAAAGCAAACTTTTACAGCCTGTGGAAAAGTACATGAGTGGAAAAAAATCAGTCTCTGATTACTTTCTTCTTATATGCTTAGAATATTAGTTGGCATACCCATCCAGTAAGAAGAGCATTTGCTAGGTCATGGGGGGGGGGTCCCAAATGCATCTACTAGAATTATCCCATATTATAGTCCCCATACCCCCCCCCCCTTCCATACGGAAAGACCCTCTTGCTATTCAATTTATCTATTCATCAGTCTATCTGTTCAGTACAAACCTTGGGACCAATTTCTACTACACATTTTCCTGAGTAGAAGACCTCTACCATCTGTGTCTAAAGAAAGTGCACATAGTCCAAGCGTTTGTGTATTTTCCTTTTGATGGGCTGATCTCAGGCAGAAAAAGATCAGCATCAGGTTTTTTTTACATGAGTTTTTCACAAAGCATATAACAGTGCAGGGCTTTCATGGCAGAGCCTTTGCAATGATTAAAAATGTGCTGGAGCATACTCACAGCCACACCAATGAACACAGAGATTTGAATGTTGCTTGTACCCTGCGATTTTATTATGAAATACATATAAGATCACAAAGCAACCATATTTTCCTTTGATCACAACCGATCTATGAACTATTAGTTTTGCAAGAGCACTAGTAGGCAGGCCCATCTTTACAGTATTCCTGAGTCTAGGTTATTAACTCATTTATTAGCATTTATTAAATATTTAATGTTATATATTGACATAATTTAGAAAATCAGCATGACAAGGTTGTTCTCTTTTTGAACTGTTCGAACAATGTGTTTGCCTGTGCTAAAGGCAGAACATCAACATCTACTGTGAATGCTTTGGTTTTGGTTGGTTAAATTCAGATTCCTAATGTTATTTAAACATAGTGTTTCATATTTAATAAGAAACACATTCTTTCTTCTCTTTCCCCGAGGACATGGGGAATAAGGGGGAAAGAGAAAAAAAAGGAAACCAAATGGGTCAGTAGAATCTCTTTACCTACACACAGCTTACTAAATATACAAGAGCCGAAAATAGATGGGGGAGGGTGGTGTAGAAAGAGAAAGAGAGAACATGGACCTGAAGAGTGTTTTAACAGTGAAGCAAAACCACAACTAATGACTTCAGGAGACAGGAGTGAGGTGGACAAGTACAGCATTACACTTTTAAATCTAAAATATTTGGCTTCACCTCCCAAGTAAGTGGGCTGGCACACATTCAAATGGGCTAGTCTGGCATGCTAGTGCCTCTAAAAGGGACCACACTGCCTGATGGAACAACCACAAAAGCCACAGAGATAGCACAGACTTCCAAAGGCAACATGAAGGCAACCAGACGGGCAGCTAAACAATGCCAGAGGTTCTGCTTTGGCAGAGGGCATCTAGGCCTGATGAGAGAGCATATCCCATCAATAAAAGGGACAAACAAGCTAGGCAAGAAGAAGAGGACAAAATGAATTTTATATTCATATATTCATCTATGCCAAGTATATCCTCATATCATTAAAGGTACCAATAATGTCACCCACAGATCAGGATGTGTTTATTTGCCCATTTTTCAATGTCATTTATGTTGACCTCTTCTGCATCTTGGATGCAGACAAACAGGACAACCTGTATGCATCATCATCGTTATCATCATCTTTTTAAATAGGTTTTTATTGATTAAAACAACACATATACAAACATAGACATAGGCAAAACAAGGGCTTGCAGACTCTCCACAAGTCCCATACAGGTGAAGGGGTGGGAAAAGGGACAGTGGGGGGGGGGGGGGGAGGCAGGGATGGTTGGAACAATAGGGTAACATTAAAACATTACACATCTAACTAAAATACATACGGGCTGACTTCACCCAGTGGCATAGAAGGTACCTGTATTTGAGCCAAGCTATACAGAATTTTTTCTTATATCCAGTATCCTTTTAAATCAATGTTTTCCTTGTTTTTAACATATACCAAAAACATTTTCCAAGTTTCTAGGAACTGTCTAGCGGATCCTTGTCTTAGTAAATGAGTCAATTTATCATTATCATTATCATCATCTTCATCACCATAACCAAGAACATACAAATAGGACATTTCAAATAACTAGTGGCAGAAAACTTCAGCCTCTTACAACACCCAGGACCCTTCTCCCATGCAATTTATAAGCACCTTAGGGAATTAGCTTACTGTTGTATTCCTTCCTAGCACGACAGAAATAAACTTTCCCCATCACACCAGGTGTGTCATTGACCATTTTTAAGCATTTAAAAATGCATTATTCCCCAAGAGCCTGTCTCGTCCCATTCCATAAAATTTGTTGTACACATGACTTTAAAAAAACAACAGGAAATCACGTTATAACAAAATCATGTTTTCCCACAATAATGAAAATGGTGATGATGCACCTGGGGATAGGTGAAGAAAACAGCAAGCACACAATTTTCTGGTGGGAACCCTTTATTCAAATATGGTATGGAAGAAGCATTGGGAACTGTTGGTGAAATTTTACAATAGGAGAAGGTCCCCAGTCCCTGACTGTTGTGAACACTGGGATTTATTTATTTATTTATCATTTTTCTATACCGCCCCTCTCAGCACAAAGGCGACTCGGAGGGGTTTACACAAGGCAGTCTCTGCCCTTCAATCAAAAACACAAGCAAAACAAAACCAAACAATAACCATATAACATAACAATTAGCAATTAAAACATATAAATGCAGTCTCAGTGTCACGTTGAAATCATTTTCTGTCACATCGTCGTCATTCCATAGATCTAATTAAACCGTTATATTTCATCAGCAAATGCCTGCTCAAACAGCCAGGTCTTGACTTTTTTGTGAAATGTCAGGAGGGAGGGGACCAATCTGATGTTACTAGGGAGGGCAGTCCAAAGCCGAGGAGCCACCACTGAAAAGGCCCTGTCTCTCGTCCCCACCAATCACGCCTGCGAAGAAGGCGGGACCGAGAGCAGGGCCTCTCCGGATGATCTTAAACATCTCGATGGTTCATAGTGAGATATGCGTTCGGACAGGTAAGTTGGGCCAGAACCGTTTAGGGCTTTAAAGATTTCAAGAGAAGATTGGAGAGGGATACATTCACAAGATCAGTCTATTAGCGCTAATAATGGTGCATGATATTAGCAAATGTAATTTGACCAGGAATATAAAGGTTCCCTCCTGCACACACACAGAGAGGAGCTTAAAAGTCATGGATGTACCATCTGTACTTAACATATTTACTGCAAGGAACTCTTCTATATTAAATATAGAAATTGTGGCACCATGTGAAATGCAGAACTGTCCTTAGTTGAGCCAAATTGTACCACATATTATATTCTTTTGTTCTCAGTAATTCTTGAACTCACCAAACCATATAAGGAAAGATTCTTGTCACACTTTATAGAGAAATATTGCTTTTCTCCCTTCTTTAAAGAGTGAAATGTGATATTTTCTTTTTCCTTTAAACCCATCATTTTTTCATTCTGCTGAGTTGGAATTACTTTTCTAAAAAAGATACTCCAATCTGAGTTTTTGAAAAAGAAAGCTACAGTGTGTTATGAGCTTCCTTCTTTTTATTGCAACTCTGCTGGCAACCCGTGTCTTTGTGAGGGGTAACTTAATACATATTTACACAAAAGAAGATGGCCTGTGTCAGATGTGTCAAGCTATGAGTTTGGCACATTTGATATATCTGCAAAGCACTGGCTTTCAATTTTAAACAAACTCTTTCGAGGCCTTGTGGTTTCAAAAATAATCTTCTGGTTTTGATCTGATGGAGGATTTCTACCAAGTTTAAAACACTGACTCCGAAAAGATGTGGACCGGACACACACATACACACACTCTTTCAATCTTAATTGTACAATGCAATGAAATCTAATGAGCATGTTTTCCAGTCAAATTATCAAACTACAGTATTTAGGCATGAAACATCATGTTTGATTTGCATACACAATTACTACAATTTCAAATGCAAATTGAACAAACTCAAATGGTGAAAGAGAGGATGATCAAAAGAAACTGAAGTTCTGGAAATATTCTGCATTGTTCTTTCCTAATAATTTACTAGAAGCAACTGAAGTACAATCCACAACTGTTTCTGTAGCCATTCAACCCAATCCAAATTTGATCAAAGATGGTAAATTGCCTTATGAACATTGGAGCTCTACTTTACATAATTAAAAGCATAGTTGACCTAAACTAGTAGAATAGTTTTGATGATTCTTTATTGTGCATTGGAATAACTCTGATAAAAGGCCAAAGCTGCTGCTTCTTTTCCTCCTCAGATCTTTCATTCATAAGACAAGAAGGAATACGTTGCCATGAGGAGGCAATTGAGTGTGCAGTGGATAAAATCTATGCATGCTGCCTCGAGAAATAAATATCCTAAAGGCGCTGGTTTCCATCTGATATTGGTTAGTATTTGGAAGGGGAACACCAAAGAATATCAGGTGCTGTAGGCCATTTTTCAGAGGAAGACAACACCAAACCATCACTGAGTAGTCCTTGCCTGACTTGAGGGCATGACCACACATTGCCTTGAGTTCACAGTTGAACTATAGGATAGAAACACAATCAATAACACTTTTTCCTTCTTTCACTTCTCCACCTTTGCAAACCGATATTTAGTAGCACATTGCCTCTGAACATGAAAAGATTAGTAAACCACTTTGAATATATCATGTCCCTTTTGAGGCCATCTTAACCATTGGCACTCCTTCTCTTAGAGCCAACATTAAGCCTTATGCCAGGATTTTTGAGTTGGACCGACCTGAAGGTAACCAGAACAGTTGTGCAAAAGTAGGAGGGATGAGACTTGTGAATGCATTATGTCAGCCCCGAACCAAACTCAGCCCCCCCCCCCCGAATCAAAATCCTGGCTACGGCCCTGCATTATGTACACTTATGATGTTCACTGGGCCTGACGGAATTTACAGCATGTTTAATCTGGAGAAGACCAGCATTGGAAGGACTGCCTGAGAATAAGCCATGGAGTTTTGGTTGTTTCTGGGGCCAAAGGAAAGCACATAACATATCAAATGGGTCGAGCCATTGCTGGGGGTGGAATTCTATATCAGCAGACTCTACAATGGAGGAGACCTGTGCCAGACAAAAGGGCACAGCAGGATGGTGGTGGTAGGAGGTAATCATATTTCAAAAATGATGGTGGGGGAGAACAGTTACAGGGTGAGAAGGCTGCCCTTCAGCAATGATATAATGTGTTGATGGGTTACAGGGCATGATTATAAAGCATTTTATCAAGGGATGTGTTCAACTGCTTAAACACCTATGTTACAAAGCAGTACATTTCAAAGGCCAGTACATTTCAAAATTGTAGTTAGATTTTTTTCATGTCAGGAGCGACTTAAGAAACTGTAAGTTGCCTCTGGTGTGAGAGAATTGGCTGTCTGCAAGGACATTGCCCAGGGGACACCAGGATGTTTTGATGTTTTACCATCCTTCTGGGAGGCTTCTCTCATGTCCTCGCATGGAGAGTTGGAGCTGTCAGAGAGAGCTCATCCACACTTGCCCTGGATTCGAACCTGCAACCTTTCATTCTGCAATCCTGCCAGCCCAAGGGTTTAACCCACTGCGCCACCGGGGGCTACTGTAGTTCGATGACCACATAACTATTCTTATATGGTGCCTACTACTCCATATGGGCAGGCCCCTCTTTGCTGGATCTACACTACCATATAATCCAGTTCAAAGTAGATAATCTGGATTCAGATACTGGGTTATATGGCAGTGTAGATGGGGCCAGTCTTGCAGTCAATAGGACCACATCTTTACCTTGAGAATACTGCATATACTGGGAAAATCCTGGATACCTATTCAGCCAAATATGCACTGCAACTTCTTTTCCTGCCTGCCGACACGCCCAATCTACCTTCTCCCTCTGTTTCGCTTAGCAATGGACATGTATAGTATTGATGCCATGTGCATGCATATCCCTAGCTGGTTTTGATTTGATGTCCCCCGCTCCTGCACCAGTCTGATTGCCTTACATATGACCTCATCACATTTTTAAAATTATTTTTAAATATGTTTTATTGAGGTTTTATAGCATGGGGTGAATAATAAAAGGGGGAGAAGGGTAGGATAAAGTGAAGAGTAAATGTTGAGTGGAAAGTTGGGCTGAGGGTGAAAGGAGAAATAGAGAAGGAAAGTTAAAGGGAAGAGTGAGGTTGGGGAGGGTGGGTTGAAGGTTTTGGCTTCCAATCATCTTCACCTCTGTTTGTATAGTTCTTTTGTCCTTCAGAGTCTACTGCCTTTCTTGCAGACATTTTCTTTAAGAGCAATATCTTCTTACTTTTATCTTAGTTCAATAATCCATTTCATGTTTTGTTGGATTATATAGTTCTTAACCAGTGACCTGTCTGTTTTCAATGTCTTCCAATTTTGTTTTTGATTCAATAATTGGGTTAATCTGTCCATATTCATAATGTCTATAATCTTTATTAGCCATTGTTCTTGGTTGGGAGAGGTCCTGTGGTACAATTCTCCAGCCTCCATGGCGAATCAGTGAGACAATCCCGTGCCCCGCCTTGCCCACAGCGATGCTTCACCATTTTAGTTCGTTGGTTTTTATCTCACCTGTCTCCCAATATTTATTTTATTTATTATTTATTTATTATTTGGACTTGCACACTGCCACTCCCCGAGGGCTTGGAGTGGCTTACAATCAGGTAAAACACATAGAGGTAAAAGCATACATATTAAACTAGCTTAAAAAAGATTTGGAGCCCAAAGAAGCTTACAATATGTTAAAGAGCAACATAGCTATAACAATGAAAGCAATACTAAAGGCATTATTTTTACACAATTGAAAAGATAATTAAAGCACAGGAATAATGATGATTTTTAAAAAGAGCACGCCCTAATTAAGAGGCTTTCCACAATCACCATTTAATTCAAGACTTATTAAATACGAAAATATTCTACTGCTTGTGGAAAGAACGTAAATGGGGGCAACCCACCCTATCAATCTTTTGCAAATATCTAAAAACAGGGATGTTCCACTGTGCTTTTGATTAGACGGTTCCCCAGAAAATTTTGGCTCCCAGCTTTTGACCAAAAATCCAGTTCCAGCACTTTACTACTGTCCCATGCCCAGAGATATAGTGCTCCATCACATATTGCCTTTATCCCCGAATTTGTCATATGGAACTTGCACTTTATTTATCAGAAGGCAGAACTCCACCGATTTCCGGCCTATGGTCCTATAGTGGATATAGTGGCCAATAAACTCCAAAAGGAAAAAGGAACAAGGAAATAGGACATAGAACAACCAGGCCAATAGTGGAGAAGTACCCTTCAGGCCGCCACTATGAAAGACCGGCTGAGGAAACGCAATAGGAAGGAGTCTGATAAAATCCTGACAGTTAAAGGGAAAAGGAAGAGGAGGAGGACGCGAGGCTCAGATGAGGAGTTCTCCAGCACTCAGAGGAAAATTACTGATCTTCTAGCTCCCCAAGATTCCCCAAAGTATCTTCCTCTAACAGGACAGAATATAGGACAGATTATATCAGTGCTATCCAACCCCATAGAGGACTCCTCAGCACTCATAGAATGGGACTCACCCCATCCGGAGGGAGCTACCATGGAGGACGTGCAAACACAACCTCTACTGCCTTACCCTGAGCTTGCCAAACCTGCAGCTCCCCGCTCCCTATCGGAGGAGCTTGGCAGGCCTGCGGCGCGGTTTACCAATTGCCCCTTATCCACTCTGACGCCTCTCTCCCTGTTGGATAAACTCAGTGAGATCGACACCAAATTAGAGGCAATCAGGAGCCTCATCGTGGGACTGTCAGTTGAGAAATGTGAGAGACTAGGAATACAAGGACACCAGGAGGAAAGGGTTGGCCTTAGTGCTGACCCTGCGATAACGTGTGTATCCAGCACGAAACCGTCGGGAACTCCCTACAACCCCACTGCCTTACATAAAAATCCGACTTCTCTGCAGCTACAAAACAACAGAATAGCATTATTGATTCGCGAATTACCTTGTAATCGCAATCGCTGTCATAACCACCAGGCTGTCAGAGGCTCCTTGTCCCTCCTAATGAAACGCAAAATAGGACTTTCCTAAACACAACCAGGATCAGCTTGAGCCACGACCTGATTGCTCAAGTGAGCAAGAGCAAGACCCAGATCGGCCACTTCCCTCTGGAGCTGGGCCCCACCTTTGGTCTCAAGACCCCCGACAACCATAGATCGACAACCCACGCACACCACCCTTCATCAGCATCGACATCGCATGTTAACGCTACAAACAGCAGCAAGGCCATGGAAAGGCCCCGGATTGCTTCTGGGATCTCAAACCAAACTCAGCGCCTTTCGGATGAGCAGTGCCACACACTAAGGAAGAGGTTGGAAGCCCTGAAATTGAGAGTACAGGCAGTCAAGGCGGCCGGGGAGAAGAGGCCAAGCTCCTCCCTCCTTGCAACAGCCAGTCCCTCTCTCCAGGTGCCTGTCTCCCTTCTATACCTCTAACACAAAGCAGGTCTCCAATCCCCTTCCAGGAAAAAAGAGGCGGAGACTATCCTCAGACGACACAAGTGGAGAAAAGGTTCCATCAGCCCCAAACAGATCTCACATGCAAAGAGCCCCTATGGAGGAAGTGTGGAAAAGGTGCACATACCTCAACTGAGTGCACCTATGAAGAGTGTACGGAGATGTCTTATAACTATGCCGCTTATCCATTCGCTACCCCATTCCCTGCCCATAGGGTCCCTTACTGCTACGGATCCTTCCACAGCAAACCTGCCAAATCCAACGGTCTGTTCTGAGGAAGTCAGTCTGATCTCTGTAGCACAGCAGTTCTCGTTCGTGCCTGGAGGGCAAGGAATAGGTCCTGGGGTTCCTTTAGCATTAGGGCCTGCAGCAGCAGAGGTGGATTCGGAGGGATGAGCTAGATGACTGGGGTGAAGCACAGGGCCCTTCAGATGGGCCGCAGTCTCCCACAGAGACCTTGGCATGGGATGAAATGTTGTTTGGGCCCAGCATAGATTCCGATCACCCGGTGGAGATGGGAAGCAGCAAAGGGAGTTATGAACACCCTGGGGGGAGGAATTCCCAGGAGCCCGAAAATGTAAACATGGACGAACCCGAGTGGGAAAGTGCCAGGGAGGAAAGTTCTCAGGAAGATAGCGACACAGCTGCCGAGAGGCAAGGTCGCTCCTTCGATAGGAGACGAGACATCGAGTCTAGCAGGAGGGCTTGGTCGAGGGTCCTAGACCGACCGAGGTCCGTGAGCAGAGATTGGAGACGAAGGAGCCTAGAGCGTCGTGGACCTCGGCCGACGGATTAAGTATAGGGTCCGTGGGAACGCATCCTCAGTTCTCCGGCCACGTCTTTCCTGAATAGGCGTGAAGCGGAGTGGGACCACAAGCCAGCAGTGGTCATCAAGCCTTGCCTTGCATTTGCCTTGTTTCTTGAGCCGCAGTGGTTTGCGGAGCCTTGCCCTGTTTCCTGATCCGCATTGGTTTGCGGAGCCTTGCCCTGTTTCCTGATCCGCATTGGATTGCGGAGCCTTGCCACGCTTCCAGCTTATTTACTACGCTACTTTGGACTACTTGCTTATTACCTTTTGGACACTTGCATATTATTGGACTATTTACTCTTTGGAACTGTTTTTATACTCAATAAAGTAGTTAGCCTTCAGTACGTCTCTGTGTGTGTGATTAAGGGGCCCGCTACGTCCGTGATCGTGACAATCTCTTTTGCTGGTCCTACCACCTCTCACGGCAACAACTGCGTAAGCTACAATGAGCTGGATGATATCGTTTGCCACCCTGCTGCAGAGAAACCCTGACTACCTTGCACCCGAAGGACTGCAACAGAGCCCCCTGCTATTAGCACAGACCCCCCAAATGGAACTCACCCTTTGATAAAGATCTTATCCTGGAACATTGCTGGAGCTGACTCCATCAGAAACTCTGCGGCTCTGGATTTCATTTCTAATTTTGAGTTGATAGCTTTACAGGAGACCTGGCTGATGGAGGGCAAAGCCCAAATAGATCTTCAGGTTACGAGGAATGGCATTCTTATGCTCAAAAGATCAAGTCTAGAGGCAGACCATCTGGCGGTCTCTCCATACTGCTGAGGGCTGACCTGGGATGGACGGGAACTAGATTGTTAGAGGGTTGGAATTCTCCGCATCTCCTACCCATCCTTTGCAAGCACTCTGGGAATGCACAAGCCCACATTTATATCATAATTAACGTGTATATTCCCCCGAGTTCTTCAATATATTACAAACCTGAGGTGTGGGCTCACTTGGAGGTGACTATATTGGAGCTTTTAGATCAGTACCCACAAGCCATCCCTGTGATTTTGGGGGACTTTAATGCGATGCTGGGGCCCAAACCCTGGGACCATGCTAAAACTCTAGGCCTGTCTCACCCTTCACCCCATTCACTTGTTAATTGGTCATCTAGGGACAATAAGGTGAATGCAGCCGGCTCAAGCTTGTTATCGCTGGTATGTAGATGTGATATGATCCTCTTGGGTGGTAAGGATACTTCTTTTGTATATCCTTATACTTTCCACGGGCCATCCGCAAAGCAGTACTGTGGATTATATCGGTACTACTGCAGATTTTGAACCCCTTTTCTCTCAGATTTTTGTCTTCCCGTTGCCGATAGTGATCACCAACCTATAGGTGTTCACCTTATCGGTCCCTCGGACCTAAGACCCTCAGTATCAGGGGATCAATGGCTACGTGACCATCTAGAGACTCATTCTCACTATAGCATCAAATGGCTGAAGGTTGACCTTTCAACCTTAAACAATGACATGAATTCCCAGGAAGTGACCTCCTATGCCAACACCGTTCTGTCGCCCTCCGCCTCCTGGGGAGAGGTCTCCAAGGCTTTTAGTGACTTTATTTATCAGCCCTACTCTCACAACTGATTGTATCAGCCCGCCAACCTGAACCCAATATTGTTTTGCTATTTCAGGTTACTGGTTGTTGCTCAATGGTTGTTTTATATTGTGTCATGCTGTTGTTTATTTGTTTTGTGTTGCTGTTTTATGAATTTTAATGCTTCATATTTTAACTATGTTGATCAGGCTTGTCCCCATGTAAGCTGCCCTGAGTCCCTTTGGGGAGATGCAGGCAGGTACAAAAATAATGTTGTTGTTGTTGTTGTTGTTGTTGTTAACCTAGCCAATAAGAGGACATTTTATACTTTAGGATCAGCCACTGAAAGGGTTCTCTCCTATTAACTCAACAATTATATAACTGATGGCAATGGGACTGACAAAGCCCTCCTTTGAAGGGCTTAAAACTTTGGCAAGCTCAGTTGGGTGCACATCCTCACACATCTTGTTCACGCAAGGGAGAATGAAAAATCACAGTTCTTTCCCTCATTGGTGAGTGACATGTTTTTGCACATTTCCAAACGAGTATACAATCATCCCTCCCTGCAGTTTTGACTTTTGTGGATTTGATTTTAAAAGTTCTCTCTAGGAATCTCTAGGTTATTTAGTGTGAATCAATAGTCAACATCCTCTATGTATGCTGGAGGACCTAAAGATTTCTAGAGATAACACCTGTCGAGGAATCTTTAGGTTCTCCAACCAATTCCTAGTTCAGCTTCCAGTGGAAGTTGACTATGATGTTGGAAGACCTAGAAACTCCTAAAGAAGTGTTTCCTTGGGTAACCCCCCCCAAAGAAACAGCAATTCCTTTATTTATGCTTCTTTGCTTTCACAGAGGTTCTGTGGCCCTATGGATAGCTGACTATATTTACATTTGTGAACCTATCTTATATACAAATTATTTTTCCACCCCTTAAAATTGTTTCCACTTTTTGCATGAATTTCTTTAAACAAATTCCAAGGACTGAAACAGGTAACCCTTTTCTTATCTGTTGTGTCTGTGTGCTTTGCTTAACAAAATGGAAAGGGGCCTAGCCTTTTTGTGTTGAGGATGATGGAGGATGGAAAGACTCATGATTTCACTGTCATCAAATTGGTGCAAAACTCACCTGACTTTTTGACAGGGTATTTCAGCACACCAAGACACCCTTTTCTTGTGGAGGATTCAAAAACCCAGGAAATATTCTTTGTTGTGAACAAAGCTTTCTGATTGACTGCTGGCTGTGTAACGATCATAAATATGCCTGTTGTATTGTTTCTTTCTCGGTGACTGCTCCTCCGCTTTAACAGCTGAAAGGAGCTGAATGCAGCCGGTTTTCTACCAAGATGACTCCAAAATGATCTGCCTCCTTGTGGACATTTGCATTTTGGATTGCTATATAATACTACAGTTTTCAGAAATTAGTATAATACTGAGAGAATTGTTGGCTCCTAGCCCAACCCTCAGCAACAAGGTATGATTTGGCCAATTTTGTGATTGATTTTAGTAGAAAAATTAAGCATGTGTATAACTAATCTAAACTAAACATGCCTATGTATATACTTAATCAGAATGTGCTCTGCATTATGTGTATTACTGTATTATTATACACATTTTTACGTTCTTATGACTAAGAAGAACGTTTGAAGGGTCCATATCAAGACATTCATCATTAATACCAGCAACTCACACAATGCGAAAATGGATATATCCACTACACCGTATAAAACATGCTTAAGCATGTGCTTATCTTTCAGGATATTGGTTAACCCTGAAAAGAGATATAATGTTTCCACAATTAAATCGCATGCTTAGCTCCATTTTGTCAGCGTGATTAAAGTACTCTGTGCCTTTCAGATAATGAATACTCAGCTTGTTTACTTATTACTTATAGTCTCAATTTCCCAATTACTCCAGTTAATCTATCATAACGATTCTCAGAAGACATTGTAATAACTTTAATTATTGCCAGGGCTGTCAGCTAACACAATTCTAAAGAACATCTCATAGAAATGTTTCCAAAAAAACAAACAAACCACCAGCTGCCTAAATTGTGGCTATTTAGGATTTCACTACATTTCTAGTATCCCTATTATTAGTGTTGAAAAGATTACTGCTGTACATATTCTCCAAATGTTCCAAATTGGAAGGGACTGCCTCAATTTGTTATAGGTAAATTCAACAACGTTGGGAGGTATGTATAGCAGTAGTCCTTTCAACGCTGGTAACACAAGAAACTTTCTGAATCAAACATCTCCTGTCTTACTTTTTGCTGTTTTTAAAATGACCCTGTTTTCTTTCTCTTACCACTTTTCCCCCTTTGTTTTCTGCTTACTTCCGTTTCTGCAAATTCAATACAAATTGTAAAAATGGTTTGGACTCAATTAACTCAGCAGCAGGCAGAGAAGAGGAAAGGATTGACTCTTGCCCTTCAAAGTAGATTCAGGCAGAACTACACTGCTGCAACCTCTCTTCATAAAAAACCTAGGATATCTTGACCACACTCCGCTGTTGCTTGGTCACGTGCCCCAGTTTCCCCCAAAAATGTACCCACCCTTCAACAGTTAATAGTTACCATGCTGATTATTTGGAGACTAATATTTTTCATTTATTTATTTATGTTTCAAACTTCTATACCGCCACTCCCCGGAGGCTCGGAGAGGTTTACAGTTTGATTCATAACACAATAACAATACAGAATGGACATTATAACAGAAGCAAAACAGGGGTGGAACATAAATAAGGGAGGAAACATAAGGATCACATACATTCAGCAATGGAATGGGGATAGGGATTGGATAGAACCAGGGTCCATACCGATTGACCCCTTACTGGGATTGTCCTATGGTGGCAGTTGGCGACCATCAAAGGGAGGAAGCCGCAGGACTCCCAAAGAGCTCTGTAGGATCACAAGTTTGGGAAGGAGAAGGAGATCATCTCCGACCCTTGGACCCTGTGTTCTCAAAGGCTGTCTCCTTACAAGTCCAGCGACCTGACTCGACCTGACTTCGTTTACATTGAAAAGTAAGTGTTCCAATCATGTTTTAATCAAAGCTACACATTCTATCTTAAATTACAATTTAATATAAGGTGGTCAATTTGTACTCCCTGCACAACTCTCTATCAGAGAGTCCTGGAAGTATAATAAATACGAGCTTGTTTATCTTCCCAGTCATCAAGTCAGATATGTGTGCACCTCTAATGCCACTGTGTTCCTGTATGGCAAGGGGTTGGGCTGGATGGGATTTTGGTCTCTTCCAACTCTTAATGATTTTATGATTCCTTGACTGCCTGTACTATCAACCAGACTTGCACAATCTCCGAGTAATTACAGCTGTTTGTTTTCTACTAGCATACTACCATGTTGCCCAAACACTGGCATCAGGGGTTTTCTCTGGGGGATAGGAGATGTAATCAATGTTGAATTTTCCCAGTCAGGAGGACTAAAATCCTAAATCTACACAGGCATAGAAGTAAAACAGCATCAAACTAGGTACAGAGCTATACAAAACTGTAGATTTGCCAATCAGTGGTACTTCTAAGGTTGTCAGTTCAGAATCCTCTCTGTCCTTGAAATTTCTGGCCCAAAGTTGGGACCTAGTGATGACCCCTCATGATATCTTTATACATTAAGTACCAGGTTGCTCACAGCTTCTTATTCAAACAAACACATGAAAAGAGAGAAGGGGTGGGAGTGGGGGTGGCGTGGGATTTAGGACATCGTATCCTGTTTAGAAATTAAGAGCGAAATATTAGCTAAAGAGACTATTACGAGATAAATGTGAAATTACAGAATTATTCCTGGTCACTTAAGGAGACAGGCTAAGGAATGTTCAATGTAGCCTGCTCCTTTCTAGCCAGATGCATACCTGAGTGAAGGGTAAGTCCTGGCATTACAACAAGTGGAAAGGCAAGGAGGAAGCTAATCAAGTAAATATATGCAGTTTCCTTGGAGAGTCTTTGCAAGTTCCAGCCATAATGAATTAATCCTTGGAAATTATAGCTCTGTTCCATTGTAGATGGAAATTGGCATACAGGTCTTTACGTTTGTCTGTAGCTGTACCCACCAAAGCTAGACAAGCTGCATCCTCACCTGGATATGACCCATGAAAACTGGAGATTTGGGACCAGGCCCTGATATTTGGCAACCCCAGTGACTTCATATGAGGTAAACAGTTTGGAACACTTCCCCAAGTTTACAGACAAAGTGTTCATAACACAGGACATTAGCATATGAAGTCTAGAAAACAGTTCTGGAAATAGCTTTGGAGCCTTCCCATATTTTTTTTTTACACATTTTTTACGCATTCCAATCAGTAGTCCTTCTACAGGAGTGGAGTAGTTTGGATCATTATGAGATTCTGGGGATTGGGTACCTCTCTGCGCTAAGTACAAAAGAATGTGCAATGAGATCCAAAGCTTTTGGGGCACAGTTTTCAGTAACAACACATTTAATTTTAAGATATTTTTGTTCTGCCTTTCAGTCTGAAGACCCCAAGGCAATAAACAATAAAACTAACAATAAAAACAATCATAAAACAATAATTTAAAAGACTAACAAAGTAATACAAACAGTATAGCAAATACAAAACCACAGAAATCTCACAGCACTGCAGTTTGTTGGGGTGAGGGAAATGCTTAGCCCCAAAGTTGGCTGAAATGAACACATATTTACCACCCATAGAAAGAAAAGCAGCAGTAAAACCAGAATGACAATCCACAAGCTAGATGCCATCTCGGAAACATTTTTCCGTTATGTGTCTGATTTCTAGAGCTCAGATAGCAAGAAAACACAAATCAGGCCATCTGATGTTAATCACAATATAAACAACCTAAAATGGCTTGGGCCCAAATGCAGCCTTCTCTCAACTGAGGACTTTTGGTTCAGCCTGAGAGATTCTGCCAGTGGAAAAAGTGTTGGGAAAGAGACTATTTTTGCTGATGACCTCTCCTTCCTCACTCATCCAACTGTTCCAAAGGGTCCTCTAACCCCCCAGAACAGATTTTGACAGGATGCATGGAACTGACATGGGAAAGGACGAATCAACAAAACCCACTTCTATCCATTTCATTGGCAGAAGCAAAGTCTGGATCCAAGCCACGATAAAGCCAAAGTCTATGTTGAAATTCAATATAAAGGCGGTTGGGAGACTTAAGGGAAAGGACCCTGTGCCTCACACAGCATTTCTTCCAAGTTGGATCACTGAAATCTTCTGCCCACAAGTTTGGGAAATACTCTGCACTGGCTGGGATTTATTTTTAATATGATGAAATCAAAATCTTGTCAAAAAAGCTTTAGAAACATTAGAATTGCAAACTTTTTTCTCCTTCAAAAACCTCCAGGCCATATGATCTTATCCGATCTTGCTCATTGCCCACACGGATCTCAATTCCCAGTGACAACATCCAAAATCTAACAAGATACAAAGCATCCACAGTCAAAGCTTAGGTCTCTCACCATTTAATTTTTAAAAAGGGAATACAGGTGATGTTCAGGCAGGCAATGGATGAATCTGCTCCAATATAAATTTTGATTACGAAACTCTCCTAGCTTCCAATCCTTCCAAGTACTGCTTCTTAGTCCCCTTCCACATAGCTGTATAAAATCCACATTGTACTGGATTATATCCACTTCAAAACAGATATTGTGGATTATTTGCCTTGATATTCTGGGTTATATGCATGTGTGGAAGGGTCCTTAAACTGTGGGTCCAACCACAAATGGCATTCTCTGAAATCAATGTTAGGGTTGTGAAAAATTTGACAACATTTGGGTTTTTGAATGTCACTTAGACATTTACAAATCTGTTAGAAAATTGTGTAGTGCTTACAGAAAATGCTTCAGATATACTTTATGAAAAGGAAAATCAGCCTGTTAAGCAAGCCTTGCAAATGCTTAATTTTTACATCTACTCTATATATCTGGGATCATTTAAAAATGTATCCGGCAGAAAGGGGTCATGAAAAACATTCTCACACAGAAAAGGCTCACAGATGACAAAGTTTAAGATGCCCTGCTTGTTTTGATTTTAATAGTGCAATCCTAAATATACTTATTTGGGAAATAACATCACCGAAGTTCATCTTGCTAATTATTTTCACAATGAGAATAGACTAACAAAACTTTCCAATTAGTTTTTTTGAAGAAAACTTTAACTAGAAATATTAATAATACTTTCCATTTAAAATTACCCAGTAGGAATACCTAGTAAAGAAAAGGAGAGTCATATTCTATCTCTGACTGATTCTTTTTCACATTCCATTTTCAAATCTCTATTTGCATTTAATGCCTCACAGTGTGCAAAATGTGCTTTGAACTCTTGTATTTCTTAGCAGCTGCCAAGGCAGTAAACTAGAGAAGGGAAAAAGTTCTACCTTTTTTTCTTCCATTTTTGTTTTAACGATGAAATTGTCCTTGTTCCAACTAATCAGCTGGGTTTTTTCAATGTGTGGGACTCAAATAATCATAAACAGATCTGGACATATGGCAACTGAGCATTACTATTTCAGACAACTATTTTAGACACATCCTCTATTGGACATAACTGTAATAGTAAACGAAGAATTTATCAGAAGTAGGAATGTGTGCAGCCTTTCGATTGTTATTGAACTATAACCCCCAGAGTTCCTCATATTGGCTTTGTTGGCTAGGGCTGTTGGAAGTTGCAGTTCAACAACATCTGAAGAACTGCACGAATCCCACCTTGTCATGGATGATTGATTATAATGTTTCCCTCCACAATCAGGTTCGGTTTGCTTCTTCTATCTTTTCATATTTGAAGAATTTGTGCTTTCACAAAAATATTAAAATATTGATGCTTTGTTATTATTGTACATACTCGTGTAGAAGTCAACCTCACATATAAATTGAGAGCTGGTTTTGAGGCCAAAATTATGGATTTTGATATGACCTGTGGATAAGTCACGATTCATTCTGTCGAGAGGGGAAAGCACCAGTGACACCCCTGAGGGCCACCGTTTTCCTGCACAAACATTCAAAAGTGGTGCCACAGCAGAGATAATAGAGAGGGTTGGGGTTCTTTTAGGTTCTCAGTTCTCTTGCCTTTGACTCAGAGAGGTGGGTGGCTCATTTTTAGGTAACTGTTAAAGTACAGTTGCACACTGACCCATGCATAAGTCAATCCAGGTTTTAGGGTTGATTTTCTAGCTAAAATTTCTAAACTTGTGCTTGAGTATACAGGGTACCTAAGTCACCCACCAGAAGAAGGAATGCTTCTTTCTATTCAGTTTGCAACCGCTGAAGAGAACAGCAGCCAAACCAGCTCTACAATGCCTTGCGACCTCATCACACTGACCAAATTCAGCATCCTAGGATGCTTCCAGCCTATTTGGGGGACAGAGCCCCATGCCAGCCACCACACAATGTTGTTTGATTTCAGGCAGAGGCCCTGCCCCAACCAGGGTGGAAGCGTGCTTGGATGCTCTCTGTGTTATGCTGGCTCCAATGGAGCCAGCATACATCCTCCCCAGAATGGCGATGCTTCTCACGTGTGATGGGGAAAGCACCTCCGGGAGCTGTGCATGGGGCAACGGATTCATTTCACTGCCCCTCTCTTTCCTCCATGAAACCAGCAAAGCGAGGTGCTTTGCCTGGATTTTGTGATAAGGTCATTGGTCCCAGCAACTTTTGAGAGGCCTACAGCTGCTATGGTCTCTGAAGAATTATTTATTTATTTATTTATTCACTATATTTATATACCACCCCTCTCAGCCCGCAGGCAACTCAGGGTGGTTTACAATCAACATCAGAGCATAAGAATACAGTAAAACAATTAAGATAATATAAAATCATGATAAAATCAATAAAAACATGCGTATGTCATTCAAGTCCCCTTGTTAAAACCATTTTCCAATTACATTTGTCCTGTCAGTCCATTTTCCTATGTCCGTTACGTTGTATTTGCAAACGCTTGCTCAAAAAGCCAAGTCTTAACTTTCTTCCGAAATATTAAAAGGGATGGGGCTGATCTAATATCCCTAGGGAGGGCATTCCATAGTTAAGGGGCCACCACTGATAAGGCCCTGTCTTTCGTCCCCGCCAGCCTTACTTCTGACAAAGGCGGGATCGAGAGCAGGGCCTCCCCAGATGATCTTAAAGTCCTAGAAGGTTCATAAGGGGAGATGCGTTCGGACAGGTAAGTTGGGTCAGAACCATTTAGTGCTTAATAGGCTAAAGCCAGCACTTTGAATTGTGCCCGGTAGCAGACTGGCAGCCAGTGGAGCTGGCACAACAGAGAAGTTGTATGCTTCCATAGCGCCGCTCATGTTAGCAATCTGGCTGCCATCTGTTGGACCAATTGAAGCTTCTGGACAGCTTTCAAAGGCAACCCCACATAGAGAGGATTGCAGTAGTCTATATGGGAAGAGAAGAACAGTCAGCATCTGTCCTCTCCGCCCACAGCAATCCCCTTTACTTCTGTGGCATGTTTTCTTTTTTAGATGGTAAGCCCAGGAGCAGTCAACTGTCAAATTAAGAATTTTAAAGCCACTCTGGGAGCCTTTTTGGCCGAAGGGCTGGGTATAAATGTTCTAAATAAATAAATAAGGCATATAAACCATAATTATCCCATGGAGTCAATCAATAAAACCCCACCTAAATGTCTCAGTAAAGCAGCCAAGGACTGTTTTGATGGATATCACTCTACTTTGCAATAGAAAGAAAAAACTTGCCTTACATAAGGGTACATCATTTTATGCACACGGGTGGGAGAGATAAATATGTAAGGATATAGAGTTTTTGCCTCAAGGGAGTGTAGCGTTTAGCACCTACTTTCCTCACCTAACAGGCTTGCACCAAAAATATGGGCATTTAGTTTATTTTTGATTGGACCTTTTGGGAACTCTAGATAGCTATACAGTGAAAGCATAGCTAAAGTTTTTTTTGAACATATTACAAAACAAAGGTTTTCAATAATTTTTGGTTTATTAAAGTGATTCACATTTCAGTTAAATCCTGTGTTAAACAGCTATGTTTTAAAATCTGTATGTTAGCCATGTTCATTCCTGTTTGTACGCGCCTCTCTTATTATTTTTGTTCTTATGCTGAGAACACTGATCTATGGATTCAGCTTTCTTTCACATTGTTTCTTTGTAGTTTTATGCAACTGCTTTGTTTGTTTCTGACTTTCCAAAACCGTTTAAAAATGCACACACAACAAGATGATAAGTAAATAAAATTAATTTTTTGACTTCAAGCCGACAGGAATTTAAAGAGCTAAACCTCCTGGGCATATCATGTGTTTTTACTTTTTAGTGATTTAGTAAATAAACATTTATAAATTATTATTATGTGTTAACATAGGCATATTTTATAGTAAAACATAATTTTGACTGAATTATATCAAACAGCATCCCCTAGTGTCATGTAGCTGTTTCACACTGAGTAAAATGAGTTCTCTTGCTCTGCTGTGTATGCGATAAATTCACAGAGCTCTCTAACTTTATAATGTTGTGCTGTGAATAAGTATCACTGAAATACTGAAATGTGATATCCTCAAGTAAGAATACTGTAAATGTACAAAATTGAAGTTAGTGTCAGGAAAACAAACAGAAACAAAGAAACTGATGAAAAACATGGAATACCTTTTAACAACAAACATAATGTGCTTTCTATGGGAAACCAGATAGTCTTTTATCAGAAGGGCATATTGACAGAAGTGAGCAAACATTTAAGGAAATTAAGATTATGTTGTACTGTATCAATGTTATTATTATTATTATTAATGACATTTTATCCTGCTCTTCTCAACCCCCGAGGGGGGACTCAGAGCGCCTTCCAAAAGGCATAATTTGATGCCTACATCACAATCACAGTATAAAACACAATATAAAACCCTCCAGCATTCGACACTAAAATATATTAAAATACAATTATATTCACACATCCAATGCATTCACCTATGTTAAAAACAGTGTTTCGTCCATAAAAGCATTGAGTCCTATTCATCAACTTTCCATTAAAACTACTAAAGTGCTGTCCTGTGCTACTATGCGAATGCCTGGTCCCACATCCAGGCTTTCACTTTTTTTCCTAAATGTCAGGAGGGATGGAATTGATCGTATGTCACTAGGGAGCGCATCCCACAGGCGGGGAGCCACCACCGAGAAGGCCCTCTCCCTCGTCCCCACCAGCCGCACCTGGGAAGCCGGCGGGAGCGAGAGCAGGGCCTCCCCAGATGATCTTAAAGTACGAGGTGGGACATAGCGGCAGATGCGTTCAGACAAGTAAGCTGGGCCAGAACCGTATAGAGCTTTAAAGGTCAACACCAGCACTTTGAATTGAGCCCGGAATTGACAGGCAGCCAGTGGAGCTGACACAACAGGGGGTGGTATGCTCCCTGTATGTAGCTCCAGTTAGTCGTCTGGCTGCCGCCCGTTGGACTAGTTGTAATTTCCGAACTGTCTTCAAAGGCAGCCCCACGTAGAGCGCATTGCAGTAATCTATTCGGGATGTGACCAGAGTGTGGACGACCGTAGCCAGATCAGACTTCCCAAGGTACGGGCGCAACTGGCGCACGAGTCTTAACTGTGCAAAAGCTCCCCCGACCATGTTCATGTTCAATATACATTTTCAGACTGAAATTATAGAAGAGCTATCAGATGTGCAACCTAAAGCACCGACTATCTGAAAGTTATAACAGACTCCAAGATAAATAAAAACAACATACTATAATGAAGAAATATATATATTTGTTATCCTCTCCATTGGCGCCCCCTTGCAGTGAGGGAGAGGCTACGGCAGACCTCGAAGAAGATGGCATATATATACACTACTCTACTGATGGTAGCTTGTTCAACTTAAGCCATCTGAGGGCTTGCACTAAGGCTCTAAACTATCTAGTCCGTGAGCTACTTTTTGCTGATGATGCTGCCCTTGTTACCCATTCAGAAGCAGCCCTGCAGCGCTTAACATCCTGCTTTGCAGCAGCTGCAGAGCTGCTTGGGCTGGAAATCAGCCTGAAGAAAATGGAAGTTCTCTACCAGCCCGCACCACTGGAAGAACACCATCATCCCTACGTCAGCATAGGCAAATCTGTGCTTAAGTCCATTCAGCAGTTATGTGCTTAAGTCCGTTCAGCAGACCTACCTGGGAAGCATAATCTCTTCAGACGCAAAGATTGACAAAGCGATAGATCACAGATTAGCAAAGGCATATAGTGCATTTGGAAGGCTTTACACAAGAGTCTGGAGCAACAAGCACCTGAGGCAAAGCACCAAAATCAGTGTGTACAGAGCTATCGTACTGTCTATTCTCCTCTATGGGTCTGAAACATGGGTCACCTATCGCCAACACCTACGACTCCTCTAACGCTTTCATCAGCGCTGTCTTCTCACAATCCTAAATATACACTGGACCGACTATGTGACTAATGTTGCTGTCCTTGAGCAAGCAGGAATCACCAGCATTGAGGCCATGCTATTGAGAACACAGCTGAGCTGAGCAGGGCACATCTCTAGGATGGAGGACCACCGCCTCCCAAAGATACTACTCTATGGTGAACTCGCCATGGGTCAGCGCAAGAGAGGCACCCCCAAAAAGAGATATAAGGACTCCCTGAAGCAACATCTCAGGCTCGGCCAGATTGATCGCCAACAATGGTTCACCCTGGCCTCACATCGGGAGGCATGGAGATGCACTATCCACAATGCTGTGGCCTCTTTCGAGAAGACAGGCCGAATGGGTCTCGAAGAGAAATGACAACGCAGAAAGAACCGCAACTTGGAAACAACATCACCCAAGGAGACTTTCTGCTGTGCTTTCTGCAACTGAACTTGCCTACCTCAGATCGGCCTTTTTAGTCATCAACGCGCTTGTAAAAAGCGTGGGATGAGTCCTTCCTAAGAATCTTCGTTCGCGAAGTAATGCTGAGAGAGATATATATTTGTTATACAAAAGACATATGTCTAACATTGTCAAGTCAGGACTGTGATTCTGGGTCAGAATTTGAGCTGTTGAGAGGTAGGTCCTAGTAATGTTGCAGGGGTCGTGCACAATGATGACTTTAAGCATGATACTTCAAGCATCAACCACAGTTGCTCAGATTTTGCCAATCAAATAAAATGCTAAATCTTTATTAGGAGAATATAGATAGACCTACTTTTCAAGGCAGCATTTTTGCCCTGAAGTTCCTCCTTCTTGTTTTGATGACTACTGAAGTGGGTCCAGGCCTTGCAACTTAAACCCGGAAATCATAAACATTATGGTTCTCCAACTCAGCCATCTACTGAATGCACAACATTATTGCATTTTTACTATTTAATATACAGAAACCACGTTTTAATTTGTCTAGATGTCTTGTTGATGAATGTATGCCACTGTACTCAATTTATATTGAAAAATGGGGTCTCCAGTGTGAAATTGTTCTGCTAGAATCTATCAGTAAATTTGATTTCATGCCATTCATAGTGAATCTGTGTCGTCGTCCCCGCTCTTTATAGGTTCTAATATTATTGCAGTGCCAGATGTAAAACGTTTCACCAATTCCTTCTTATGAAATATAACTTTCAGTGCCTACTATTAATTGGCAGTTTCCCTTTCAAGTACATACTAACCAGGACTAACCTTGCTTAGTTTCCAAGATTAGACAGGATCGGCTCCCTTTAAGACATGGGTGTCAAATTCAATTTCTCTGAGGACACATTAAGGATCCCAGCCGGGCCAAAGCCACACATTTGACCAAAGGCACAAATTCTCTCATAGGGAACAAGACAAAACCGAATACAACTTTGGCTCAGATTGCCAAGGAAACAATTGATATTAACAGTCATTTGTGTGACTTACGTAGCCCAAAATAATTACTGTTATTGAAGCAACAACTGTTCATTCACATATATTCAAGGTATTTGAACTATTGCTAGAATCACAAGACAAAAACAAGCATATACTTCCTAAACACAATGTTATGCAGTGTTAGCTGTGTTGTGGGACCCTCTAATGGAGAATAATGTGAGCTGCAATGTTACATACTGAAAGGGCTAAAGAAATGGCATGATAGCGATGCCTAAATTAGATTGGTTACAATTTTGTTTTACTCTTTAATTTAGAGCTCAGCTCTTAACTTTTCCACACATAGTTTAGCCCTCATTTATTATTATCTTCACTATTTCTGATCCCATATTTTTGTGCAAGACAGACTCACTACAGGACTCACTACAGGATCAATGTGAACACTCCAAGCAGCCTGACAAATCTTAACAATTTTAATGCAATGTAGTGTCTTCTTCAATTGCAGTTTCTAAGTAATGAACAACTTGACTGAACAACTAGAGGTATCTTCCCACATATTTGCAGATTGAAGGGCTTATTCTAACATGGGACTAATGTCGCTATCCTATAACATCTGTGTGATCGGGGATAATGGAAACCCACTGCTTCTACAGTTTACAAAACAGAAGTGATACCTACATTTCTTTTGCAAGTGTGTCCCTTGATCTAAATCTTAATATTTAGGTTAATCAGACAAATACACACATAAAGGGTTAGCACATTTTGTGAGACGTGAGGTGTGATTTCTAATTAAAAACTTAAATGAAAAGAAAACTTTGCACATCAAATTAGCATTGACTAGTTAAATAAACTGAGGAGAACCACTGATTGCACAAATGAAAAACGTGTACAAAGACCCACACCTGCCATATGTCTTGCTTGCTGTGGTTTTCTACAATATAAATCCAGAATTTATCAAACCAATTGCAGCAAGTCATTATTGCAAAATCTTCCTTCACTTTTTGGTTTAAATGCAGATCCATAAGTGTCACTGGTTATTGTGTGCTTACTGTTTATATGTGTTTTATTAATTGTATTGTTTTATTTGCTGCTGTATTGTTTGTTTTTTTAATTACTGTGTTGTTGGGCTTGGCCTCATGTAAGCTACCCCGAGTCCCTTCTGGGAGATGGTGGAGGGGGGTATAAATAAAGTTTAATAATAATAATATTGTATTAGGGGAAGCTCAGATATCCATCCAAAGAATGATTTAAATTGCCATTAATAATAAGCTAAAAGCTCTCACAGGGAAACAGAGTAATTAAAGGAGAGAAGAGGTATTTTTGTACTCACTTGGTTAAGAAACTACGTTACAGAGGGAAAAAAACTCTGCTACATTATATTTCAGTCCCATTAGTTCAAATTGCCAAAAAAATGATGAAAATATGCTACACCTTTTTCTGCTGCCAAAACTCCCCCAATAAGTTTATTTTTGCTGTTATTACATGTTTGTTAATTAATTTCCGAGGCAAAAAGTTAGCTAATGAAAATGTACATAAATTC
This sequence comes from Anolis apletophallus, assembly GCA_030556195.1. Classification (NCBI taxonomy): domain Eukaryota; kingdom Metazoa; phylum Chordata; class Lepidosauria; order Squamata; family Anolidae; genus Anolis; species Anolis apletophallus. The sequence continues at coordinate 108,096,403 of JARBWK010000006.1, read as the reverse complement.
AATTGTGTTTTAGAGGCAACACACAATTGGGTCTCTAAAGTCTTTTTAAAAGAAGAGCCTGATTTATAGAAAATCAAAATTGTTTGCTTTGAAGACTATATGAAATAGGATTTTAAATTGTCTTCTGTAGAATCAACTGTTTGTGTAAAAATGAGGGTCCAAGTGGTTCCACTCTGATATTATCGTCATTAGGCCAAGCATAGGACCAACCGTGCCTGGTGAAAGGAATGCTATCCAAAGAAGAGGTAGACCGCACAAATGACAGAGCCATCATTATAATCATTTGTCCAAATAAACTAAGCCCAGATTTCATTCTATAACAGAGAGAGAGAATTGCAAAGATTTAATGAGTTGAAGGACACCAGAAGGGCCAACCAGTTCAATCGCACACTGCCATGCAGGGGTACAGAATCAAAGCACTCCCCATAGATAGCAATCCAGCCTCTGTTTAAAGTACATATCCAGGCTCTGCTCTGCTTCCTCTAGCCAGCTGTTTTTCAAGATGCTGTTCTACTGTAGTTGAAATACCACATTTCATCCCACAATATTTACCATCGCATAATAGTCGCTCCCCCATTTTTTGGGGTCGTTTTGGTCTTTTATCATGCTTTGCATAATAGTTGCACCCCATGCCTGTGCACCTACCTCTTGGAGCTACTGGGCTTCTCAGCCAAGGGAAGCCCCCATAGTTCCAAGGGTCAGGTGCACAGATGGGTGAAAGCTACCAGGCTTCCCTCAGCTGCCACCAACTGAGCAAGGCCCCATAGCTCTCTCCAGCAGGTTTGCAGTCTGCTTTGTAGCTGGCAGCCGAGGGAAGCCCTATAACTGCAAAGAAAATATTTCACATAATAGTCACACACCCCACTCCCCACAAAAAGGGGAAAAGTGTAAATATTATGCAGTGATATATGGTAAGATGCAAGTGTAATTCCTACTGCTTCTGTAAATGGAACTGAGGGAAATTCTTCTTGTCCTTCACCACAATCAGTCAAAGACTTTGGGTGGCCTTGAATCATGTGAATGACATGCTTGGATATGAGTTGGAGTTGCTTGAAGACGAATTTGCATCAAGGAATAGAACTGTACAAAACTATTGACTTAGCCACTGAGATCACACATGTTGTAGGTGGGGAAAGCATTTAGAAATCCAGCCCATTGTATTTATGTTGTTGCCCCTATGCAGAAGATAAATGTGTGGGGTTCTGGTGCTGTGGGGAAAAAAGTACAACCTTAACATTATTGTTAAGGCATTTGTTTCCTATCTGTAAGCTGTCTTGAGTCCCCCTTGGTGTGGAGAAAGGCAGGATATAAATATAGTAAATACGGTAAATAAATAAATAAACCTACTTCCGCTAGTTTCAATTTTCAAGGACCGAGTACTATATAGACCAGTGGTTCTCAAACTTTTTTGGCCTACCACCCCCTTCCCAGAAAAAAAATTGCTCACTGCCCCCCCCTTCCAAAATTAATTTTTATTTTTTAATAGCAATTAAACAGAAAGATATATGGAAACAGATCACTATATGACCCAATATTTTGACCCAAGTAGTGGATGGACTGAAACATTGATGAGTTTGATCTGTATGGTGTCACCTTACTTGAGCGTGATCTTGCCAGTTATAGTCATCAACTGCAATACTGGTGCCAATACATAGTAATGGGAGAATACTCCATATACAAAAGAAGACTCATGGCAGCTCCAGGTAATGAGAGAGAGTGGATGCTGCGAGTGTGCGCCTGCCAGTTGGAATACCCGAGCAGGCATTGCCTGGAAACCGCAGTGCCCGCCCCCTTGCTCTCCTCAACTCCGCCCATGACGCACAGTCCTGGAAACAGCATACACACACACACACGACCCTTTCCCACTGCCCTTACAGGGCTCAGCGCCCCAAAATCTTCGGAGTCTCTCACCCTCACCCTTTGAATGTCCCACTGCCCACTTTGAGGACCATGGATATAGACTGTCTTCCATCCTCCCTTTAAAAAAAACTCTTCAATACTCATTGTTAACATTTGACCGGATGAAGAAAAACTTACTTTTGTTCCTAAAATTTCAAGCAAACACAAACACCTTCTAAAAGCCACATTCATAGTGGTGGATTCTGCACATTCCAATAGATATGTGAGATTTGGTTGCCATTAGCTGGATTGCAATACATGGAATGTCTCCAATAACACCTACATGTCCTGGTAGTCACATGAACAACCTCCCTACACAAATAGAAAGTGATTGAATAAGAATTAGTCTGGTGTTATGTATTTCATATCACACATGAAGTTAAATGTATATTTGGAAGCAAAATGTAGACACTAAATAAATAGATTGCAGTAATGCATACTGTTTGGTAGTGCTTAAAAGCTTTAGTATTTGGCTATCTGGATCAGTAATCTAATCTTCCTTCTACTCTAATATAAAATCTGGCATAGTTGCTAAGTACTGATTTCAACAATAAAAAGCAAACATTGGAATCTTGATTAGCAACTAAGGGAGTATCTATCTGAAGGCAAATAGTAGGAATAAATACACAATAATGGTCTGGATTAAAATTCTACAAACAAAATGTCTCCCAGTGTATCATATCACTGTTACAACACACGTTGTCTAAATGCCCAGAGCTTTCAGATTTGTTTAAAACATAACTCAGGCAATCACAAAGAAAAGAAGCTGTTGATTCATGGGCAATCCTTGTGAGAGTTTTCTCAAGCACATATGTACATTCTCAATAATTTAAAATAAAAACACTATGCCAATTGGAATTGGACACTGAGCCCAAACACTGCCATGGATCCGATCCGATTAGAGAAAGGAACCTTAGAATCTAAGTTTTGAATATCAACTAAGATTTAGTTGACAGACTCTGGAACATGAGGCAGAAAGAAAGCAAAGAAAGAAAGGAAAGGGAGAGTGCTTACCTTTGTAGGAAAAAAATACTCCTAATGACACTCAGAAATATTTATAACATGGTGAAGCAGCACTTCTGCATTATTGGATTAAGTTCTGCAGTTTTCGGTTGCTAAATTTCTTGTATTTTACTGGTTTTGCCCTTCATAATATTTTTTTTGCTACTAAGCATACTTCCTTGGTAATGTAATGTCTAGAACTGTCCAGAACTTTTTTTTACTAAAAGAGGCATACATTATTTATATTTGTTGAAAGTCTGTGCTAATTTACAAACACATAGTATGTCTATAAAAATCAGTCTGGACATACATATTGAAATGTATATGCATAAAATGCAGTTCTCATGATTCTGTAATACTCTGGTGTGGTTAAGCTGTCTCAAACAGCCAATGAAAACAAAACAATATAACATATCTAGAATGAAAATTATGAAGGTGTATAATCTATGACTACTGCTTTTCTCTTTAAGGGCCATGTTACTGTCCAGCCTGCCCCTTCATACCTCCCCATTGATTCCTCTTATGTAATTGTAATGTAATTCCAATAATAAAAGTTCTACCCTGTGATAATTAAAGATACATAATATAATTTGATCTTCAGTCCTCATGTCTGCAGGAACACCGATACCACATTCTCTCTCTCTCTCTCTCTCTCTCTCTCTCTCTCTCTATCTATCTATCTATCTCTATCTCTCTCTATACACACACATATACTAGCTGACCTGGCCATGCGTTGCTGTGAGATTTTTTAAACTTGGGGTCTGTGTGTGTAGTTATGTACTGTATATGTGTATATGTGTATGCGTGTATATGTGTGTACTTATGTATATGTGTGTTTGTATATGTATGTGCGTGTATATGTGTTGATGTGTGTAAGTACAGGTGTGTTTATGTATGTATGTGTATATTTGTATATTTCTGTGCATGTATATATGTGTGTGTGTATGTGTCCAAATGAGTAATGCCGCTCCAGACCCTACCAGCTATATGTCTAGATAATTTAAGGGAAACTTAAGTTTTGCTTCAGTGATTAGTATTCAAGCGGAGAGCAAAAAGACAGCTTATCCATTCCCTCTGTACAAGTAAAATAATATTTTCTGACCTATTATTATACAGGAAATTGAGATAGCAATGCAAATACACTCTGCCCTTTCTGGTCTTTCAGTACTCAAGTCAGCATCCACTTTCAGAGTTGCCAAATATCATTCCTGCTTGTCAACACGAAAATGAAATTTTAGCCCGATGCTGGCAAACTGTTTTGCTGTACAATTTTCATACCACAAATCACCAGTTATCTAGTGTTCAAGAAACAAAACACAAACAAAACACAGACTGAGCATGCGTTATCCAAAATGCTTAGAAAAAGAAATATTTTGGCATTTTTTTGCTGAATTTTGAAATACGTGCCTAACACATGAAGAGATATCGTGGATATGGGAGCCAAGCCTAAACATGAAATTCATTTATAGTTTATATACAGTACATTTTATACACAAAGCCTGAAGGTAATCTTATATAATATTTTAATATTTTCTGTTCATGAAACAAGGTTGTGCATATCGATCAAGCAAAACCAAGGATATCACTATTTCCGTCACCCATGTGGACAATTTCAGATATTGAAAAATTTCAGATTTAAGAATTCCAGATAAAAGATGCTCAACTGGTATATTTTATTGAAAGCCAGTGTAGTATAATGGCTGATGTGTTGGACTAGGATACTAGGAGACCAGAGCTGAAATCCCCGCTTAGCTATCACACTTTCTCAACCACAGAAGAAGGCAAAGGTTATCCTCACAACCACCCATGATTATGACCACATATTAGCTGAGCCATTCTCTGGCCAAGTCCTTTAAATATCATTAGTGTCTCATGACCATTATATCTGAACAAGTCCTTCTCGTGAATTCACTTGAGTGCAGGGATAAAGCAGAACAAAAGCATAAAGCAGAGAATAGCCTTGCCTGCAGCACAGAAAGACAGAACCTATTAGATTGAATGTCACTTCACCCTAACATGATAGTGAATCAGCTCAAGCCAACCTATGAGGTAAGAGTGGGAAAACAGGTTGTAGAAAGACTCCCATTTAGGGTTCATTTCTCTTCCCTGGAATAAGTTTAACATTCATTTGCCTTCCCCAGCATTGGTTATTTTACAATTGAACGACAACTTCTATCAGATCTGACCCCTGGCCACAAACTTCATAGTTTATAGTCCAAAACCACCCGAGAATGCAAGATGATAATGGAATATAATAGGGAAGAAGTATTATTCTCTCTCCCAGTTTGTTTCTTACTTTTAAAGTTAAAATCAGATAGGCTGAATGGAAAGAAAAAGACAGCAAAGGAACATGGAAGCAGGTTGCTTAATCCTTTGCCCTGCTGCTAGATGTTGACCAAAGGCTCATGACCCACTCTACCAGGGCCGATCTGACATGATGGATGCCAAACGGACCCTGGGATGGGTCAGATAGGCACTCCCCCAGTCACCATGGAGGTTTGGTGCCAGTGGGTGGTCATTCTTACCGTCCTCTCCATGTTGTGGCTATCCCACTGGTTCCATCCATTACATCAGGTTTGTTTTCCCATGTTATCCACTATGTCCCTAAAGCTAAGTATTCCTTCATTAATTCCATTATGACTGGAAGGCATTTGGTATTGGCATATAGACACCTATATTATGAGTTCTTCTGTATATGTCTTTGAAATATATCTTTTCCACTAGATCCTTTGGTTTCCTTTAGTGGTGGGCATGTTTTATTATGTACTAGCTTAGGGACCTGGCACTGCCCGGGTTATTTGAGAAAGGCATTGTGTGCCAAGGTTGGTTCTTATCAGATGTTTACGTGGCTTGCAGTGGTCTCAGGAAGTTAGTGAAAGTACTGCAAGTCCCATCATCCATGGTCCATCCTCCTTCAAACTGCACCAGGATGTAGAATGGGTCATGTGTGCTCTATGTGCCTAGAGGGTTTTTTTGGTAATTGGATGAGGGTTGCAGTGGTCTCAGAAAGTGAGTGAAGGTACTTCAAGTCCCATCATTCATGGTCTATCCCACTCCAAACTGCACCAGGTCATGGGTACTCTATGTGCCAAGTTTGGGCCTGGTCTGTGATTTTTAGGGTCTACAATGTTCTGTGGGAAATGTATCAGGTGAAGGTACTGCAAATCTCATCATTTGTGGGCCATCCTGCCCTAAACCGCACGAGGTTGTAAAGTGGGTCATTGGGCCTGGGCCTCTGTGTGCCAAGTTTGGTCCTCATTCATCATTGGTGTGGGCCACAGTGCTCTAAGGAAGTGAATTAAAGTACTGCAAGCCCTACCATCCATGGTCCATCCTCCCTCAAACTGCATCAGGATGTAGGGTGCATCTTGGGGGGGGGGGGGGTCTGTGTGCCAAGTTTGGTCTCGTTCTGTCATTGTTGGGGGCCTAGTCAGGAAAATCAAGTTGAGGAAGCCTAACAATATCCCATGAGCTGAGGCCTAGCCAGGAAAATCAAGTTAGGAAAGGCTTACTGTCAATTTTGGGCCTGGTCTGTGATTTATAGGGGCTACAGTTTTGTTTGGGAAGTGAATCAGTTGAAGGTACTGCAAATCCCATCATTCGTGGCCCATCTTGCCCTAAACCACACCAGGTTGTGAAGTGGGCCATTTGACCTCTGTGTGCCAAGTTTGGTCCTGATCCGTCATTGCTGTGGGCTGCAGTGACTGACTGCCTGAGTCCTTTCCTTTTCCCTCTGCGTCACCTTAGAATGTTGGAATCTAGAAGCTGGCCAATCAGAGCCGGTTTTGCAAATTCTCCCTCAGTGGCAACCAATCATGTTGTTTGAATGAAGAGGCTTGGATTCTTGGATGCTGGCCAATCAGAGTCCTTTATGCAAATACTTCCTCAGTGGCAACCAATCCCCTCTGTCTGGTGCCTTAGATGGTTGGAGATTTGAGGCTGGCCAATCAGAGTTCTTTATGCAAATAATCCCACAGTGGCAACCAATCGAAACACTGCCACGTATTCTTCCGCACCTCCGCACCTCCGGCCGCAAACACTGACTTTTATTATATACATAGATGCATGACCAATTTCTACCCTATCCCAATATTGGCAATTGGAAACACTTCCACTGTTATTCCATGAGATGATTTATCTCAAAGATTTCTCCCAGGGTTAAGTTTCCAACATGCTGTTCTGCACTTCTGGTTTATTTATTTATTTTATTTCCAACATTTCCCGTCCTTCTCAATCCCTGAGTGGGGACTCAGGGCGGTTTACAACTGGCAACAATTCAATGCCACAACATACAAATAAATATAAACAACTATAACAACAATTGATAACCATGAATTAAACATTGAGTTAACACAAATTAAACATTATTATCCAACCATATAGTCATTTCCAGTCTGATTCATCATCCAAAGTGCTGTCATGTCTGCTGTCCAAAAGCCTGGTCCCAGAACCATGATTTAAGTTTCTTTCTTAAAGAAAGAAGGGATGAAGCTGACCTAATCTCATTGGGGAGTGAGTTCCACAGGCGTGGGGCCACCGCCGAGAAGGCCCTGTCCCTCGTCCCCGCCAAACGTGTTTGCGAAGGTGGTGGGACCGAGAGCAGGTCCTCCCCGGATGACCTTAAACAGCAAGGTGGAATGTAGAGGGAGATACATTCGGACAGGTAAGCTGGGCCGGAACCATATAGGGTTTTATAGGTGAAGACCAGCACTTTGAATTGTCGAAGGCTTTCATGGCTGGAATCACTGCGTTGTTGTAGGTTTTTTCGGGCTATATGGCCATGTTCTAGAATTGTGCTCAGAAGTGGTTCCATCCTCACTCATGTAGAATTCATCCCATTTGCACCACCTTGTCCTATTTTATTTATACCCTGCCTTTCTCCCATGGGGACTCAAGGTGGCTAACAATCCCACACTTTAGTCCTAATTTTAAAAGCACAATACTTAAGTTATGTTCTCTACTGTCCATTGTTCTTTGCTTCCACTTCATATGAGGGTAAATTGGGGTTACAACCATTAGGAATGTAAAGAAGGAATATACAGTTAGCTTCTTTCACTCCCTATTGCTGCAACTACATTTTATTTAAGTTAATGATTTTGGTACACCCATTTAGTACCCTCAACATAGGTCAAGACAGAAACTGCAATGTATAAATGTTAGTAGATTTTCCCTGATGCAACTTTCTTGGCCATTCCCCTGCCATTTTCATTACACATGGAAACCTGTTCAGTATTTAGATTTATTTTATTTTTATCAAAGCCATATTTAGCTGATATTTCAAACATGTTCAATAAACACATTCAAAGGAAAATTTATTATAATAAAATTTCCAAATGCAATTGGTTTGCATAAAGCGGCTCTACAGTGGCTTTAAACACTAACAGAAATGAAACTGATCTATCACTTGCAGATGTCTCTCCATCACTTTCTATCCATGTTAGGCAACCATGAAATGGAGAAGAAAACGACCGACTAAGTAACACACCATTGTCACAAAACTCTCTAGTTTATTCTTTTCACATATAAAGTATACATTTCTAATTTTCCCATGAGTGGCTAAATTAATTAATCATAAAACTGTAAAGAAAGAAGACAGAACAGGAAGAGCAGGAAATAATTAAAAATCATAATTGTAAAAACAAACAGACCCCAAGAAAGGCCACGGAAGTAAAATGTATTTGTCATCTTTAATGAAAAAGATAACCGGACATACTCCAATACCCCACTGAACAAATGATCAATTCCATGAGATTTTTCATTATTAGGAAGAGTTTCTGGTGGTTTTTACATATATAAATCAACGTTTTGCATATAACTGTTTCACTTTTTTGCATCAAAAATGTTTCTGCACAAGTAAAGATTTTTAGCACAACAACTTTTTTCCCTGACAATGGTTTTTTTAAACCCTCCTCTAAATTTTTCCAAATAGGTAAAAAACATATTTAGTTTTTCTATTTGAGAATGAAACAAGGAAAAATTTATATCCTAATAAAATCACAGTAAACTTTCCCTCCCATTATAGACACACTGTGTTCTGTTATATTGATGTTAAAGCTAATTTATTCATCTTTCATGCCCAAGATAAATGACTGGGGTCCTGGGAGGAAAAAAAGACTTTGTACAGCAGTAAGGCATTGCAGTGGAATTACAGCTGTGAATGAAAAGGAATTGCATCTTACCAGGTTTTGGAGAAATCTGATTTCTCAGAAAGGCACATCATATATAACAACATTGTTTGGGGGATGTTCCTGATTCTCCCATTCTGAAATACTGTCACACTCTCTTAGTTAGTGTCAGTAAGAGCTTTCGGTTAAAATGCCTGCGCATTTTTGTTGTTGGAGTTTTGTTTAAAGTGTGACCGAAAACTTTCATGTCTGGAATCACTGGGTTTCTGTGAGTTTTCCAGGCTGTATGGCCATGTTCCAGAAGCATTCTCTCCTGACGTTTTGCCCACATCTATGGCAAGCATCCTCAGAGGTTGTGAGGTCTTTTGGAAACTAGACAAGTGAGGTTTACACATCTGTAGAATGTCCAGGGTTTGAGAAAGAACTATTGTATGCTTGAGGCAAGTGTGAATGTTACAATTCGCCACCTTGATTAGCATTTAATAGCCTTGCAGTTTCATGTTTTGTTTTGCTTTGCTTTTGACCATGCTCATCACTGAGAATTTATCAGCAATTTAATCCAGCATTTAGGCTCAAATGAGTTCTCTGTCCTTGCCTTAGATCCAGGGGCGGTCCGTCCATATAAGCGAACTACGCGCCCGCGTAGAGCGCCATCTTGGAAGGGCTGGGAAGGGGTGAATTCCTCCGCCTGCCGGGCACCGGCGCCTCAGGCAGTGCCGCGCCTCCCTGCTTTGGGGCCCCGGCCTGAACCACAAGCCTATCGGGTCCATGCTGGTGGCTTGCTTCATGACGCTGGTCGTCATCGTCTGGAGCGCGTGGCCGCCCTCATCTGGCCCATGCCCATCATTGCCGGCTTCCTGCCCAACGGCATGGAGCAGAGGAGAGGCGCCAACGCCGCCGCCGGGAGCAACAAACACGCCACAGCCAGAGGAGCAGCAGCGGGAGGAGGCAGAGGAGCCAACGCCGCTGCCGCCGGGAAGCGCCCTTCCTGGCGGGCGCTGGCGGGAACTGGGCCTCGGCGCCGCCTCCAAGCACATCAGTACATCGGGGCGCCGAGGCCCAGTTTCCCACCAGCGCTTGCCAGGGAAGAGGAGCCACCGCTGCTCCCACCTCCGTCCCTGGCGAGCGCTGGCAGAAAAATGGGCCTCGGCGCCACCTCCAAGCACATCAATACACCGAAGGCGGAGCGCAAGGCCCAGTTTCCTGCCCGCGCCTCGCCAGGGACGGCGATGGGAGCAGCGGGCGGCTCCCGTCCCATCCCCTTCCCTGGCGAGGCGCTGGCAGGAAACTGGGCCTTGGCGCCTCCGCCTTCGGTGTATTGATGTGCTTGGAGGTGGCGCCGAGGCCCATTTTTCTGCCAGCGCCTCGCCAGGGACGGAGGTGGGAGCAGCGGGTGGCTCCCCTTCCCTGGCGAGGCGCTGGTGGAAATCTGGGCCTCAGCGCCGCCTCCAAGCACGTCAATACACCGGGGCAGCCTCGTGGAGCTAGGAGGAAAGAGGCAACCCAAGGAGCCTGGGCTCCTTCCTCCGCACGCTTCCCTCTCGCCTGCCCTCCGCCAAAAAGAAAAGCGCCTCCCTGCCCAGACTGGGAGCAATGCAGGCAAGGCTATTATTTATAATATTATTTTAGTGTTTAGTGCCAAGTATATAATTATAATATTTATAATAATATATGTATTGTTTATAATGTATAGTATTATTTAGTGTTTACTACAGGTATGTCATATAATATTTATATATTATATTATATTTATAATACTATTTAATACCTATTTCACATTAGTACTAGATATATAATATAATATTTATGTTGTATTATTTATAATAATAACAACAATAATATGTATTAAATATCCATACCAGGTGTATAAAATAAAATATATAATATATAATATATATTATTTTTATTTATAATATTAATTTATAGTTATTTAATGTTAGTACCAGATATATAATATAATATTTTATATAGAGGGGGAGGGAAAAAGAGAGTTATTTATAGTATTATTTAATACTTATCTAATATTAGGTATTAAGTAATATATATTCAATATTATTTATTCCTATTTAATAGTAGTGTATGTATGTGTGTGTGTATATATATATATATATATATAGAGAGAGAGAGAGAGAGAGAGAGAGTTTTATTATTTAATACCAATTTATATTAATACCAGGTATATAGTATAATCTTTATAAAATATAATATGTATTTATATATTATAATTTATAATATAATATAATTAATATTAGTGCTGGCTATATAATATAATGGATTCCCCAGTGACACAGCGGGTTAAACTGCTGAGCTGCTGAACTTGCTGACTGAAAGGTCGAATCCGGGAGCGGGGCGAGCTCCTGCTGTTAGCCCTAGCTCCTACCAACCTAGCAGTTGAAAACATGCCAATGTGAGTAGATCAATACTCACTGCACTGGCGAGAAGGTAACAGCGCTCCATGCAGTCATGCTGGCCACATGGCCTTGTAGGTGACTATGGACAACACCAGCTCTTTGGCAGCAAACATGTCTGGTGTGGCAAAGAGGAAGTAATAGGCAGGGGGGATGGATGTGGGCAAGGCAGGGAACTTGGGGGGGCAAGGAAAGGGAGGGGGTAGAATAGAAGAGAGAGTGCTGTGTTTGCAGGCTTCTGCGCCTGTGCACAGGAGCTTCCGGGCATGCGAAGTGCCAAAATAATGTTTGGGGGCGCCAAAATAATGTTAAACTTACCATTTAAAATTACCTTCGACCGCCCCTGCTTAGATCCTTCATCTACTTTCACAATTCAAAGCTAGGATCCAAATAAGTGAAGTTGTCATGTAACACCAATACTTTGGGATCTGCGCTGGTTACCAATTGAATTCTGGATTACTTTCAAGGTGTTAGTTCAGTGGTTCCCAAAGTGGGTGGTACTGCCCCCTGGTGGGCGGTGGGGCGATCTAGGGGGGCGCTGCAAGGCTCAGGAGAATTTGGGGGGCACTGAATCCCTGTAAGGGGGCGGTGGGGGCAGTGGCGTGAGCCAGGTGACAGGCTACCATCCATCTGTGTGCGTGTGTGTGTGTGTGTCTCTCTCTCTCTTCTTCCCTCCTCCTGCTCCCTCCTCCTCCTCTCGCCAAGCAAGGGATAATAATAATAATACCTTTGGGGTTCCCTTCCAACTGGTTGAGTCTTATAATAATAATAATAATAATAATAATGTCCTTCAACATATTTAGTAGAACATGGATTCAGTGCTGTAACCAATTTATTAACAAAAAAAGAAACCAATTGCAAAATAGTCAATCGCGATGATTTGAAATTACTGCTGACGAAAATAGAGCCGAGGATTACTAGATTGGTAGCAGCATACCAGGTTCATCTTTCTCATTAAGATGATTTTGAATGTTTTAACTTTTTTTGTATTACCTTTCTATTTCTAAGGTCAATAAATAGTTTCAGAATTTCAAATGTTTCTAATTTTCAACTTTCTTTATTATATTTTACGAAAAACGTAGAAATATTAATACATATATCTTTCTGTTTAATTGCTATTAAAAATTTTAAAAATTAATTTCTAGGGGGGAGGGTCAGTAAAAAATTTTCTGGAAAGGGGGCAGTAGGCCAAAAAGGTTTGGGAACCACTGTGTTAGTTCTTACTTTTAAGGCCTTGTATGGTCTGGGGCCAGTGTATCTAAAGGATAGCCTGTTCCCATATAATTCCCCGAGATCACTACGGTCAGAGGACCAGAACCTCCCAGATATCCCTAGCATGAGATCCTTCCAGTGAAGAGCTTTTTCCATCATTGCCCCAGTGTTATGGAACACTTTGCCGCCTGAAACTCGGGCTCTGCGAAACTTAGACACCTTTTGCAGAGCATGCAAGACCCATTTATTCAGGCAGGCCTTTGAGTGATGTTGGAACTTTTAATCTCTCTGTTTTTACCAGATATTGTTTTATTAATCCTCTTTGTAAACCACCCCGAGCCTCTGGGAGTGGCGGTGTAGAAATTGAATGAATGAATGAATGAATAAATAAATAAATAAAATAAAAGATACAATATATTTTGAACTAAGTAATATTCTAGTTAGAAGGGCTGACTCTGATATAAATCCAAAAACAATGGCAATGTTGAAGGGGGGGATATGTTTTTGTTTTAGGCCACTAATCAGGGATTCATTATGGATGGAACAAATAAGATGAATTCAAAGTCACCAGATCTTAGCCATCCTAACTGCCCCCCCCCCCCCAATGTCATGGGAGGGAGAAGGAGGGAGAGGAAGTAATCCCTACACTTTTCTCTCCTCCCTTCCTAGCACCCCCTAGCACCAGAGTAGGTTCCATGTGGCTGGAGACCACCATGACATGGAAGACAGGAGGGGAAGGGGACTGCCATCCTGTGCCCCCTGCAACTAGTTTCATTTGGAACTAGCCCAATTGTTGCCACTGGCCCTAAGGCAGGGGAAATCCTGAATTCTGAGGCAGAAATTGGACTTTCCCATAACTTTGGGACTCATAGCGTGAACTTCAATTCAACGTCTCAGTACAGCATACATTATTTGGAAATTGCAGCACTTCATTCCACTGTTTATTATAAATTCAAGTCTAGTTGCCCAATGCTCTGTGAAAACTTCCAATAATAAAGGCAAGGTAAAAAATAACAAAGTTTCAAAAATCAGAGAGCGGTTCTTTCTTTTATTGTTGAAAAAATACATAACATCACAAGAATCTAGTGTATGGAGTGGCAAGAACATGGTACTGGCTCTGCACACAAGTGTTTAAGAAATAAGCTATTACGGATGCCCACACTGTCTGAATAAGGAATATGAGCAAGGATTATGGAAGAATGGCACTATTTATTTATTTACAACATTTATATGCCACCCTTCTTGCCCTGAAGGGGACTCAGAGCGACTTAGAATATATAAATACATACAATATATTATATTATTCGCATAGTACAATATCAGTATTATATATTACTATATTGTACTATAGGAAGACTTCTGGTGGGCGGAAAATGGAGGCAGGCAGGACTTGCTAAGGGCTCTGTGCTTACAAAACTTTTACCAACCCCATACAACTTATCTTAATCCATGCTGCATATGTTTTCATTAAATTAGTCCCATTTTAATGTGTTTAAACATCATTTTTTCCTGAATTCTGCATAATTATAAAATAAGAGGGGATATGCATTCCAACCCCAGTTTTTTTTCACATAACCTTTCTCTTACCACTTTCATTTCCATATCTGCTGTTAAGAAATCAACTTAGACAATAAAGTTACCAATGAACTATGCTTGATCACTGAATGATTACTGCTCAACCAATGAGCCATATGTATCAGAAAGGCCAGAAACATTTAGAAGAGACTTCATTACATATACTACATGCAGAAAGAAATTTCAATAGACTTGGTAAAGATAGTATTTTTGCATCCTGATATTTCTTGCAAGAAATTGTATATATCATGCAGGAAAATGAAACCCATAGTCTCACAACCTGAAAGAAAACAAGAAAGCGCATGTAGTAATCAGAGAGATTCAAGAATATCAAGGCTAATACATAACTACAGAGGTATGATGAGTGAAAGAATGAGCTCAGATTACTTTTGGCATTTAGGTAATCTGCTTTAACATGTTATTCAAAGAGCTCTGGAATGCCTATAGTCCCTCAGGTGCAAAAAATCTGGTTTGAGTACTGCTATTTTCTCCCTTGTAATGAATTTTATGTTCAAGGAAATATGCATTATGTAATATTACTGAATAACGAAAATATGTAATTCCAGAGGTAGTTCTTTATAACATACATTATAATAATTAATAACTGCTCCTTTGCCTGGATAAAAAGTTTCAGTGTATATATTTAATTTCACTTTCACAGACCACTGTGACCAGCACGGGTGATGGATCTGGACCACATTTGGCACACATAACCCCCATGACCCCCTTTACGTCCTGGTGAGATTTGGGGGAGGACAGTCAAAGGATAATGGGATTTGTAGTACTTTCAAACCCTTCAGTTTCCACAGACCACTGTGGCCCCCACAAAGACCGATAAAGACCAAAGTTGGCACACAGAGCCCCCATGACAGACTCCACATCCTACTGCAGTTTGAAGGAGGCTGGACCATGGATGTTGAGACTTGAAGTACCTCCACTCACTTCCTGAGACCACTGAGACCCTCACCCAATGGCTGATCAAGACCAAACTTGGCACACAGAGCCACCATGACCCACTCTATGTCCTGGTGCAGTTTCAAGGAAGATGGAACATGGATGATAGGACTTGAAGTACCTTCACTCACTTCCCAAGACCACTTATACACTCATCCAATGATTGATCAAGACCACACTTGGCACACAGAGCCCCCATGATCCACTCTATGTCCTGGTTCAGTTTCAAGGAGGATGGACCATGGATGGTGGGACTTGCAGTACCTTCCCTCACATCCTGAGACCACTGCGAGCCACACAAATTACCTGGGCACTGCCGGGTATCCAAGCTAGTAGCTTATAAAACACACATACACACAGCTTTGGATAGCACAGGGAAAGATTAGAACCGCTGTATTGTTTGTTTTGCAGTAAGGGCCCCTGTTCAGAATGTATTACCTCACTATCTTTCCCTGTGAGAAAATGTGGCTTCTTGTGGAAACAAGGATTGGTAAGAAAGCTTCAGTGGAGACCACTTTTCCCCATGACAACTCTTTCAGGAATGAATTTCCCTTCCGAGGGGTAGATTTATTTTACTTCCTGTTGTCTCACCATCATTCTTAACTATGAGTCATTTGTAAGTCAGATGTTTGCAACTTGGGGACTGCGTGTTTTCAGTCTGAAATAGATGAATTAGGACTTTATCATATATGAGGCATTTATCACACCAGTATTAAAGCTAGACAATCACTTTTGATAATGGTCCCCATTGCACAATGCTGTGTGCATCCTTCTTCCAGTCTGTTTTCTCTCAATGATTAACCCTGTCTCTCACCATTAACTGGCAACACCCATATATCGCTCATAATCCTGCAATGTTTCTAAAACCTAACTCATGCAATTGGTCTGTTGTGCTTCTTTGTTGGTATGACAGCCATAAAGTGATGCCAAAGGGAGGAATTCTCTTCCTCTTTTATTAACTTCGTGTATAAGTTGACCTCAGATATAGGTCAAGGGCAAGTTTCTTTTTTTTTTTGAGTGGGGGATTATGAATTTTGATATTACCCATAGATAAGTTGAGGGTCATTCTGCAGACAGAAAAGAGCACCAATGTCACCTTAGGGGTCCAACCATCCTGGTTGCCCTTGCCATTTTCCTACCTAGACATTCAAAAAGACCAGAACTAGTGATGTGGCAGAGAGACTAGATGCCTCTTTTAGGTTTTCCTAGAAAGGACTATGCCCTTCCCTTTCACCATTCTACTCACAGAAGAGGATTGCTTCTTTTTTATATGTAAGGTTTTTATATAGAATGAAATAAACACGAGATAAGATGATTAAAGATCTTAACAGAAGGTGTCTGGTATAGCAGATTGCATCATTCTGTTGCAAGCCTACATTTCTTCTCTCCTTGTGTGATCATCATCCTTGTGTGATATTGTGAATGAACAAAACATTATTCTCTAGGCAAATATAACACCACTCTTGCGCGAACTGCACTGGTTGCCAATTGAATTCCGGGTCTCCAAGGTGTTAGTTTTAACTTTCAAGGCCTTATATGGTTTGGGGCCAGTGTACTGAGGGAGTGGCTTACCCCATATGTGCCCAGTAGATCACTGCGCTCAGAGGGGCTTAACATGTTGGAGGTCCCTGGTATGAAGACATGCAGGCTATCCAGCACGCGACAGAGGGCATTTTCAGTGGCCGCGCCGGCCTTATGGAACTCGCTCCCAGCAGAAACACGTGCACTGCGGGACCTAATTACCTTCCGCAGGTCTTGTAAGACCTGGTTGTTCAGGCAGGCATTTGGCCCCTGACTGGTACTTGTTACAACCTACCATCCTGCCGCGTCGCTGCCGCCACTGTCCCTGGTGCTATATGCTCAATTTATTATGGTTTTATTGGGGGGGGCGGGGACTTTTTGACTGGTTTAACTGTTTTAACTGTTTTATGATGTCACATTTTATGTGTTTTAACTGGTTATGTTTGCATGCTGTAAACCGCCCTGAGCTTCGGATAGGGCGGTCTATCAAGCCGAAACAATAAATAAATAAATAAATAAATTAAATAAAACTTTATTATAGTTTTACAAGGTCACACCATGGATAAAATAAATGAGACATTTCAAGCCTTTAAAAAGAGTCCATTTCATCTGTCCAGAGAGGAATACCACTAGTACAGCAAGCAGTTCAGTTTCCAACAGTCACAGATCCACAAGGACTGTCATTACAGTCCTGAACCTTCTGTAAATCTTTAAAAGACCCAGTTTCCTCCCCCTGATGCCTGTCAACTATTAGTGCTTGCTACAGCCTGCAAACAGACTTCAAAGTACTTTTCATTCATATCAGCAGAAGGGATCCTACATTTGTACTTGACTGAAGAAAAGACAAAAGAAGAGTGAAACCTTTCCTCTGGGCTAAAATGTCCCAGGGGCCTTAAAAACATAGCAAAGATGTCAAAATGTCTCCCATCCAAAAAGAGAAATACAACATAGAAAGAGAGAATATGAAGAGTCTTGTGAAGTAGATAAGAATGAGAGGCTATGATTGGTGCAATGTTACCACATCAATGCTGTAAGAAAGCTGGGATCAGATCAGATTTGATCAGAGGGTCTGCTTGTGCAGTGACCATGGATCTAAGAGAAAGCTATAATTTTCTTTGAGGTGGTAGAGAACTCTCCAAAATATTTCCATACCAGCTCTTTTTAAAGAAAAAAATAATTTGCAAAAAACACACAATAAATGAAATGGAGTCAAATGTGAATGGCTGCTGTTATCCAAAATCGTCGTGAAAACTTTCACACATGCATGCCAAGACCACTCATTTCAGAGCTGGATAAAATGTCAAAATTTCAACTTATCTCTATTCTACAGGGACTTATCTGTCAAATCTAATCTGCAGAAATGAAAATGCTAACAAATCAGCCAAGCTTGGAGCAATATTCCAACTCTAGTTGTCAGCATTGACTCAGTTGTACTTTGATGTGCACATCTGATTGCTATCAAAACACTATGGAACATATTAGCTCAGAAGTAATTAGTTACCAAGAATAAGTTGCATGTAATTGCTTAATGTAGTCAAGAAATGAATGAATATGCTTTATTCTAAGATCATATTTATTTATTCATTCAATTTGTATCCCACCCTTCTCCTTATGCAGGACTCAAGGTGGTTATGAGTCATAAACAAAAGTAAGGATTTTGATATGACCTATGGGTAAGTCAAAGGTTATTTTGTGGAGAGGGAAAAGCGCCAAGGTCAACATGGGGGAGGGGCAGTCACACCAAGTTCCCACCAGCTGTTGTGGCCTGGTCACATTCTGAGTGCTCAGAATATGAGGAAGGGGATGCTGGGATAGATTCAGAGGACCCAGAGAAGGATAGAAGTGGCCTAGAGAGAGTTGTTTTGGAATCTCCTGGCAGTTTCCATGAGATAGAGAAAGCAATATTAGTTCTCATGAGAATCTGCCAGAAGTACCAGCTGAGAGAAATGTGGAGATTAATGTTTATCCAGATCAAGGCATTTGGAACTTCAGAAGCAGAGCATACAACAGAGAAAGACTAGATTTTCCCAGCAGCTTAGAGATAAGGAGAGGGAAAGCAGTGTGTGAGAAATAATGTCATGGGAGGGTTTGAGGCCTTTTGAGTGGTTTTCTGCTGGTACAATCCTTTGTGGGAGCAGCATTGTGTTCAGGGGAACAGCTCTCGGTTCTTGGTCCTATGTTTGTATATCCATGTATTAAAGTTTCTAAGTTTGTTCCTGGTTCTAGTTTCATGTGTGGCATAGGTTGGCTGCTTTGGACTCATGCTACCATGTTCATAGATATATCTGGAGATTGACTCTAAGACTTATTTGAAAGGATTTTGGAATCTTGGCTATCTTGGAAATAACGGTTTGAACTTTAATTCTCCTTTTTAGATTTGCTTATTTTTATGTACTCTTCTCTGAAAAACTTTTAATTACTGGATTACCTGGACAGAGTGTGGTTTGTGGTGAAAAGGTGTTTCAGGACTCTAGTGTAAAACCAGCATCATTTTCTCACCAAGACATTCAAAAAGGTCAGAAAGGAAGCCATAGACTAGAGGGAGCATGTGTTTCTCTTAGTTTCTCCCAAGAATTAACTAACCTCTTGCCTTTCACTACTGTATTCAAAGAAGCAGGTGGTTCATTTTTTATAAGAGTTAAAGTGTAGTACTCACATTGACCCATGGACTTGTTTTTTATGTTGATTTTTGACTGAAATTTCTAGACCTATACATGAGTATATTGGGTATGTTTTGTAGGCGTATAGTTTGTAGAACTGTGGCTTTTAAAAATGCTTAAATTATTGATGTTAGTTACTATTAAATAATGAAAAAGTATTACTGTAAAGTTTAATGTAATATTTAAGCATATTTTACAAGGTAGCTTGGAACAATAAATTAACCTTTCAGCTCTTAACTTAGCACTTTTTAAAAATAGCATGCACATTTGAAGTAACAGAGTTTTTTCGGGGACTTTTCCATTATTTTCTATAGGGACTAAATTTATTCCATGATAGGATATCATACATTCAAGATGGAAATAATCTGATTGTGTGAACATAATTATTAGCATAAATACTGAAATGAGATTTATTCTTAAAATGGCAATAAGTATAATATTCTTTCAGAATGTCAAAATTATTTTGTACATGAAACTGAAAACAATATACACTGTCTACTAGTACTATAAAATCATAGCTACAAGTGCCAAAAGTTCCAAGTATTTTTTCCATCTATACTGTATAAGGAAATATGCAAATCCTAAACTGAGATAAGGTATTGGCTTCACACATAATATTTTGAGGGTATACCACAGCAGTTTATTTAAGTTTGGTTTAACAGGATAATGATTTGGAAAGGTGTATTTCAGTGCTACATAGTATGTGTGGCTAGATAGAACAAAAAGAAGAGACAAGCTAGTTGCATTCTAAGTCTTACCCAAAAAAGAAAGTGAGATCCAAGATTATTTCTCACCCACTATATCAGTAATTATACATGATGGTACCATGAAATCTTTGACTTGCTCTCAAATATCAAAAACATTTTTAGGCCTGATCTCAGGGACAATGAAGAAGTCTGTTGCGTAACTCTGCCGCCTATGGGACTGTAACTGGCCTGGTTGAAAAAGGGCCAACTTTGAACTAATATAGTTCAGCAAAATGAAAGAAGGTAGTAACCTTAAGAGAATAGGAGTGGTTTTAGTTACCCAAAAGGAACAAATGAACTAAAGCCTTCTCTTTAAATCGGTGTGAATTTTTTTTTGTGAAACAGGATATTTATGGGTAATTTCATGGGTGCAGTTATTTCAGAGGCACACATATCTCTGGGAGTTCATTAAAATATCTGCTATGCGGTAATTAAATTGGCATTTGGGCTCAATCTCAATATTTCAGAAACAATTGTGGGAGAAAAATATATTAATTCCTGATAACAGATTTTAATTCACATAGCCAATGTTCTGTACAGATTGGTAGAAGACAAGAAAAATGGATTGTGTTTATATGTCTGTGTTGGCTGGTGATCAATATAATCAAAGAGTTGAACTCTAATAGCTCATAAATCTTCTCGGTTAAAGCTGGTTCCATTTAGTATTTGGTAAGTGCAAAGTAATATATGAAGATAGTATGAAGGAATTGTTCGTTTTTTCCAAAGTTCTGTAAATAGAGTCAGTTGGTGGTTAAACCTTGTGGTGGTGCTGTAGCCCTCTGCCATGTTTCAGCTATAATCAATCCAATCTACTTTTATACATAAAACTTTCATGAAGTAACATAAGCAAAAATTAAGTCTTTACCTGAAATTTACATTTTAGAAAAAATGGCTAAGGCCTTCTTTACACTGTAGAATTACTTCAATTGCCATGGTCCACTACTATAGCATCTTGGAATTTGTAATTTGATGAAGTAGTAGCGCTCTTTGGCAGGGAAGGTGAAAGATGTTGTAAATCTACAACTCACATGATTCTATAGCATTGAGTCTCAGTAGACAGAGTTGTGTCAAACTGCAGTAATTCTATGGTATATAGCTGCACCCAAGGTGAAAGAAACTACAGGAGTAATGTGCCAAAAATGTGCACCCCTTCCCACAAGGGAGGCTGCAGGAGCTCACCAGGGAATGAGGACTTCCTAATCATAAAATCAAGTACTAGGGTTCTTTCAAGATTTGGACAGGCCTATATAACAAGTCAATATCACTGGAGAGGATCTGCAGATAAATCTTCCTGGCTTTTTCTGATGGCATTGTGAGTTATTGCTAGTTTTTTTAAAAAAAAAAATTTCAGGTGGTGTTGCTCATGGCTAAGTAGGACTGAGTTAGTGAGCTTCAAGGGAAGTTGCACCCTTTGAGCCTGAAGTTTCAATCTTGTTGTTTCGATGATTATGCTATCTTCTCTCTTTGTTTTTCTGGAAGTGGAATAGTTTCTCCGTAATTTCCCCAAATACCTTAAGGCAGTAGTTCACAACCTGTGGGTCCCATAAATCCTAACAGCTGGTAAACTAGCTGGGATTTCTGGGAGTTGTAGGCCAAAACACTTGGGGATCCAAATGTTGGGAACCACTGCCTTAAGGCTCTTCCTTCCATAGTTATTCCCTTACTCAGTTTGTTTCCTTCTTTTCTTCTTTCTCTTCCCTTCTCCCCCTCTCAGTGGGTAGGCATTCCAGTAGGTGACTAATTTTCTCCACCTTCCATACTACTGGGAGGCTCCTCTTTGCACAGCTCTTGATCTGCTCCCCAACCATGCCAAAATCCCTGATGGGCTGCTTGGTCTGGTCACTGCATCTGTGTTGTAGTTGAACCTGAGATTGTGTCTGATGTTCATGATGGGAATTGGGATGAAGGGTTTTCTGGGCCTGGGTCTGTTGGCAATGGTGGTGAGGGTTTGCCTGGGCCTGATTTAAGCCCAGGCAAGAAGCCTAGGGTGTCTCATGAAAATTCACAAGGTCACAATCCTCGGAAAGGACCTCAACAGTCTTTCTCTGAGAAACTGACTTCTGAAGATAAATTGTCAGTGCAGAATTTAATGAGAGTGGATAGGAAGCTTTTATAAACAGAGGCAAAGCTGTCAGGTGCAACAATGATCAATTTGACTGCAGGAAAAGAGAGATAAGAAACTCTTATCTGTTGTAAGGACAACAGACATGCTTTCCTCTTGGTTCTGGGGCAAGGAAAAGCTTTATATTGATACAAGGGAAAGAGTTGCCTCTGTCTCATCAACATGACAGTCTTGTTTCCAAAGTGTTCCGAGTTTCATGTACCAAGTTTTGCCAGGTTCCTGATCTGTGTATTGGATTTTCATGCTGCCTTGTTCTATGGATTTTGTACCATTGAATCTTGTGTTTTACCTTGTGCCTTGAAGCTCATCAATTATTATTTATCTTCCGGTGAGCGAAGGTGGCGGCAGGCAGGAGAAGTTAGGAACTCCTGACTCCCAATCACGTTGAGCTGTTGGGTCGAGCCTTAAGCTCTCCTCCTCTGGTGGATTGATACTGGAGGGAACACAGTAGTCCGGCAGGCACTATCCTGAAGGCTCTAAAAGCTACCTCTCCCCAAGGGAGGGATACTGAGAGAGCATGGGTGTGCTGAAGGACATGCGGACAACTCCGCGAGAAACAGGCTGATAAGCCTGTAATAACTGCCAGCCCCCATCCACATTGGATCAAGTCAATCACCAGAAAGGAGAAACTCAAGTCTCCAAAAGGGAAAATTCTTAAGCCAGGTGAAGGAAGGATCTCCCTCACCAAAGATAAAAATGAAAAGCTTTTAGGTAAATGACTCTTTAATCATTAACTACAAAATAATAAGACTAGGATAGGGGTAAGGGATTTTAAAAACCTACCCAATACCAAATAATAGTCTGGGACTGCTGTTCAGTATTCATATGAGTATTTGAGGGATGCAAGGGTAGCAGGCGGCAAGATGGAGCCCAGCCCTCACTCAAACCAGAACTGACCTTGAAAATAGTTTTGTTTTATATGTGTGAACCCTTCTTCATAAACAAGCCTCCATGCCAAGCTGCTGCAGGGAGGAGCAACAAACGGAACAGGAAGGGGCATCCTCTTACACTGAGTCCCGATCGCGCAAGTCTCGAGAGGGCAGGGCTCCGAAATTCCAAGGGGTGGAGAGAGAAGGGGTGGAAGTGATGCAGATGTGCATACAAGAAGCCCAAGCTATAAGGGCAGAAGAAGGTCAATAGATGGGCAAAGAATATTACTCATCATATGCAACAAAAAAGAGAGTGGTAGTAATATACGCCAAGGAAGAGATAATATCAGAACTTAAATTTAAAGATAAAAAAGGAAGGGTAGTAGCTATTATGATCACTATGGGAAGGGAAAAGATTACTATAGCATCTTGGCATTTGTAATTTGGTGAAGTAGTAGCACTCTTTGGCAGAGAAGATGAGACTACAAAATATTACTGAAGAACAAAGAGAACTGGAGGTGGGCAAGGCCCCAGGTCCAGACGGATTCACCATGGTATTTTACAAAACTATGAAAGAAGAATTATTACCCTTCCTTTAAAAATTAATGAACTTAGCACTTCACTCTAAAGAAATTCATGGAAGAAAGCTGATATTGCTATGATAAAAAAGACCAGGTAGATCCCACAAAACTATACAAAACTATAGGCCAATTTCCTTACTAAATGAAGACATCCTCTCCAGTATGCATGTTGTTGCATGTGGCATTTATGTTTGGCAGGGAGTGCACCACACTGCTGTTATGAATGTCACTAGAAGATATACCAAAAGGGACATTTAAAAAAGGATTCTTTGGAGAGGAATGTAGTTTATATTTACAAGGGAGTAGAGTTCATTAATTTTCAGCAGAACACTGCATTTACCTGAAAGCCAAGACATCAGAACTGGGGGGAAAAATAGGAAGAGAGGAAGGAGAAAATGCAAGCCTTCCCATAAAGGTAAATTGAATACTTTAAAACTAGAAAGGGGATTGTGAATGGGGATGAGGAGGGGGAAGCAATTCAAGTGTGTGCGTGCGTGTGTGTGTGTGTGTGACAAGCAGCCGCTGTCACTGTCGGCAGCTAGAGATGTCTAGGTCCTTGGGTCAGAGAAGGCTGACCCACCTATACTCATGGCAGAACTGATAACTTTAAAGATCCTTAGATATTCTATTATTGTCATATATATGCCTTCAAGTGGCCTGCTGATTTATGGTGACCCCATTAATTCTATGGGCAACAAATACTTGATGATGGTTTTGCCAGTGCCTTTCACTGAAATACAGCCCACAGCACTTGGTGTTCATTGACAGTCTCCAATTCAACTACTAACCAAGCTGCCCATGGTCAGCTTCCAAGATCACCAGGACCTGACACCTTAGGGTATTTAGACATTTGGATATTTTATTATACTCCAGTAATAATAATAATAATAATAATAATAGTTTTAGTTTGAGGCTGTCAATTAGGAATTTTCCAGACCTTGAGATTGCAATGAAAGAACCTAATTTCTAGAGACAGACTTTTGTAATGTTATAGAAAGCATATTATAGAAAACTACTCCTTATAGTGATGTTATAAGGAGTAGCTGTTAATTATCTGATAAAGCATAATGCCTTAAGCATAAACTGTCATGTCTAGTACTAATGAGGAGCTGGAGGAGGAAATACTTCTCCTAGGCTTCCAGTTGGGCTGAAATATAAAGCAAAAAAAGGTGCAGCCAGAGACAAAAGAGGCCACTGCTTCAGAAAAGGAATAAGAGCAACCCCAAGTGGACAATGAAAGACTTGCCACTCCTCTGGGCTGACAGCAAGAGCAAGATCAGGACCTTGAGTTGGGAGACCAGGGGTTAAGTGTTGTGGACCAGCTACAATTAAGGACAGATGGGATTTAAGTGCAGAGATCTAGTCATTTGGCTGAGATGACAGCCAGCAGGTGGGAGCACTTGAGAGATCTACATACCTAGCCGCTGTTGGCAATGTTGGTTTTTGCAGCTGTAGCCTTGAGCATCTTGTCTTGTGTTTTGAATAATTAAAAGACGGACTGTAGAGTATTCATGAAAACTGTGTTGGTGAGATGGCTTTGGAATATTGGAATGGACTTACAGCTGACCCTCTTGTCTTGTCCTTGTTGGGTGATTTATTACTGTGTTGACCTTGGATTGCTCCTGGACTATGTTTGTGTGCTCGACTGTTTTACAGAGGTGAGCTGGCGGGACTCTGACATAAGCAATATCAGTGGTGTAAATACCATATCAAAGAAAGCGCGGCGTGGTCCCTGGGCGAAGTTCCAGGCTGCGGCGCAAACAAGTTCGAAGGGGCAACAGGATGAACAACGAGGGAAGGGGATCAGTTACACAGGCGGAGAGGAAAGATGAATCCAGGAGTAAACTCCACAGCAATCCCAATTCGCTGTAAACGGCGATAGAGGCTAAATGCCTTTGTTTGTAATCCAAGCTCCTAAAGCGGCCGATAGCCGGGAGCAATGCTGCGCAAATGCGCTTCGTGTTCTGTTGCCGGAACGAGATGCACCGACCTCGGAGGTGACCCAAAGAGGGGACCACAGAGGCTGTGTCAGCGTTGCAGCCCACTCAGAAACGGCGGGCACGCCGCAACGGTTTCAGCTGCAGGGCCCCCGATCAATTTCACCAAATAATGGCTTTTTCAAGCGGCCACGGTGTGGTGAAGATCACAGGCATTTCACAGAACATACATTATTGTGCAATGGCATGGCCCCATCATAGGTAGTTTTGTGGACCCGAAGGAGATCCGTCAATTTACCTGTTGAGGTTCTCAGCAAAGAAGCAGCTGCATTTCAAATATTTAAATGCTTTATATGAAACAGGAGGTTTGCCGTGAAGCACTGCAAGTGTAGTGTGAATAGAAATAAAATGCATATGGGTATACCTAACCTTAAGGAAGGGCTATATCGGCCAAGAATATGTTGGCATATGGAAAATGACACCAAACATTGGGATTTATTAAAACATCCTGGAAATAAAAATAAAACTTTACTGAATAGGCCCAGGATTACCTTGGCCTTTGAAAAGGTAATATAGGCCTCGGCTGCTCCTGACTCAAACTGAAAATATCTCTTTTTAGTAGGCATGGGCAATCCATGGTTCTAAATGGTTCTAAAGTACTTACAAAATTAGGGGGTGTTTCTGCTTTGCATCTAGTTCTGGTGGTAAAATTTCAGAACTCTAACAAAATTTAGTTATAAATGGCAGTTCCTAATTGGTTCTGTCATCAAAATCTCCAATAATGGAATAACAATGAAAATTATAAAATTTTGTTAGAGTTCTGAAATTTTCACCACCAGAACTTTAGCAACACTATAGAAGCAAAGCACCAGTGCCCCCTAGTTTTGTAAGTACTTTAGAACCACTTTGAACTATAGATTGCCCATGCCTACTGTTTAGTTCTCCCATAAGGACCACTAGCACTTAGACCTGTTGAACTTGTCTCATCAATGTATTTATAGAGTCAAACACTAAGAAATGTATTTAGCGTTAGGCACTATTTTCCCATAGGCTCTGCTCTCTCCTTATGTTAATAAGGATGAACATTTTTGGCTAACTTCTGCTACTGATAATTTGCAGCTCACAGGGTTTCTCATCAGAGGTAGCAACCCCACTATTTCGTATATGATTGTATTTCTTTGGATGGAGGAAAAGTAGATCAAGAGCTCCTGACTTTGCCCAACTGCCTTTGAAACAAACTTTCCACATAAAAACATATCAGAACTTGAAGTAAGTTCACAATGATTTCACATTCTCCAGAGCATGCAATTTATATGTGAGCCAAAGGAAAGAAGAAACTGGCAACACATTCCTTCAAACATTATGCATTTTATGATCACATGAAGCAGATCTGTTACTCTTCACATGCTACAACTAAATGTTAATAAGACCAATAAACTATCACTTTCATTTTGAAAAATACATAAGACTCTCATTTTCAACAATCTATTGGCATTTTAAAATGTCAATATAAAAAACATTAAACTGAATTTTGAAGCCTTTGGTGTCTACCTCATGACTTTCATACCCATGAGACAAGATCTATTTTTATAATATTTCAGTTTTCATTCACATATAGATCCACACATTTGATTCTCCCTCACCTCTTGGGTGGGCTGGAACAACATTCAATTGCATCCACCTAAGGCAAATGCACCCCTCTGAAATATCTGAGGCATGATGATCAGAGACAACACTATAGAAATCTAGGTGAGGATGACACATTAGAACTAATTAGAGAATTAGACAGCCAAAGACATAATTAAGAAGGAGTAGTCACTATAAATTGTGTAGTCTTGTCAGAACGCTACACCTATAATTAGGTAAGCCCAGAAGTTCAAAAGCTTTCTCTTCAAATCCATGCTATAATTTTCAGTACCAGAAACATGCTGTCAAGTTGTTGGTATTAAGAAAGGAATCTCTTGCCAAGTAATTCTGGGAAAGAACATTTTAGGAAGCACGGCTCTGCAGTGTAAAAAAGCAGAAACTCCATCAACAACATTGAAAAGCTAAGATTATGATATTTATGGACATACATCTTTTCTTTTAAAAAAGACTTAAGCAGTAAACAAGTGAACCCTTCAGTTACAAGAAAATGTGGCTAATTAAAAGAAGATAAAATTCCCCTTTCTGCTATCCTTCTTTCCCTATTTACCAATACAGCATTACAGTTTTTATACATAATTGTTTAGTGATGTTTTGGTTGTTTTGTGTTTTTCTGTTTTGTTTTAATTTGATATGTTATCTACCTTGTTTATAATAGCGACTATGTTTATTTTATGATTGTAAGCCACTCTGAGTCCCTTTTTGGGAGATGGGGCAGGGTTTAATAATAATAATAATAATACTGTTTATTTCTATTCCGCTCTTCTCACCCCGAAGGGGACTCAGTGCGGATTACAATACACATACAATCTGACAGTCCCTGTCGGAAAGACATACAATTAAACATAGACAAATACAGTGCAGTTTTTAGAAGGACTTCTTCTTTCCTGGCTGTGTCATACAGGTGGGCATCATCGGGTGTGAATGTTGTTATGTCCCTGCGTCATTGCGCCATCACGTCATAAGGGGGTGCTGTTTTTCCATCCTCATGACAGGAGCCTCTTGTTTCCACCACTTCCGCCTCTTCCTTCTCCGTCAGCCTATTTCAGACAAGTCTGTGCAAAAGTCTTTCCCCACTTTTATGGTCCCCAATTTGTTGTTAATTCACAGCTGGGCTGTTGAACTGCTTGGGTAAACAGTAGACAGGGCTTATAGCTGGCGTCTAACTCAGCCCGGGATTAAATTCTGCAATCTTCAGATCTTCAGATTGCCAGCACAGCTGTTGTTACCGCTGTGCTATCTCTCCGGCCCTAGTAGTAGTAGTAGTAGTTATTGTTGTCATTATTATTTGAAACACAACAAGATTAGTACACAGCAAACACGATCACTATAATGGCTGTTGTATTGGATCACACGTTGGACACTTCCAAAGTGTCTAGGACTATGTAATGTATCGACATATAATGCATGCAGATCCCAGTAGGGTGGCCTTTTGCAGCTGATAAATGGTAGTTTTGTCAGTGCCGATTGTGTTCAAGTGCAGGCCAAGGTCATTAGGCCCTGCACCCAGTTTGCCAATCACCATTGGGACCACCTTGATTGGCTTGTGCCAGAGTCTTTGCAGTTCGATCTTTAAATCCTAGTATTGTGTAAGTTTTTCTAGTTGTTTCTCTTCAATCCTGCTGTAACTTGGGATTACAACATCAACGATCCATACATGGTTTGTTATTGTTGTTATTTATTACAGTTCAGTTAACAAGCATGCAATTCCAAAATCAGAACCTACCTCTCTCTCAATCTCTGTTTTTACTTATTTTTGTATGCCTTCAAGTTGTCTTTCACTTATGGAGATGCTAATGCAGACCAATAATGGTGTCTTCTTGCCAAGAGTTCCCCAGAGGATTATTATTTTCCTCAGAGGTGAAGAGAGTGTGAATTTCCCAAAGCCACCAAATGGTTTTCTAAGTGTCTGAATGGGGATTTGAAGCCAAGTTTCCTGGAGTCTAGCTCCAGCACTCCAAACACTATACCACACTGACGGATTTCTTTATTTGTTCTCCACCTTTTCCCAAGACTGGGATTCAAGGTAGTCTACAAAATCAGTGTTCATACTCTTAAACGACACCTACCATCAACCTTTTTACAACACCCAAAGTCTGGATTATACATCTGATGGTGAAAGCCTTCCAGATGGGTGACGTTACTCTGCCAACAACTTCAGACCCCCCTCATGCCCTATTATCTGACATACCATGGTGGCAATGTATCCCCCCCCCCCTTTCCCACTGCTTTTAGCAGCTGCCTGATGACATACAGAAATGTTTAACTGGTGAAGTCTTTTTCTGGCTTGAAGATGAAATGATGAAGAAAGCTCTGCTTGCTAAATTTCTGCATGACAGGCAACAATTAGAATTAAGGTCACATAGCTATAACTAAGGAACCTACAGGGAAGCAGCGCTCGATGCCAGCCAAGGTCTTGGCCTCTCCTGAATTCTGCAAGCCAGCAGCTGGGCGTGGAGGCAACCCAAGACTTACTGCTCACTCTTGTATAAAACTGTTTTCATTATGATGGGTGAACTCCCCTCGTCTCCGTTTGGAGTTTCATCACCAGTTACAAGCTTTGGTAGAAAACTCTCAGGAAAACAAATTCTTCATTTTCTGACAGTTCTCCCTTGGCTCATAATTGTGTATACACAGTTATGTTTTTGAGGTCACATGCATTGAGTTTCACATATAACATTGAAAGGAAAACTTGTTCCAGTCTGTGTACAGTGCAATAGGCCAACTAAGTCTGCAATGTTTGCCCATTTGTAGTAGTTTGAGCAGATGTTACATGCACTAAGTGCTTGAGAGCCACAAAAGAAAAGCAATTTAAGTGTCACAAAGTTTATGAGGATATTGCTTTGACATATGTATTATACATATTTATGTCTTCCTATTCTGAATGCTTGAAATATGTATGGCAAAGGGGCAAAAATTACATATTATACAAACTTACTAGAGTCCCTCAGAGCAATATCATATATTTGACAAGGGAAATCTTTAAGGACTAATAGCACAATTGAATAGCCGTGATGAGAGATTCAGTGGTGGAACAACCGCTGCTTCCTAAAGTCTGCCACTTTCTGCTGACCACATAATGAAGTGGAATGAATTGGGTTGCTGTGGGTTTTCCAGGCTGTATGGCCATCGTGGCCATACAGCCCAGAAAACTCACAGCAACCCAGTGATTCCAGCTATGAAAACCTTCAACAACACATGGAATGAGTTGGTTTTATAGATCCAGTTTTGGCTTCTGTTTTTTTAAAAAAACAAACAAACAAACAAACTCCTGTTTACATCAACGAGAGGGAAAACAGCTCCTGTCACTTCAGGATTGATGTAATTGTTTGCCCATTCACTGGGGCAAAGAAGATGGGGATTTTGACCTGCCAGCAAGATCATACACCCTAGGAATGCCTTCTTTTGTCTCATTCTCTGTGTGCATGTACAGTGGTTTGCTTTGCATTATACTGAGTTAATTTAATATATTTTGTAATTGTACTGTATTGTATAGTTTTGTGGTTTGTTATACCTCCTTCCCTCTGTGTGCATATACAAACACATATTTTAGAATGCACACCTCTGGCAGGACCCATTGTTTTTGCTTGTTTTATTATAAAGCACCACATACACCCGAATTCTTTGGATAGGGAGGCCAACAGCAGCCAATAGTCTCTCAGCTGTCTTTCCATGGGCTGTAGCATTGCTTTATAGTTTGAGTACACAGCATTGATGTTTACAGGTATGTATTTCATGTATTTTCAAATACAAGATATTTTCAAATGTTTTGCACAGATCACTTGAGAATGATACAACATGTCAGTTTTCCTTTATACACTTGGGATATTGTAGCCTTCTATTTTATTGTTCAACTTAAGCCATCTGAGGGCTCTCATTAAGACTCTAAACTATCTAGTCCGTGAGCTGCTTTTTGCTGATGTTGCTGCCCTTGTCGCCCATTCAGAAGCAGCTCTGCAGTGCCTAACATCCTTCTTTGCAGCAGCTGCAGAGCTGTTTGGGCTGGAAGTCAGCTTGAAGAAAACGGAAGTCCTCTACCAGCCCACACCACAGGAAGAACACCATCATCCCCATGTTAGCATAGGCAAATCTGTGCTTAAGTCCATTCAGCAGTTCACCTACCTGGGAAGCACCATCTCTTCAGACGCCAAGATTGATAAAGAGATAGATCACAGATTAGCAAAGGCATATAGTGCATTCGGAAGGCTTCACAAACGAGTCTGGAGCAACAAGCACCTGGGGCAAAGCACCAAAATCAGTGTGTACAGAGCTATCATACTGTCTATTCTCCTCTATGGGTCTGAAACATGGGTCACCTATCGCCAACACCTACGACTCCTCGAACGCTTTGCAGAATCCTAAATATACACTGGACCGACTATGTGACGAATGTTGCTGTCCTTGAGCAAGCAGGGATCACCAGCATTGAGGCCATGCTATTGAGAACACAGCTGTGCTGGGCAGGGCACGTCTCTAGGATGGAGGACCACCGCCTCCCAAAGATACTACTCTATGGTGTACTCGTCACGGGTCAGTGTAAGAGAGGCACCCCCAAAAAGAGATATAAGGACTCCCTGAAACAACATCTCAGGCTCGGCCAGATTGATCACCAACAATAGTCCACCCTGGCCTCCCATCGGGAGGCATGGAGATGCACTATCCACAATGCTGCGGCCTCTTTCGAGAAGACACACCAAATGGGTCTCGAAGAGAAACGACAACGCAGAAAGAACCGCAACTTGGAAACAACATCACCCAAGGAGACTTTCTGCTGTGCTTTCTGCAACTGAACTTGCCTATCTCAGATTGGTCTTTTTAGTCAAAAAGTAAAAAGCGTGGGATGAGTCCTTCCTAAGAATCTTTGTTCGCGAAGTAATGCCGAGAGATGTAAAATATTTTCAAATGTTTGCACAGATCACTTGAGAATGATACAACATGTCAGTTTTCCTTTATACACTTGGGATATTGTAGCCTTCTATTTTCTGAGAGTAGCAAATTCACAAGACTCATCATAATCAAACTATGACTGCAATCAAAGTAAGTAGTACCTCGGGAATCCAAAGCAAAAGAATGAAGCATAATTTTGTCTCTTTTTTTTGTCACGTCAGGAGTGACTTGAGAAACTGCAAGTCGCTTCTGATATGAGAGAATTGGCCGTCTGAAGGGATGTTGCCCCGGGTTTGCCTGTATGTTTGATGTTTTACCATCCTTATGGGAGGATTCTCTCATTTCCCGACATGGGGAGCTGGAAGTGACAGAGGGAGCTTGACCCACTCTCGTCGGATTCGAGCCTCCTGTCAGTCTTCAGCCCTGCCAGCACAAGGGTTTAACCTGTTGCGCCAACGGGGGCTCAATTTTGTCTTCTGAGTTCATTTGAATTATTACTGTGATTTTTTTTGCCAAGCTTGTGAAATAACCAAGACAACCTTAGAATGTAGTTCAGATGCCATTGCATTCAAATTTGAAACAAACAAATCTATGGGACGGGTAGCTACTGTTTCATTTATCCTTATCCAGCATACTATGTCACCTCTAGGTATTTTCTAGGTCCTCCAGTGTGACTCCATAGAATTGTTTGGCCAGAAGTCCTTTATTTAAAGAGAGTTTGCTTTTACCTACAGTATGATTTCATGTATCTGTACAAAGTCTGGGAACGTATGTCCTGCAGATACAAGGGTCTCACTATACTTGCAACACAAAACTATTATTCCACTAGGCACAGCAGAAATTTTAATATTTCTTTTATGTTATGCTTTCCGAAAAGACTGGAAAAGTCACACTGACGACAGCATGGAAGGAGGAGGGACACGTATGCCATTATAACAAGAAAAGAAAGGGGAAAGGTCACATCAATTCTATTTCCATTTTTTGGTTCTTCTCCCAACAAAAGAGTGATGAAAGCCTTCCTGGAAAATTGTATGAATGCATGGAAATGACAGCTGGTGAAGCTGCTGAGTCGCTATTATTTATATAATCATTTGATAATATGTCCAAGTATTTCCTTTCTTGCTGTGTGATAATGGACAAAATTACCTGCTTCTCTCTATTTTACACCAAAGATCCCACTATTCCGTGTGGCAGTTCTAAGCAGGGAAATATCCGCTCTTTACAGCAGCTACATCATAGTTTCCCCTTGCCTTTTGTTAAGTACTGAGGTCATGTTACATAAATTGAAAATAGATTTATCAGCAGCAATACTCATGCCAAATGTCATTTTTAATCTTTATTACTTTTTTATAAGTCTTTGAAAAACTCTTATCTTCAAGTTCAATGATGGTGCAGTGTTTCTAACAGAGGGAAAGAAAAATAAGACTTCTTAAAGTGAACTTAATCTTGCAGCTACTGGCTTATCTCGTGCATATATTAATCTGCTTGCTTTAACATCACCCTCTAATGTATAAGATCAAAGCAAACAACATATACAAAATGCTGAGGTTTCACTATCTAATGCACTTTTGCCCTTCTAAAATACATTATTTTACAATGACCCAGGAGCGGTCCTACCAGTAGGAAAAGGACGCCGCTGCGTGGGGCACCATCTGGGTAAAGGGCGCATTCCCCTGCCCGCCAGACAGCGTCTGGTTCCGCCGATGTTGCCTGCCTCCCTCCCTGCCAGCCTCCCTCCCTGCCATCCACACAGGACGTGGCCCTGGTGCCTCCTCCCCGCCTCCAGCCCCCATCCCTGCCCGCCCCCACCTCCTTTGGCCTCCTCTTTAGCCACCAGCCACCCGCTCCCTCCTTTCCTCAGAGTCTCCTCAGTCGCGGGAAGGGAGGGGGTCCTCCATGAGTCACGCTGGGGCGAAGTGGGGAAACTCCAGCTGCTCTGCCGGGGCCAGTGCTTGGGCCGAGAGGCACATGCGCAGCCCGCCTCGCTGAAGCCTCCCCCCGCTTCTTCCCTTCCTCCCCTCCCTTCCTCCCTTCTCCCTCAATCAATCTCTCTCTCTCTCTCTCTCTCTCTCTCTCTCTCTCTCCTTGCCGGCTGGGTGCTGAAGTTGGGCAGATGGCAGACAAGAAGCAGCAGCTCAGTTAGCCTACCCGCGGCGCCCGCCTTTCTTCGCCTTGCCTTCTTCCCTGTGGGCCTCCCTCCCCCGCGCCGGAAATCGTCCAAGCGCAGGCAGCCAGGTGGGGGTCTGCGTAAGGTGGACCCTCCTCCCTTTGCCTTTCCTTTTCCAGCGCGGTCTGTCTCCCTCACCCCTCCCGCGCCCTCCTCCTCCTCCTTTCCCCGCATCCCTTGTCTTCGGCTTTTACATCTTCCCAAGGCAGCAAACACGTCTGCTGTGGCAAAGAGGAAGTAATAGACATTTGGGGGGGATGGATGTGGGCAAGGCAGGGAACTTGGGGGGGCAAGGGGAAGGGGTAGAATAGAAGAGGGAGTGCTGTGTTTACAGACTTCTGCGCATGCACACAGGAGCTTCTGGGCATGTGGGGAGGGGGCGCCAAAATAATGGTTTTTCTGGGGGGGCGCCAAAATAATGTTCGCTTACCGTTTCAAATTACCTTAGACTGCCCCTGCAATGACCCAAAGGATGATAAATGGGACTAGATCAAGAGGATGATAAATGGAAGCATCTCTGTCTAAACATTATTTGTGGCAATCTATATTTCAGTGAGCAAAAAATTACAATAGATTTAATATGGGTACACTAGCTAAAATAAACTTTTTTTTTAAATCTTTTTTTTATTTGCATTTTTGAGTCATATAACATAAAAACATTCAAAAACCTCAGAAATCAGATAGTAAGAGGGTGGGGAGTGCGGGGGGAATAGCATTAGAGGGGGATGGGGTAGAAGCAAAGGAAAATAAAAAGGAGTTAAGAGAGCAAGAAAGAAAGGGAGAAGAAAAGAAAAAAAAAACCACCAGAACACCGGGAGTGTAGCTTGGGAGATGGGTTAATAAAAAAGAGGAAATAGTTAGTCCATAGTCTCTCTTCCATATAGATGTTGGCTTCCAGTTCTGGAGTAGGGTGTAGTTTATCCTTGGTAAGCTCCCTTCCGCTTTGAGTCCGGCTTTTTGCCATGTCCTCTCCTTCCGACCTAAGGTCTTAGTCCTCAGGTCTCATTCTTATTTAACTCATTCTACTTCTCGCTTTTCATTTCCAGTGCCTTCAAGTAACTCTTCACTCGGTCCCAGTTTATCTTGTTCTTATTGCTGGAATCACTTATCAAGTTTTTAAGGTTATCTAAGTCCATTGCCTCTCTTACTTTTATTAGCCACTCCTCTATACTCGGTATTTCCTTCAGTTTCCATTTTTTTTTTTTGCTAGTTCGATTCTAGCCACCGCTGTGACGTAAAAGAAAATTTTATCCTCATTTTCCTTTATGTCATTGTTCATTAAATTAAGTAAATATTGTTCTGGTTTTAATTCCACTTTGTAGTCCAACATTTTCGTCACATGGTGGTGCACCGCCATCCAGAAATTCTTAACTTTTTTACAGGACCACCAGCAGTGCAAAAACGTTCCCTTGTGTTCGCCACATTTCCCACACTTGTTCTTTACATTTTTGTAGAACTTTGCCAGCTTCACTGGAGTTAAGTACCAGTGAAAGAAGTTTTCCGTGATACTGGTGGGTCCTGCATACTTAGTTTTTTTCTTCCACAGAATTTCCCATTCCTGTAGGAGGATGGAGTGTCCCAGCTCTTGTGCCCATTTCACCATTGTTTCTTTTATTGTCTCTTCCTCCGTATCCCATTGGAGCAGCTTATTGTATAACATGGAGATTTGTTTCTTTTCTCCTTTCATTACTCTCTCCCAAACCTTTTCCTGGCTGGAAAAGTCTTTCTTGACATCTAACTTATAGTACTCCTTAATTTGTGCATAATGAAACCATGAAATGGCTACTCCTTGATCTCTTAACTCTTGTAAGGTCTTCAGCCTCCAGGAATTGTTGTATTTTTGTAATAGAACTTTATAGGTTGGCCATTTCTCGGCGGGGTTCTCTTTCACCTGTTGAGCCTCAGTCGGAGAGATCCAAAGGGGGGTCTTCGAGTAAAATAAGTCTTTGTACTTGTTCCAGATCTTCAGGAGGGCGGCTCTGATGAAATGACTCGTAAATTTCTTTTCCACCTTGGCTTTGTTGTACCAAAGGTACGCATGCCAGCCCCTCCTCAGTTCATGGCCTTCCAATATCAGTAATTTCTTTTTCTCTAATTTTGCCCAATCTGCGATCCAACTCAACGCCGCTGACTCGTAATATAATTGGAAGTTGGGGAGTGATAGCCCCCCTCTTTCCCTCTTATCCGTCAATACCTTATACTTTATTCTGGCCTTCTTTCCTGCCCATACGAATTTCAAGATATCTTTCTTCCACGTTATGAAGCTGCGATTCGTTCTTATTATCGGAATTGTTTGGAAAAGAAACATCATGCTTGGTAGAATGCTCATCTTAATAACAGCTATTCTGCCCAGAATACTGAGCTTCAGATACTTCCACTTTTCCAACTTCTTCCTCAGATGTTTCCAATTCTCCTCATAGTTATTCTTTAGGAGTTGGTTATTGTTAGCCGTCAATTGGATACCCAGATATTTTACTTTCCTAGCCAGGGAGTATCCTGAGATCTCCTGGAGTCGCTCTCTTCTTTCTTGTTTGATATTTTTAGTTAAAATTTTGGTTTTTTCCCTGTTTATCTTCAATCCCGCTACCTCTCCGAAGTCTTGAATCCTCTTCGTCCATAGGTGTATTGTTTCCAAAGGGTTTTCGATGGTACACACGATGTCGTCGGCGAATGCCTTGACTTTGTATTCCTCCCCCTGAAGTTTAAGACCCTTTAGCTCGCGGTCCGATCTTATTGTTTCCAAAAGCGGCTCCAACAGTAGGACAAAAAGCAAGGGAGAGAGGGGGCACCCTTGTCTTGTACCCCTCCTGATGTTTATACTTCCTGCATTCTGCCCATTGATTAAAAGGTTTGCCGATTGGGTCGTATAGATTGATTTAATCGCATTGGAAAAGAAATATCCCATGTCCCGTTCTTTTATTATCTCCAACATCCAGTCCCAGTTAGCATTATCAAATGCCTTCTCGGCATCCAAAAACAGTAAGGCTGTCTCTTTCTGCCTATTGCTTTCATAGTATTCAATAGTGCTGATCACCGTTCTTACATTGTCTCTCAGCAGTCTATCCGGCAGAAAGCCTGTTTGATCTTCATGTACAATCTCCTTCAACACTGTTTTTAGCCTGTTTGATATTACTGCAGCGAATATTTTGTAGTCGCAGTTCAGGAGGGAAATGGGTCTATAATTTTTCACATTTGTTGGGTCTGAGCCCTCTTTGTGTATAAATGTAATATTTGCCTCCTTCCATGTGTCTGGGATTTTCGCTTCTAACAACGCCTTGTTCATTATTTCTCTCAGATAGGGTAGCATCTCCTCTTGAAGTACCTTGTAATAAATCGCTGTCAGCCCATCCGGGCCCGGGGTCTTATTCTTTGGCATCCTCCGAATTGCTTCTTTGATCTCCTCTTCGCTCACCGGCTCGTTCAGGATTTCCCTTTGATCTTCCTTTATCCTTTCCAATTTCAATTTATCTAGGTAAGCTGATATCTTTTCCCGCTCGATCTCCTCCTTTTTATACAACTCCTCGTAGAAGATTTTAAATTGTTCTGCTATCTCTTCTTGTGTATAGAGGTGCACGTTATCCTTCGTCAGCTGCGAGATACATTGTTTCTGTCTTTTCTGCCCTAATTTTTTTGCCAGAAGTTTCCCCGTTTATTAAGATATAGGAGTAGTTCAATTTAAGCCTTTTTTACATTTTTCGCAATTTGTTCCTGTTGGAGGGCATTGAGCTCAATTCTAATCCCGTCAATCTTTATTTTAAGATTTTTATCTCCCGGTTTAATCTTCAATTGTCTCTCCTTCTCGGCTAGTTCTTCTAGTAATGCCTTCTCCTTTTCGGTTCTTTTTTTATTCTTTTAGACTTTTCTATTATGACTCTCACCAAATGCAACTTTCAGGACAATATGAGACTTCGAAGATGTAAAATTTTGGACTATGACTGAATTGAGGTTTAGGGAGTATTCATCCAAAAAAGATGACATTTTTCAACTCTTTCTGACATCCTATGTTGGCCAGAAAACATATTCCCAAATAGCAGATTTTCAAAGTTTTGGGAAATCATACAATGGTAAAAAAATATTCTTGAAACCAACACATAATTTGACTATCATTTCAGGACAGGTTTCAGAGTTTTAAATTATGGGATAAGAGTGATTTCAATTATGTCAGAAATGTGAATAAAGAAATATAATTTGCAGGGGAGTGGAACCCAGAGATGAGCGAGCATCTTTGTCTGGCTAACATGTTAAAGCATGAAATGCACATAGTTTCCTTCTCTTTCATGCCTATTTTACTCTAAGAGTTTTTTCTCTTACTTGGCTGTTCTAAAAAGCCATGGGGCAAAACATCAAGTGATGTATGTAAAATATGAATATTTGGATAAAATTCAAATTAATATACAAAACCTATCACTTCTGTCACGCCCAATTATTTGTAAATATTATATCTTTGCTATAAATTGAGGCAGGGGCACAATCAGACTATTATGAGCTCATTTTTTCCAGTAGAAGGAGACAAATAAGAAGATGAGCTATTCATTGCTAAGAAATTTAATTCAAATCTAATTTTGATTAGATGACAGAAGTTTGAGTGTTGGACTATAATTCTGGAGAACAGGGTTTAAATCCCTGCTCAGCCATGAAAACCCACTGGGGGATCCTAAGCAAGTCACATACTCTCAGCAATGAATTTGAAGGTCATAATCAACAACGAGTCATTTTAACAATTCAAACACTTCAAAGATAATAGGAAAATGACATAAATCTAATTCAAAATGATGCAATAGTCAAAGTGATATAAATATTAAAAACATAAAGTATACATTGGATATAGTCAACCCTTTTCTATTAAGCACTATCTACAGTGCTCCATGTGGCTCATCTTATTTTCATTATAAAATATGCATTATTAACACGGTCTGCATGGAAACAATATGGCCTCTGAGACTAATTTTGCAACCCTTGAAAACCATGCCTGCCCATTTAATTTTTTCTTTTGGCTAACCTGCCTGCAGTACCAAAACTACCAAAGAATATGAGAATTTCGGCCACCTTGTCCCCACTGGGGAAAAAACAAAATAGACTATTAGGGGTGAATACTTTAACCTGAAGTGATAAGATGTCACCTCAGGCATGCCATAAGCAGTTGTCATAAACTATGTATATTTGACATTCAAAACTCTGCCACTGATTGTAACTATCTGTGCAGTTCTCTGTTTAGCTAGATCAGTGGTTCTTAACCTGTGAGCCAGAGGTGGTCTGCAAGGACAAAAATCTGGTCCGCAAGCCTCTTTCCTCTTTATTTATTTATTTGATTTCCACTCTTTTCGCTCCGTCTGCCACTCCGTCCCTGTTGCTGACCATGGCATATGTTCTGTATCAGGAACCAGAGCTGATGTGGTCTATCCAATGCAATTTTCTGAATCAGCATCCCAAACTGAATCTAAAGTTGACCAAAAACTGATTCGTAACCCTTTTTGGTACTAATGTTGGAGAGTGGTCCCTGGTCAAAGTGGTCCCTGATCAAGTAGTCCCTGGTGAAGTGGTCCTTGGTCAAAAAAAAAGGCCAGGAACAACTGAGCTAGATTGTGCCTGATACTTCTTAGACAAAATGTAAAGAGCATGAGTATGTATTAACTAACTAAAGTATTATTCAGTCTGTCCCTAAAGCGATCCTACCTGGTCTTCCCACAGTTTGATACTTTAAAAAAAACAGATTGCAATCCATGGCTACTGTCTTCACCATCATTGTTAAACCTATACCCCTTTGCTTGGGTGGCTGATGTAATGCCCGCTATGCTTGGGACAATGCCAATTATTTGAAGATAGTACAGACAGACAGACAGTCTCCCACCACTGGGTATACAGATGTTTATTTCATATATTACATACTAGTTCACATTTGTTATATACATTCTTCAGAGTGCATTGTCTTGTGACTACTACACTCCCAAACTCCACCCTGTATTGTTGTGCTTTGAGCTTTAGCAGCTGCCCCAGTGTTTTTTGTCAGTACAGACAGACAGACAGACAGACAGACAGTCCCCCAGATTCTGGCTTGTCTATGTTGTCTTCTTGACTTGTTCCACCAAATTCAGCATCTGAGACAAGCCTTATTCATGTCAGGGACTGCAGTTGCAGGTTGTTTGTTCTGTGGCATTGCCTCTCCTAACTTCTGACTTGTTGACGGCTGAGAATATTTCTTCTGGGGCAACCTTGCTTCTAGTAATGCTGGCTTTGTTTTTGCCTACTATATCTTCTTAGCCCTGGATGACATCCATCCTTGTAAGGAAGTGTTCCTAAATGTTGTAACTGTACCTGAGCTGAGAAGGTCCTCACTCCTTGACTGTCCCAAACCAAGCAAGAGGTCCTGTGATGTTGCAAATGTACAGCCTCGAGCAGCTCTCCTTCAAATCCAAGTCCATGAATGTACATGCTGTTTTTAATATTAACTGTATGTTAATGTATTGAATTCTAGGTGTATTTTAATGTATTTTAATTTTAACTGTTGTTTACTATGTATTGTGTGGCATCGAATTGTTGCCGTCTGTTAGGCCACACTGAGTCCCCCCTCGGGGGTTGAGAAGTAGCGGGGTATAAACACTGGAAATAAATAAATAAATAAATAAAAAGTCATATTGTATTGTTTTATCATTAAGTTTCCCTTCACAAATATTTATAGATGCTCCTGGATTCTCTTCCTTTCAACTTTGGTTATCTTTTAAAAATATGTGATACATACTACTATCCTTACCTATCCACCCCAGGCACCTGGTTAGATGGCCAACCAAGATATTACTGCTGAAAAGAAAATTACACTACATAGCTTGGAATTCAAGTTCTATATTTGCCAAAAATATCTTGTGACTGGGTCTAGTTCTGGAGCTGGCAAGAAGAAACAGAGGCAGTCTTCAGAAAGGCAGAGCAATTATTCTTGTCCACATGGTAAAAATTACTTTCTCCTGATAATTATGAGCATGGTTCAGTCACAGCAAAAACAATGGAGATGACAGTTTGTCAATGACTACCAGTTTACACAGTGACCTGACTCTGAAATACGAAGCATATCTTCCGAATACACTTAATGCGCTTCTTTGTGACTTCATCAGCAAATACTTTCCCTGGTCAGTGTTACTGCTGATAACAATTTGGGCATTTTATAATAAAAATGATGTTGCTTCTCAATTCTGAACTGGGATTAAAGCATTTCCGAACCCTTAAATATGGAAATAAGTTTACAATATGGATCACATAAATATTTGTATTTGGAAGAAATTACATTTTTATTTAAATTGGTAACAGCCCATTTAATAGCAATATATTTATCAGATTCTGTACTAGATTTTGAACTGTGAAAATAATTAGAAACAATTATTGGCAAATTTTTCAGAGGGTCACTTACATGAAGCAGTGTTACCTTCCTGCCAAAGCGGTACCTATTGATCTACTCACATTTGCATGTTTTAGAACTGCTAGATTGAGAGAAAATGGAGCTAACAATGTGAGCTCACCCCGTCCCACGGATTCAAACCATCGACCTTCCAGTCAGCAAGTTCTGCAGCTTAGTGGTTAAACCTACTGCGCCACCACACCCCAACCTAATACTAATGTGCTATAATTTGGGAGCAAATATGAATGTTGAGAAAATGCTTACAGCTTTCTTGGAAATAATTAAATATGTATCTGAGGATATTTTATAAATTAATGCTCCTTCATTTTAAAATTTTTCCTGACCATAGTTTTGTAATATTATTGACATTCTAGCATTTTTGGGTAAACAATGTATTTTTGTATACTTGGAATTCTAAGCTAATAAAGTCTCCAGGTGTTTACTCTCTCAATGCTTTCCAAATAATAATCTGATAAACTTTTCAGAAAAGTTTATAGGTATACCATGTTTACTCAGATCAAATTACCTTCTTTGGCTAAATTACATAGCCAAAAATGAGGTGCACATTGGATTTGATGATATGTTAGAATCACGCACATAAAGATGCCTGCACCCCTCAAACAGGCAAGCTCACCAGCCACAGCCTGATGAAGTGGGGTGGCTTCCCTCCCCTTGGTTTTGAAGGTATCATGATTGAAGCCTTAGTTGGGAAGCCACTGCCCATCCATCATGCCAAAGCTGGCGGGGTCGCTAACCTCAGCCTGATGGAGGGGCAGAACTTCCCTTTGCCTGTCTGCTGTTCTGAGATGGGCAGCAGAACAACCAACAGGCAAGGGGAAGCTGTGCATGACATTCAACGACAAGTGTTGTTTTTTGCAGTGTGCACCTTGCACTTGTTAAACTACCGCCCACACTAATCAATAGCATTGAACCAAGGCAGTTATAGTGAAGTCATTGTACAGCATTGACGCACCTAAAGATTTTATTTTTCATTGCTAAAAGCTTTTATTTATTTATTATTTATTTATTTATTTATTTCCAACATTTCTACCCCGCTCTTCTCAACCCCCGAAGGGGGACTCAGAGCGGCCTAACAAAGGCAACAATTCGATGCCGAAACACAGTATAAATACAATATAAAACCAAAAACATTGAGCATTAAAATACATTAAAATACAATTAACATTAATACATCATATACATTCACTTAAGTTAAAAACCGTGTTCCGTCCATCATAGGAGCATTGAGCCATATGCATCAACTTGCCATTACAATCAATCCAAAGTGCTGTATTGTGCTAATGTGCAAACGCCTGGTCCCACAGCCAAGATTTCACTTTTTTCCTGAATGCCAGGAGGGATGGGGTTGATCGTATGTCACTTGGAAGTGCGTTCCACAGATGGGGAGCCACCACCGAGAAGGCCCTATCTCTCGTCCCCACCAACCGCGTTTGAGAAGTCGGCGGGAGCGAGAGCAGGGTTTCCCCAGATGATCTTAAATTACGAGGTGGGATGTAGAGGCTAATGCGTTCGGACAAGTAAGTGGGGTCAGAACCGCATAGAGCTTTAAAGGTCAAAACCAGCACTTTGAATTGAGCTCGGAATTGGACAGGCAACCAGTGGAGCTGACACAACAGGGGGGTGGTATGCTCCCTGTATGTACTGTAGCTCCCGTTAGTAATCCGGCTGCCGCCCGCTGGACTAGTTGCAATTTCTGAACTGTCTTCAAAGGCAGACCCACGTAGAGTACGTTGCAGTAATCTATTCAGGATGTGACCAGAGCGTGGACGACTGTAGCCAGATCAGACTTCCCAAAGTACGGGCGCAGCTGGCGCACGAGTCTTAACTGTGCAAAAGCTTCCCTGGCCACCACCGAGACCTGGGGTTCCAGGCTCAGCGATGAATCCAGGATCACTCCCAGACTGCGAACCTGCGTCTAACACTTTTAGACACTTTTTTGTGTTCTAACACTTTTGTTTTTAAAGAAGAAATTCTAAGGAGGCAGCAACTGTAATGGCCATATTACAAAGAGTGCACCTTTTGCTGCTGCACATTATATTAATCAGCAAATACTTTTTTGATTTCAAGGTTTTGAAAATTGAGGTGCACATTAGATTCAATGGTGCATTAGACTTGCATAAATACAGTATTCCCAGGGATTGTGGAATTAAAAAACCCAGCTACTCCTTTGCATACAACTTCTTCACGGGATTTAGAACAAAATAAGTAGAAGGACACCGTTTAGACATTAGGTAAGTTAGGAAACATTTCAATTAGAAAACGGTTAAAATGTTTGCTACTTCTACATTGAACCAGGTAAGAGTTATGAATTGTTTCTTATCTGGTTAAATGTAAAAGTAACAATTGTGTATACATTTTCAACTGACGATTATTTAATGCCCTTTTCTAACTAAAATGTAAGGTGTGCATTATGACAATTTTAAAGAAACAGCTCTGATACTGTTTTGAATGGTAATATAAACTACTCAGTGAAAATAGATACTTTCTGATAGGAATCCTCAGTATAATTTATATGATAGTATCACTACAGACGTAATTGTAGTCAGACATAAGACCAAGAAAACAAGCCAAATCGACAAAACAGATTCAAAGCTTTACAAAAAGGTTGCCTGTTAGTCTAGGCAAAATGGCATAGAGGCACTCGATGCACATTGATTCAGGATGCACATCATTAATCATAGTGAAGTTAATTGTATAATCTTCACAAAGAATCTTTATTGTTTTGGCAGCAGAACATTGCTGATTCTACATACAACTCTCACTAATGAATTTATACACTCAGTTCAAACAAAGTGTTGATTTTGCCCGTTGTATGAACTCTTTGAGTGGGATTGTGAGAATCCTAGAGATGGTTTGCTGGAAAGCAGATTAATTACGACAAAAACAGAAGGAACTGTTTAAGGTTCCCATCGTCTTCTGTTAACCACTCTTCTTTGACCTA
The DNA here is from genome assembly GCA_030556195.1 of Anolis apletophallus. NCBI lineage: Eukaryota > Metazoa > Chordata > Lepidosauria > Squamata > Anolidae > Anolis > Anolis apletophallus. Next base: position 108,051,748 of record JARBWK010000006.1, on the reverse strand, counting down.
AGCAAGATTTATCTGACTGATCCACTGAATTTCTTGAACACTCTAGCCAACTGTTCACCCCCAAATGATATCATAACTCACATTAGAAGAGTAGTATTAAACATTTTGTTTTACTTTGCAAATATCAGGAACAAGGTTTTTAAACAATGAAAAGGTCAGTTTATCACTAGAGTTGCCAGGTCCCTTACTATGAAGAATGTTCCTTATTTAAAACATAGAAAACCTGTCTTATATTGGGCTGGCAGGTGCACCTTATTATAAAGGAGGTTCCTTATTTAAGGACTAAAAAGCTCTTTTTTTTTACATAGACTGAACAAGGTGCAAAAAAGTATCTGTAGCACCGGGAATGTGGCACAGCTGGCTAAGTGTCAGCTGCATAAGATCTCTCTGACCAGTAGGCCATGAGTTCGAGGCCTGCCTGGGTCGAGGTGGGTGCTCGACCTTTAAGTGTAGCCTGCTGTCAAGCCCAAAAGACAGTTGCATCTGTCAAGTAGGAGATAAAGGTACCACATTAAGTGGGGAGGCAAATTTTGACTGATTTATGAGGCCATTAAAGAACTCCAGGAACGCTGAGGAATGCAGAAGGAACAACAAGGGATGCTGGGAACGCTGAGAGATGAGAAGTACGTCAGCTCCCCCTGGTGGCCAGAGTTTGCATCTGTTTGTCTATATGTGTGTTTGTGGAAACGGCAGGGATTCTCTGCTAAGTATGTGTACCTGTAATCCGCTCTGAGTCCCCTTCGAAGTGAGAAGAGCAGAATATAAATAAAGTTGTGATGAGGTGGTTATTTGTGTTATATTAAGTGGTCACGTTATGGACAGACCACAAAGGGTTGGCTGTGATAATGGAGGCAGTTCCCTCCTGGGGGAATGTGTTGCCATGGTGATGGTGGGCGGAGCCAACCAGAAGGCTAGTTCGGAATTCTTAGAGAGAGTCAGTGGGTGCCTGGCTGTCAAGCCAGAAGGTTCGGTTAGATTCTGCTCTGAAGAGAGGAGTAGGAATCACATTATTGAAACTGCAGAGAGAGCAGTTAGAGTTTTCCTGTCAGCGAAGCGAGAGTGTAGCTTCGGCTGGGGAATCTGTTTTTAGAGCTGTGGGGAGACAGTTCTGTTGGGCTGAGCTTGCGAGCCAGCCGGTTTGTGTAAAGCCTGAGGGCTAGATAGAGGCAAGAGTGCCTGTATGTTTTAGATTGCTAGACGCTGATCTAAGTAACAGCAATAGTTAAACATTGCAACTGTGTACTAGTTAAACTTTGTAACCTTTTTAAGTCGTGCCTCTTCGGAAGAGTTATATAAAGTATCAAGCCAAGTTTTGTGCCCAGTTGTGTGAAATAAACTATTTAAGTTTTGATTCAAAACTCTCTCCCCGTGACTTCATTTGGATTACCAGTCTCCTCACCACTCTTTACAAGTCAATGGTCAAGCCTAAATAAATTAATGGTGGCAGCGAAATACAAGTTAACGTCGAATCCTCCACAAATGGTGGCACAGCGGCGGGATGCGTGTAAGAAATCTGATCTAGTGCCTAAGACTGTGACAAGATTGGGATGCGTATAAGAAATCTGATCTAGTGCCTAAGATTGTGACAAGATTTAGATCCATGTAACATCTGAATTCAGTACTTGAGACTGTGTAAAGAGTAAGAAAAAGTGTTGTGAGGTAAAGTTAAATCTCACAATATAGCTACTAGAAAGCAGAAGAGAAGCCAGGAGGCTTGAGGAACGAAGAGAAGCCAGGAGGCTTGAGGCGAAAAAGAGAGAGTTGAGGCAAACCTGAAGTAAAAGGCTGAGACCTAAAGTAAAGGTTGTGGAAGCCTGAAGTAAAGGGCTAAGTTGGAGTCCTGAGGTAAACCTGAAAGAGAAGGCTGAAGTAAAGGCCTGAAAGAAAAGTGTGAGGTAAATGGAACTCACAAAGATGGCAGAATCTCAGAAGTCAGTCTCTGAGGAGATTCAAAATTTGAAATGCCAGTTAGAGTTAAAAAGAAGAGAAAAGCAGCAAATGGATGCTGAGATAGAGAAGAGTGAAATAATTCATCAGAGGATGATAAGAGCTATTAGAGCGGAAGGAGAAGAGGTTACAAGAATTTTCAAAAAGGGAATGCAAGAAATTAAAGATGATATAGAGAGAGGGAAATTCATCGGTGAAAGGAGGATAATAGAACTCCGACAGTTGATTGAGAGGGATGATGAGCAATGGAAAGAAAGATGGGCACAGGCTGAGATGGTGAAAAGCCAAATCAGTAAGAAGTTGGTGCACAGCCGGACAATTGCTGAGGAGATCTCAAAATTACAAAGGGAGATTAGAAACCTTGAAGATAAGTTGAGAAACCTTGAAGATAAGTTGAGAAACCTTGAAGATAAGTTGAGATTTGAAGAGAGGCGAAGGGAGATTGAAGAAAAATGGAGAAGGGAAAAGGAAACCCAGAATGAACGTAAAATTAAAAAGAGATGCCTCTGTAGAAAAGGAGAAAGAACGTGAGGTGAAGAGAGATGTGTTTCCAGTTTCAGCTGTAGTGAAAAAGGAAGCCCAGAGATGGCTTAAAATAGAAAAATGTGCCTTTCGTGAAGAGAAAGGGCCAGTTTCAGTTGTGGTGAAAGAAGAGAGGCCACTTGAGAAAAAGGCGGGAAATTCAGAAGAGGAGATTTCCAAGCCTCAGTTTAAACCCTTCCCCCACAAGCAGCTTGAGGAGAAACCTGCTTTAGACAACACCACCAGTAGGCTGAAAGGTGTAATAGAAAATGTTTCTGTCAGAGCAGAGGAAAATGGCAACAATATCAAGGGAGCTGTGACAACCCCTGCTTATGAGAAGAGTGAGGGTTATTGTAAAGAGGAGATCCCTATGTTAAATCCCAGAGAGAAGCGGGAAATAAAAGATGTCTTGAATGAGAGAAAAGAAAAGGAATATAAGCTTCCAAAGGTCTCTCAAGAACGATCTTTACAGTTCATGAGATCGGGTGTGGCTGTGTCTCAGGCGGAGTTTCTGAGAGCAGAGATTGCCATTGACAGAGCTGAAACAGATGCTTGTGATAAATCTGCAGGAATAGAGCTGCAGCAAGATAGAGAGAGCTTACCATGTGAGGATAAAGTATGCAAGGGTTTGGATCCTCACAATGATAGTTGCCAGTCCTTTGTGAATAAGGAGCACAAGCCTCAAGACTTCAGCAGTGAGGTGGACATGGCAGATAGATTTAAAGAGAAAGGAGAGTTAAAGAAGCCATTAGCTTCAAAAGATGTTTTGCTTTCAGCTTCACTTGAAGAAATTATTCCTGCAGGCGTCATGGACAAATGCAAGGAAGTATCCAGAATTGAAAGAAGCAGTAAGCTGCAAGTAGGAAAGAATTTGGTGCAAGCAGAGATGACAAGAAATCAAGCCATTGGGAAGTTGGAATGCGACCAAATAGAGGCTGAAGAGATTTCAAGCTTGCAGTTGACGAATGACCAAACTAGAGAGGAAATAAGAAGGGAGGAGGAAGAATTAGTAGAGAAGGAGATGTGGGAGAGGCGTGAAACAAAAGGAGATGCCTCTGATGATGAGACAGAATCCACTTCTGCTGTGGTGAGGGAGGAGGATTCAAGGGAAGTGATGAAGAAGAATGGGACTCCTAAATCTCTAGAAGATGTGGAGTTTGACTTCTGTTCTCCAGCAGCAATGAAGTTTCCTGTGTGTGTGGTTGAGCTGAGGGCCTCTGTTGCTGTTGTGCATACAGAGAAAACATTTGAAAGGACTGTGCCTCAGTATGATGGGAACTGTATAGAGAGGTCAAAAGCTCATGAACAACTGCTGAGAAGAAATGGAGAAGAATATGTAAGCCCAAGTTGTAGCATTTTAATGTTGCAGGATGAAGCCATTGTGGGAACAGGGCAGCAAGAAATTGCTCTGGAACGTATAGCAAAAGATGGCACAGAGCTTACTAGTATTAAAACCGTTGAACAAACATCCGTTGAGGGCCAAGAAGTCAAGAGCAGAATTGAAAAGGGTGCAAATCCCAGTGGAAGGAAAAACTCAAAATATTTCAACCAGTACCAGAAGAACCTAAAACTTCCAGGTGCTGCAAGGTGACTCAGTCAAGTTCTGTATGTTGCAGTCATGATGATGCAGATAATATAAAATTGCTTAGTGAAGGCACTAAGTCCCTTTCCATGCAAAAGAAGATGGTGATAACAGCTGTTAAGACTGAAACAAGTGGTCCGGCAGCAGCTAAAGAGTTAAACCCAGAGGTCAAGGCATCTTCAGAATCGGAGCCTGGTGTTGTGAAAGTCGACACTGAGAGTTCTGAGGATTCCGCTGATTGCAGTTCGGTTCCGGATGTTCCTGTGTGGATGCTAGAATCCAGCGAATCTACTTATGCTGCCATCAACACAGTTTCAGTAACTTCTGTTGGACATTTCGTGAAGGATGATCATCGAGAGCCTTGTGTTGTGGGGTCTCCACTTCCAGAGCTGTACCAGTCTGTTCCGGTGGAGGTTCCTGCTTCTGTGGCGGTTGAGGTTTGGCGTCTCCACCCTGTTGCTGTGGGGAGCGACATCGCCCTTCAGAGACTCATCCGCAGGAGAAGGCGAAAGACGAAGAACACCATACCCAGTAGTCATCAACACGTCATCAAGGGACAGGAGAAGCAAAAGACTTATGGTCAACCAGTGAGATGGGAAACCGTACCTCAAAGACATTGGCGAGACACCAAGAGACGAGGGATAAAGCCAGAAAGACAGAAAAGAAATGGTCGTGAAAAGAAACATAGAGACCACCAGGAAGAGACATTGATGAGGACAGTGTGTTTATTGCAACCAAAGTTGTGTTTGAGCCATGAGTTATTGGACAGAGAAACACACATGTCAAATAAGGTGTCTGATGTAATTCATCTTACTGTTAAGGATTATGATGAAAGGGAAGGTAAAAAGTTCCATGATAACATACTGAAACCGTTCCATTATAAGAGTGACTTTGTATTCAGGGAAGACCTGATGGCGATATACTGTATCTTCAACTGTTCTTGGAAGAGACTGTTGGAGAAGACGCAAGGGTTTTTAGTTTAGAAGCATCTGTAAGGGAGGGTTATTAGGATGAGAAAGCAGTATTCAAGGAGAAATACTTGTTGTTAATACATCCTCCAGGAGACAGAATGCTAGGTTTCTTAATCCTCAAAATAGAGAAAATTTTGTTGGGTAAGTTAATGTAGGAAGAGGTAGAGGTAACGATATTGTATTGTGCTGTATTTAAAATGTTTTTCCTTTTTCAGGAATTATATTTGGTGTATTCAATGTTTTAACATTATTGATTGTATTGCTGATGTGCCCCATATTTACGCTGATTCTGTTTACTGGATTCGGTAAACATGACTGATGATTTGTATATAATTAGAGTAAATATGTATAATGGTGTAAAGTGTATAAGTTTTATGTAATGTCTTCCATACGGAATTATTTTTAATTCACTCTGGACAGAGAGAATTAAAAATAATTTCGTATGGAAGGAAGGTGTGTGATGAGGTGGTTATTTGTGTTATATTAAGTGGTCACGTTATGGACAGACCACAAAGGGTTGGCTGTGATAATGGAGGCAGTTCCCTCCTGGGGGAATGTGTTGCCATGGTGATGGTGGGCGGAGCCAACCAGAAGGCTAGTTCGGAATTCTTAGAGAGAGTCAGTGGGTGCCTGGCTGTCAAGCCAGAAGGTTCGGTTAGATTCTGCTCTGAAGAGAGGAGTAGGAATCACATTATTGAAACTGCAGAGAGAGCAGTTAGAGTTTTCCTGTCAGCGAAGCGAGAGTGTAGCTTCGGCTGGGGAATCTGTTTTTAGAGCTGTGGGGAGACAGTTCTGTTGGGCTGAGCTTGCGAGCCAGCCGGTTTGTGTAAAGCCTGAGGGCTAGATAGAGGCAAGAGTGCCTGTATGTTTTAGATTGCTAGACGCTGATCTAAGTAACAGCAATAGTTAAACATTGCAACTGTGTACTAGTTAAACTTTGTAACCTTTTTAAGTCGTGCCTCTTCGGAAGAGTTATATAAAGTATCAAGCCAAGTTTTGTGCCCAGTTGTGTGAAATAAACTATTTAAGTTTTGATTCAAAACTCTCTCCCCGTGACTTCATTTGGATTACCAGTCTCCTCACCACTCTTTACAAGTCAATGGTCAAGCCTAAATAAATTAATGGTGGCAGCGAAATACAAGTTAACGTCGAATCCTCCACAAAAGTGTATTATTATTATTATTATTATTTGAGCATGGGCCCTTAATAAAGGCAGTAATATATACATCGTGTAATTTATGGATGTGGACAATGTGCTAATTTCATTTTGCAATTCAATTGCTAAATTAATTGAAATAAAAAGCTTCAGCAGGTATTTAGATCGAACATAAACGTGTTAATAGTTATTTCCTGATACTCAACCGTAAATGTAATGAATTTCAACTGTCTCTTCTTGCCCAGTTCTAGAGTGCACACTAGAGTGAGGCACTTGCCTTAAGTAGCAGAAGACAGAGGGTAGAAAGTGGTGGTGAGGTGCTGGAGCACAATGTGTGGATATTATTTGGTCTGTTTTGCACTCCTTTAGCTAGCTTGCTGCCCTACGGCATGACAGCAGATAGTGTTCTATTACAAAAAGTCATCTGCACATGGAAGGGAGGAAGGCAACATCTTGTCTAAAGCCACAATTTTGAAGAAGCCACTGGTTAAACATACAGGATGAGGATACCTAAGCTATTATTTTGGCTGATATATTGGAGTTTCCTTTTTTGGCTAGCTACAAAAAATTATTCCATCAGCAAGACTCTGCTCATCCTCAAATCATCATGAGGATATGATCAGTTAAGTAATGAAAACAAAAATATGGTTAGGCTACTCACAAAAGTAACAGTTGGAAGCAAAATTCCAGGAAAACAAACATTGAAAAATATGGACCAAAAGATTTAATTTCAGAGTAATGATTACTGAAGTAGTCCCTGTCACAAACTCTTGGCTCACTGGAGTTTATCCTAGCTGGATTTATCTTCGTTTGCTCTAGAACAGAAGTGATACATACTAATACATTAACAAAACACATAGAAAGATTTTTTTAAAAAGTTTTGCATTATATTGCCACTATCTAGAGCCCCCTCCAGATATTGTTAGACTTCAACTTGTAGTGTTCCTTACCAATGACTATGCTGATTAGAGTTTGTCTGGGCATATAGTCCAGCAACATCTTCTGGTGGAACCTTAAAGTAAGACTATCCAAGACTTATGGAATAGTATCACTTCTTTACATTTAAATAACCTTGTACTGATGCATTAGTTCCACTTTATCCTTTGTTTGATTATCTTTCTCTCTTACTGTCCTTGAGCCATGCTAGACAGCCTCAAAGGTCCAACACAACTCTGTGATGTCCTAAGAAGCCAGAATCGCATGCAATTTCCCTCCTGTTTATTGGCTCTAGGGCCCATATAGCCTTCAGCTAGTTTGATTTTCCTTCAATAATACTCCAAACCAAACATGTCTATTCTTGGGAGTACCAGGTTGAGAAAAAGCAAGAAATATCAGCCAACGAAAGCAATTCCAACCATGAGCTGCATTCCCATTAATTCTAACGGCTCTGAATGCTTTCTTGCCATTTAGAATATAATATATAAAATCTGCATATATCTACCTGCTATATACAACATGCAAACAATAAATAAAGTTAGGACAGTCTTACCGTATCTTCAATTTTGTGGTTATTCAGTAAATCCGAAAGGAAATCTTCATTGAGGCTCTCTCTCCGAATTAATGTAAACTCACGTAGAAAAACAGCACCCTGATTCTGCTCTCCACCAGCCTAGAAATGTATGATAGCACCATTAAGAAAAGTAATCCTTTACTTTTGTTCGTATCATCATCAAAAGATGGGCCAATATGTATTTAATATTACTTATTTATTTACACGTAAAACCAGGAAAACACTCAGAATGACTTCAACATAAATCAAAAGCAGGGAATGAAAGGAGGAAATAGAGTCTTGCGGCCTCATTTGTTTTGTTTTAGCTCAAGCTTTCAATAATTCAATCCACTTCCTCAGATCCACTGAGAGAACATAGTATTCAAGGAAATATCGTACCGTATTTTAAAATACAAATACTATATACTCTTTACAGCATAGATGGCAACAGTGCTACAAACTCATTTGCTACCAACATGTTTGCACATTTACCTAATTTGGGTACCTTCTTTATAAGATCTTATAATAACTCCAGCAAAATCAGTGATGAATTTGGTTGTGTATTCTACAATGTGATGTAAGCATTTGCCAGCAATCCGTACAAAGATAATACATGAGTACAAATTTAATGTCAGAAATGGCAAAACTTGAAACTAGTAGCAGAATTGGGGATATAACTCTACACTATTTTTTCTTAAAGGAATCAATTTTAATATTTTACAACTGTGAGAAAGTTTTCAAAAAATTAAAGTTTTCAAAGCCTATTCATAATTCAGTCTCATTGTGCACAACATTCATATATGATTATTTTATACAGAAAACAGTATTTTCTACACATAAAATATTTGTACACACAAATACTATCTTCTGGGCAAAAATGCTGACTTCTGAATGGGAAATTTTCTATATAAACCAAATGCAGTGCACAATTAAGTACATGATTGTCATCGGTCCAAGATTTGTCTCATCAGAATTTCTAAACATGTGAAAAACATATTTTCTTCATAATTTTCCCAATATTTTTCTCCAGGACACACAGTCCAATTTTATTGGAGATATACTGTAGTTGGACAAAAATGCATTTCAAGGAAAGGTCAGGAAAGGAAATTGCAAAATTATAGTCTATTAACAGAGTCCTGAACAAAAATAATGGCTTCTTCCTATACTCTATCAAATGATTTGTCTCAGTACGTAGATGGCAAAACTCTTAAGAGGAAACTTAATAGTTCATAAAGAGAGAGGGAATGTGCAAGTACATGCTGGAGAAGAGAGAAACAACATTTGCCAGACATAAAGCTTAGGCCCCTGTCACCCTAAATTAGGGCTTCAAGGTGCAATCAAGTTTTTATACCTGAATGTAGAATGGAAATAATATTGCTCATGCCATTCCCAAAGATTAGCAAAAATGCATGCTTAAATTTATTTGATTCTACAGTCGGCCTTTGGTATCCGCTTGTGTTTAATTGCAGGATCCCCTGTGGATACCAAAATAAGTGGATGCTCAAGTCCCATTATATAATATCAAGGTAACATCCTGAATAGACTACTGCAACGCTCTTTACATGGGGTTGCCTCTGAAGACTGCTCGGAAGCTGCAATTAGTCCAACGCTCGGCAGCCAGGTTACTAACAGGAGCAAGGTACAGGGAGCATACAACTCCCTTTCTGCGCCAGCTCCACTGGCTGCCAATTGGCTTCCGGGCACAATTCAAAGTGCTGGTTTTAACCTACAAAACCCTAAACTAGGGCTGATCCCGGGACCGAAGGAGGTCAATCCCAGCTGGATGGGGCGCTTCTGAGAGGGGGCAGAGCCAGGCTGTGCTAAGCCCCACCCCTCCCCGGCTTTGGCACTCCCAGCAGCTGCTCCAGGTTTGTGGAGGGCAGGGCCAAGTCAGCCTTGTGCTAGCTATGCCACCACTGGCTTAGCATTGCCATCCTCAAGCCTGTAAAAGCTGCTGGGAGCTCCAAAGCCAGAGGGGAGGGGGCAGGGCTTGGCACGGCCTGGCTCTGCTCCCCTGTGGCTTCCGCTCTACCAGCAGCTTTTCCAGGCTTGAGGATGGCAGTGCCAAGCCAGCCTTGTGCTAGCTATGTCACCATTGCCATGGCATTGCCATCTTCAAGCCTGGAAAAGCTGCTGGGAGCTCCAAAGCCAGAGGGGAGGGGATGGGTCTTGGCGCGGCCTGGCTCCGCCCCTCTGGCCACGCCCTACCCCCTCCCTCCTCTCTCCAGCCTTGAGGAGGTAAGTAGATCTTTATGACTTGGTTTTAATATAAGTAGCTCGCATGCTGAAAAAGTGTGGGCACCCCTGCCCTCTACGGTTCCGGCCCAGTTTACCTGTCCGAACGGATTCTCCCCTACGAACCATCAAGGACATTAAGATCCTCCAGAGAGGTTCTGCTCTCGGTCCCGCCGTCTTCGCAAGCACAACGGGTGGGGATGAGAGACAGGGCCTTCTCTGTGGTGGCCCCTCGGCTGTGGAACTCTCTCCCAAGTGATGCTAGATCTGCCCCCTCTCTGTTGTCCTTTAGGAGGCTGGTGAAGACTTGGATGTGGAACCAAGCCTTTCCAGAATAGGCTGAGATTGGCTATTGTCTGAATGAACGACCACATTTACAGATCGAGTGGAATTGTTTTTAGTGGCAAGGTGGTTTTATGCTGGGCTTTTAATGTATTTTAATATGTTGTTGTAGTTGTTTTTAAATTGTATAGCATTGAATTTTGCTCTAAGCCAGTCTGAGTCCCTCTATGGAGATGAAAAGATCGGGGTACAAAAGTTTTAAATAAATAAAGTAAATAAATAGTTATTTGGAACATTTGAAAAAATATTTTTAAGTCATGAAATGTTGAATTCATGGATGCAGAATCCATGGATATGGAGAGCTGATTGTATTTAAATGTGTTTTAATAGCTCAGTGAATGTATATAACAAGTATATATGTATGTGTGTAGCAAATATATGAAGTATTAGTAGTTTCTGTACTTTTGTTTTATTTACTCTATTTCTATATTGCTCCCTATCACAAGATCTTTGGGCAGTTTACCATAACATCAATTGGAACATTTTAAAATATAGGGCAATAAAAATGTAGAACAATTCACATAATTAAATCATTATGTAATTTAATCATTATGTAATAATAACTGTACAAACTTGGCATCAAAAGAAGAAGAAGAAAAACAATGCCAGGCAGACCTTCAAGGGGAGGGGGCATTCCACAACAAGACTGTGGCCAAGAAGAGCTCCTCCCATATTATATTTGTAGAATACGATGCTAGTTTACATCTGGTGTTTTTGAAAGTATAGTTTTTAGAATGCCTTTTTTAAAACAAATTTTTATTTTATTTTAACACACACACAAAAAACATACCAAACACTCACAGAACATTTACAATTTTTAGAATGCCAATTTACACAATCCTAAACAATATTTTCATTTAAACCATTTTAGACTTAACTTTGAGTGTTGGACAATGACTTTTGTGACCAGTTTGAATTCCTGTTTGGTCATTTAAGTGTACTAGGTAAGTGCTGTGGAATTTGAAGAGGTATGAATGGAGAGCAAAAGGGAGAAATGTGCCAAGAGGAAGATGTGTCAAGCCAACCCTGACCAGGACCATCTTCCACTCAGAAACTGATATCCACACTGTGGAAGAACATGCGGATCAAGAAGTGGATTCTACAGTCACCTACCTATTTACCACCAAGACACTACACTTCAATTAGTCCAGCAGGCAGCAGCCCGATTGCTAACTGGAGCATCGTACAGGGAGCATACCACCCCCCTGTTACGTCAACTCCACTGGCTGCTGGTCCATTTCCGAGCACAATTCAAAGTTCTGGTCTTGGCCTATACGACTACGGCCCAGCTTACTTGTCTGAATGTATTTATTTATTTATTTCGGGATTTTACCCCGCTCTTCTCAACCCCCAAGGGGGGACTCAGAGCGGCTTACAGTACGGCACAATTCGATGCCCACATAATAACAATATAAACCCCCAAACACTTCAACAATTAAAATACATTAAAAATACATTAAAATACAACTACATTAGCACCATACACATTCACTCTGGGTTAAAACAATGTTCAGTCCATAAAAACATTGGCCATAATCACCCACTTTCATTAAAAACCAATGTAAAATGCTGCCTTGTGCTGGTGTACGAATGCCTGGTCCCACAGCCAGGATTTTACTTTTTTCCTGAAGGCCAGGAGGGATGTGGTGGATCGTACATCAATAGGAAGCGCATTCCACAGGCGGGGAGCCACCACCTAGAAGGCCCTATCCCTCGTCCCCACCAGCCTCATCTGAGACGTAGGCGGGAGCGAGAGCAGGGCCTCCCCGGATGATCTTAGATTACGAGGTGGGACATAGCGGCTGATGCGTTCGGACAAGTAAGCTGGGCCAGAACCGTATAGAGCTTTAAAGGTCAAAACCAGCACTTTGAATTGAGCTCGGAATTGGACAGGCAGCCAGTGGAGCTGACACAACAGGGGGGTGGTATGCTCCCTGTATGTAGCTCCCGTTAGCAATCTGGCTGCCGCCCGCTGGACTAATTGCAATTTCCGAACTGTCTTCAAAGGCAGCCCCACGTAGAGTACGTTGCAGTAATCTATTCGGGATGTGACCAGAGCGTGGACGACCGTAGCCAGATCAGACTTCCCAAGGTACGGGCGCAGCTGGCGCACGAGTCTTAATTGTGCAAAAGCTCCCCCAGCCACCGCTGAGACCTGGGGTTCCAGGCTCAGCGATGAGTCCAGGATCACTCCCAAGCTGCGAACCTGCGTCTTCAGGGGGAGTGTATCTCCCTCTACGTTCTGCCTCATAGCTTAAGATCCGCCGGGGAGGCCTTGCTCTCGGTCCCACCAGCTTCGTAAACACGGCTGGTAAGGACAAGGGACAGGGCCTTTTCGGTGGTGACCCCCCACCTATGGGATTTGCTCCCCAGCGAAATCAGATTGGCATCCTCCCTCCTTTCTTTCAGAAAGAAACTAAAGACGTGGCTGTGGAACCAGGCGTTTGGTCAATGAATATAATGATAATGAACGCTGAAACTGATCTTGTGATTGTTGAAATGGAAAAAGGCTTTTTGGATTGTGCAGATAATGTTGTTTAACTAATGTTGTTTTAAATTGTGATATGTGTATGTTTTTATCTTTTATTATACTGTATTTTACTACGGCATCGAATTGCTGCCATGTTAGCCGCTCTGAGTCCCCCTGCGGGGGTGAGAAGAGCGGGGTAAAAATGATGTAAATAAATAAATAAATTGGACGGTCATCATATTCAGACAAGAGATTGCCTAAGTAACTAGGTAACTCTTTCAGAAGAAGGCAACAGTAAATATTCTTTGAACAAATCTTCCCAGGAAAATCCAGTGATAGCATTATCTTAGGGTCACCATAAATCAGAAACTAATTGAAGCCACAAAACAAAATCAAAAAGTGATTGTGGAAATATTTACCTGTTTATATATTATGCCACTCTTGGGTTCATCTTCTACATGGTGGAAATAATGCAGTTGAACACCATTTTAACTGACATGGCTCAATGCTATGAAATCATGGGCGTCTTAGATTTACATGATCTCTAGTCTTCTCTACCAAACAGTGCTGATAATTTACTAAACTAAAAATTCTATGCTTCCACAATATTGAGCCATAGCACTTAAAGAGATGTCAAAGTGCATTAATTCTACAATGTAGATGCTTCCAAAGTCTCAAATTAAAATATAAAACCAAAATACTACTCAATAAAAGATATTTAACATTTGTGTCTGTAGGGATCAAGTATTTTCACATGAAGAATGAGTACTGTGTGCATAGTTATTGCATTTTAGCAAAAGACTTGGATATAAATCATCTGAGGAGCAAAGGGGAGGGACTGAAAGAAATAATTACAAAGGGGTGGATGGAAAGTCCAAGGTCTCATAGCACAGAACAACCTGAATTTTATATTTTGTAATAAATTGGAGAGAGTTTATATTTGTGAAAGGAGTGGGACTAGGGACCCATTCAGCCCTTTTGAGTGCACTAAACACTGCTGTAAAATTAAAAGTTAAAATCGTATTACTATTAGACAAATATGATTTTATGAGTGCTGGGGACTTTTAGAAACACATGCGAAGACCCAGCACTATATGGTTAACAATGTGGTACACACCCAACTGCATTACATAAGGATCACTGCACCATAGCAACAATAAGTACAACACAATTCAAGTGGGAATTCAAAAATACCTCGAAATGGGAAAGTGCCACAGAAAACTTCCAGCTGGAAAAGTGGGAGATGCGGTCAGTGCTAAAAAGCAACAGGACTATCCCCTTCTAATAGCAACCATAATCATATAAGTGAGACTACTTGCATTTAATGGAAATCCCACTGCAATTTAACAGGTGATTTGCAAAGCTGATCACTATGCAGATGTGCAATAGTGATCAGCTTTGGGGGGAAAGCTGGGGGAAAGAAACCAGGGACAGACATTATTCTCCAGAGCTTAATTCAAGCATACTATTTCTGGCAGGAAATATATTGCATCTTACCACATTACCCTACTTTAAAAGTTTGCACACCTGAAAAAACAAACACCCCTCCCCATTTTTATATTAGAAGATCTTACTATTGAATTGCTACTTTTTCTTTGAAAGAGAAATCTGTTCCATCTTATTTAAAGTCTCTGCATTTCCTGTACCATTTTATTCCTCCAGTAGCTGCAGGGATACAGCAGATACAAAGTAGACTTCAAATAAATCCTATTGCTAAAGTAAACGGTAAGATTCCCCCATTCTTTATAACACCATTCTTTATAACACCATGTATTCTGCTCTTTCTGTATTTTCACTAGGGCTGGGTAGGTTTGTCGGAATCTAAAAGAATTTCAGAATGTGTCGGAAAAAGGTTACCTTTTTTTTAACCGTATTCGAAGAATTAGTTACCCGTCTGGCATTGTCGGAAAGGGAGTCTGATTTCACTTCCACCATTTCTCTGGAGCCTTCCGTCATTGGCTGGTTGTGCTCAGGTGGTTTTCAAGCAGCCTCCTGATTTCCTCCAGCCAATGAGCTATCTCCTCCGAATCTCACCTCCTCCGAATCTCGCGCTGTGGAAGCAGCCAGGGGCAGAGATTTCCTCCTGTTCCTCAGGCACTCCTCACAAGTGGAGGGGGAGCCTGGGGAACAGGAGGAAATCTCCTCCGACTCTCACCCCCTCCTCTTGCTCAGCACCGATTTCTTCCCTCCCCGTCCCCCAGTCCTAACTGGGTTAAAGAGATGCATGTCCGCCATTTAAAAAGTCATTCCAAAATTTCGGAATTCACCCAAATAAATTTTGAAATTTTAATGGAAATATGCGGAAGTCTATCAGATACAAAACGGCAACGCCCCTTAGATCCAAAACGAGTTTTGAAAAGGTTTTTTTTATCAAACAGCCCTAATTTTCACCCATTATTGCACAGAGTTACAATGTCACTGTCCTGACCTCTGGAAAGTGTGTATCTATCTACATAGCACCACAAGCAGAGCAAAACTGCTGCCTGACCATGTCATCACTCTGTCTGACATGCTGCAGTTGGTGAAATCAACAGGAAATGCCCCCTAAAATCTATTGGATCCATCTATGCTGATATTGGTCTAAAAAGTTCTCTATCCCTACTGAGTACAATAAGGGGTAAGCAGAGTAACGCAGTAGAATTGAGCAATTTGCAGGCCTCTTTAATAATTGTCCAGCCTTAGAAACAAGCACGTTAACAGGAAAAAAAATGTTCTGTTAGGACTGCGCTACTTTCTAATGTCATTTAACATCTTTGGTGTCTGCTAGTGATATTAAACACACCGCTTGGAAGCATTACTATTTTGGACTACAAACTCTTGGAATCCTTTAACTCCCTAGTAGTCAAGGCAGCAGCCAGAAAAAAATGAAACTACTTTTTAGTGAATCATGAGGAGTCGTTACATAGTACAAAATAATTTAAATAGCATTATTCATTCTATATTTTTATCAATTTTGGTGCCTCAAATATTAGTCCTGCTTCTGAGTATAGTTGACCTGCTGGTACCACTTTTCAGCTCTAGGTTGTGAAATATAGATCACAGGGCATCTACCAGTCACCATCTACTCACCCATATAAAAAAAATCATGATAAGCCTATCTCAGAAACTAGAGCTGATGAGGGCTATCCAATGCAATTTTCTGAATCAGTGTCCCAAATAACCTCAGGAACAGGCCTAAAAACCAAGATTTTTTTGTTAGGCTGTGCCACCTTTTAATAAATGAAATGTTCTCTCATTCTTAATGTGAAATACAATGATTTTATAGCCAAATGATATTGATTTGTATTTCTGCCCTTATTCAGTATACTTATTAATAAATGCATGGATTCTACTAACTAAAGGCTATGTCCAACACAGTTTTCCTACTCACTGGCTGCTTTCCTCAGCATAGTTTACACACTCATTCTGTATACACCTTCAATGTGCTATTTTACAAGGGCAAACTATGCACCTCATCACATTTATTGTGGCAAATCTAGCATGGGGCATGAGGAACCCATTGTCCCGCACCCTGCATCACCCGCCTTGCCCCTCTCCCCATCCCATGGGGGAAAGCATTGCCGCTCGGCTTTCCCCTGTTGTTTCTTATGCAACATGGGAAGCCTCTCGTGTTACCACAGTGGCCCTTTACCACACTTCCATTCCAATTGAGGTACTGAGTCTTGTGAGAAGTTGATCTACGTCATGTGATGGGAGCCAGTAGGCTCCGTGACTCAACTGGAGCGGAAGTGTCCTACGATGGGCAATTTTATCCATTGAATGAGGTTAAATCTTGCAGGGATGATCCAAAATTCCTACAAATAGTGATCTTCTTCATAGTGGGAAAGAGCTCTGGTGCTTTTATACCATTCCTGATTTCCTTAAGTATAAAATCAACAGGAAACCCCTGGTGGTGCAATGGGTTAAAGCACTGAGATGCTGAACTTGTTGATCAAAAGGTTGCAGGTTCAAATCCGGGGAGCAGTGTGAGCTCCCGTTGTCAGCCCCAGCTTCTGCCAACCTACCAGTTCTAAAGCATCCAAATGTGAGTAGAGCAATAGGTACCGTTCCAGCAGGAAAGTAATGGTGCTCCATGCAGTCATGTCGGCCACATTACTTTGGAGGTGTCTATGGACAATGCCGGCTCATCGGCTTAGAAATGGAAATGAGCACCAACCCCCAGAGTCAGACACAACTGGAAAAACTTTACCTTTACTAATATCAACAGAGAGTAACTAGCAGATGCCTGGATTGTTTAACACCGAAAGCTAGCTGATATTATGTTTATAATTAAAGGGGGTAATATTTCTTATGATTGTCCAGGAAAGGAGTTCAAAATACTTCAGCATGAGTGACATAAAATGAGTATTAATTGCTCATTATAATGATCTGCTTTCTCCTAAATTGCTGAAAGAGTAAAACAGTTTTGTCTATTTCTACATTTACAGAAATATCCTGTTGCTATATCTCAGGCCTCTTGCACAGCAAAGTTACTTGGACAAGGAATGACTTCCTGTTGGGTCTCCAGATGTGTCCGCATTGCCGCTTGCTGCCAAAAACACTTGCTGATTAGTACTGCTGTGTTGCTTCAAGCCAGGGTGGGTTTATTTTCATTAAAAAGGGAGATGGGGAGGGACAGAAAAACATAAATGTTGCTGAAAAGGGCCCAAACATTATAAACAGTCACATTTACACTATGCTGAAAAGTTTGAAAAAGGACTATTAAGAGGAAGATATTACTGAACCTTCCAAAGTACTAAGTAAAAAGAAAATTCTTTTTTATATAAAGGATCTCAAGAATACTTTCTAACATGAACAAAACAGCATGAAATTCAGTATATTAATATTCAGTATATTCGACCTCTGTATCTATGTGACTGCTAGCCATGATTTCACCCATTTATGTCTGACAAAATATGTCCTCCCTAGTAATTTCGTAGGT
The DNA here is from genome assembly GCA_030556195.1 of Anolis apletophallus. Classification (NCBI taxonomy): domain Eukaryota; kingdom Metazoa; phylum Chordata; class Lepidosauria; order Squamata; family Anolidae; genus Anolis; species Anolis apletophallus. Next base: position 108,034,113 of record JARBWK010000006.1, on the reverse strand, counting down.
CTTCCAGCTGATTTTTATTGTATACTTCTAATGCAAGTTACCATAAAGTTTCTCTGGAGTACCGACCAGATTCCTAGGGCTCATCTACATGAAACAAATGAATGAATTTGTGGGGGAATTGTAATAATAATAATAATAATAATAATAATCTTTATATTCCACTCTATCTTCCCGAAGGGACTCAGGATGGATTCCAAACATAAAAGGTAAACATTCAATGCCTGAATACAACAACAATACAAGCATACAAACAAAATTTAAACAACCCAACATATAAACACGAATTATAACTTAACAACTAAAACTAAATTTTTAAAAAACGAACACAGCCTGTTATAACAGACATAAGACAAAACATCATATCTAGTGGAAACAATAATATCCAATTTCCTTTGGACAAATCAATCAATCATTTCTCATGATATCTATTGAGCTGGTCGGGTGAGCAGGGCACAGATATAGATGGCAGCAATTAATCAGAGGTATAATGGCACTATTACCAACTACTATTCCTCCTCCTTGTAAGCCAGTGAGCAAAGGTATGTCTTCAGCTGTTTCTTGAAAGTGGGGAGGGAGTCCCAGAGGTGGGGGGCAGACACGGAGCCTCTCTCGTTTCCACCAGCTGTGCTTGTGACGGGGGTGGGAGTGAGAGGAGGACCTCCTCCAAATGACCGCAGTGTCTGAGTGGGTCTATAGAGGAAGATGCAGTTTGTCAAATAGTCTAGACCTAAGCCATTTAGGGCTTTAAAGGTAAGAACCAGCACTTTGTATTTAGCTTGGAAGCAAACTGGCAGCTGGTGGACCTGCCACAACATGGGAGTAGTTCTCTCCCTGAACGGCGCTCCAGTTAGTAACCTGGCTGGACCATTTGAAGCTTCCAAAGCATCTTCAAAGGCAGCCCCATGTAGAGAGCATTGCAGTACTCCAAAGTCAGGCATCTCAAGTATGGGCACAGCTAGCACACAAGTTTTAATTGTGCGGAGGCAGTCCTGGCCACCGCTGACACCTGGGGTTCCAGGGTCAGTGATGAGTCCAGTATCACCTTCAGACTGCTGACCTGTTTCTTCAGGGGGGGGGTGCGACCCCATCCAACACAGGCTGTAATCCCACACCCTGATCTACCTTATGACTGACCAGGAGTGCCTCTGTCTTGTCTGGATTTAGGTTCAGCTTGTTGGCCCTCATCCAGTCCATTACTGATGACAGTCACCACTTCAGCACCAGAACGGCATCCTTGGTATTAGGTGGAAAGGAGTAATCGAGTTGGGTGTTATCTGCATAAATTTGACAGCAAACTCCAAAACTCTGGATGATCTCTCCCAGTGGTTTCATGTAAATGTGGCATCCACATGGTGTACAGGCTCAATTTCCCTTAATCCAGGAGAAAGCCACTTAAGGCATCCATGTCACACATAAATAAAATGTTGACAACGTGGCAATGTGCACAGGTGGATCATTTCCTAAACGGCCTCAGTTGTCCACACATTGCCATCCTGCTTTCCCTGGGCTCAGGCAGCTTGGGGACAGGGAATGGCACTCACCCTCCCCTGTCAATCTGGCCTTAGTGGCAACCACTGGGCAAAAAACTGGCAGTGGTCATCACTCAGTGGCTGTAATTATGCTAGTTGGAGTGATTAAGTGATTGGAGAAGGGAGGGGGGAAAGGAGGGAGCAATCTATATCATTAATATTACAACCATCACAACACACAAAGCTTTACTGTATATGTGGCACAGTGTGGGAAACCCACATCCCATGAAAAGCCAAAGGTGCCTTGAAAACAGCTCTCAGCACAGTGAAATCCATTAACCCGGTATCTTTTTGTTCCAAGGTTCTTCAAGCCACTGTATTCTGCTCATCCTGTGATGTTGCCTAATTTGGATAATAGCTTCAGCTAGGTAGGAATTATTTTGTTGGTTGTGTGTCCCAAAGGACAAAACGTTCTTTCTCAATTTCTACAAGAAAAGCAATGAATGCACAGTCTCACAAAGATGCTCCACTACCCCTATTTAATAAAGAGGGGACTTGTATTAATAGAACATGCTAAGCATCTGTTACAACAAGCCCAATCCAAACAGCAACGTATTTCACAAGGGAATGTTTTATTCTGCTTAAAAACATTCCCATCAGAAAATTTGAGGTGCCCTCGAAATATACTTAATCTTCCTTGCCCCTCCCAGTCTGTCTTTCTCCTGAAACTTGAATTCACAGTTCCCCCTTTCCAGCATCAGCCTGACTCCTTTTTAGTATCCTGTGAAGGAAATGTGGCTTTCTGCTAATTATTTTCAGCCCTTAAACAGCCACAATAGATGAGCCTGGTTAATGTATTCATCGAAATAAATTATTTAAGCTCCATTTCAGCCTCTCTTTTCTCAAGGAATAAAAGCAACAAAAAGTGATTTGCATTCAAGAATTACAGCATGAAGTGCCCCCTCAGACAAAGCCACCAGCAACTTAACATCTGAGACAGACATTAGCGGTGATGGGGATGTTAGTTGTAAGGCATACACACGCCTACACTTGACCCCCGGTGCTCTAACAACAGAGAAAGCCAATATGGCCCCAGCAAATGGAGTGGCAAAGGCGCGGGGAGCAGAATGCACAAAACACACTTGCAATGCTTCTGCTGCCAAGCAACCTTGGCTGAAAAAAATATGGGCAGCAGACTGTGGGAAAGAAAGATGAACTCATATAGGAGCAAACAAATCAAAGCTTTACATCTCCTCTAAACCCCTGTTGATTAGAACAATCTTGCTGGTGGCCCACCAATGGCCAATGGAGACAAAAGGAGGGTAGATACCTTTACAAGGCAGTGCAAATTGCATTTTAAACAATCTGCTTATTTGGAGTGTCAGCAATGTTGGAAAACCAAGAGTTGCTTTTTAGGTAAGTCTGGCCACCAGATTTCAATGTAAAAGCAAACTTGGGCGAGTTTAGAAGCAAGGCATTTCATGTATTTTGCAGGAAGCTATGAACATCCCGATAAAACTAACAAAGATTTTCATTTGTATATTTCAACTGTATATTTTTTCATGTAATGAAGATAATATTCGCTCAACTAATACACAAAGGCAGTATTTCAATATCAAAAAAATATAATATATATGGGTATTGAGGACAACACAATTCACATTTAGGACCAAATGCACATACTGTGTCCGTGAATGACGGGATAAGTCTGCATGACAATTTCAATCCATTAGTGTTCAATTCCCGGATAATCTGGAGCAATAGTTATTCAATTCAAAAGTCACGCAGAGCAAGCCCGCAAAGGGTCCCAGAATGTATGAAGAATAACAATACCTAGATACTTAGATAGATAGATAGATAGATATTCAAACTTCTATACCGCCACTCCCCGAAGGCTCGGAGCGGTTTACAAGAATTGAGAGAAACAATAACACAAAATCACCAACAGATTAAGGGAGGGTAGGGAAGGGGAAGGGGGACAGGGAAGGAATTAGGGAAAGACAATCTCTGAGCAGTCAAGTGACAGCTTCAGGCCAGCCGTCGAAAGGAGGCAGCTTAAGAGATCTTAGCAGGTCACCACAGAGGTCGTTCGCCGTGGGGAGGGGGGCATCGCTCCCTCTTCGCCGTGGCTTAGAGCCGGTGGAGCTTCGGCTTGCTGGGGCAGCTTCAGTCCTGGGCTTAAAGCACGCTTTCGCTTGAACTTGGTGTTCCAAAATGTCCTAGTGTGAGGCAGTCTCTGGGAGTTTGCATAGGGTGATCTGGGCTCCTTCCTCACTCGTGGGTCTGTAGATGATTTAATGACCCCAGGGGCTCCGTGGTCACGACAGAGTGCCGCGCCGCATCAGTGTTCTGCAAGGGGGGGGGGATGGAAGCCAGGCCCCGACATCCTCTCCTCTTTCGTCTCCGCCTCCATCTTCTTGGGCGGTCACGCGGCTTCCACTGCAGGTCATTTCTGGATCCGTGCTCCTCTGAGGAAAAAGACATCCGGCCCAGGTCAGCGTCCTCAAGGATGGACGCCATCTTTGGTCAGACCATGACCAACGGCCTCCCCCTCCAGGCCATGCCATGGCGGCGAGGGTCCGCATTGCGGCCAGAGGATAGAATCTCCGACACATCCAGCAAAGGCAGCGCATCTTGAGAGCCAGGGGGGCCTGGATGGTCTGCGCCCTCGTCCCATGGGGGGCAGTCCAATAGAGGCATATGGTCCGTGTCAGGCCTCACCGTAATCAGTGGAGGTAGGCAGGCAGGTGGGGGTTCGCTGTTAATGGTCGGTGCCTGGGTCCGTCTCTGCGTGGTCATGGCTCCCTCCGCTGGCTCTCCCGCACTGACCTCGGCAGCGGCTGGGCCGCTCACTCCACCGCTCTCTGGGCTCACCAGATCAACCCCACAGTCCTCTTCGATGTCCCACACCTCATCTGTCCCGGCTCCCTTGTCTTCCCCGTCTCCTCCATCTGGGCAGCGTCCAGGCCGGTCGGTTGCCGGGCGATCAGACGGGCGGCCTTTCCCGGAGACAATTTGATATTGAAATACTGCCTTTGTGTATTAGTTGAGCGTTTACGCAACCCATGCTCTGATTTTGTGTATGAAGATAATATTCCCCAGGGCCGGTTCCTTGGCTGCCTCAGAAAGCCAACTTGAGCAGTAGGAGATAATAATCAAATTTATAATTAATTTTTCTGTCAAGAAGGGGGGAGGGATTTGTGAGCATCTTTGCCTGAGAAACAACTTGATTTGGAATATATGGGTACCAAAGTGCACTGGGTTGGCCCTACACATCTTTTTTTGTTAATTTGCAAATTCTTCTAGTTAAAGGCCAAGATCCATACTTGCAAAATGTAATTGTATGATGATGATGAATGACTCAAATGTGTATTTCTGCATTGCAGGCATCAAACCTGAAAGACCACTCTATGATTCCATTATTCATGATTTATATGGTTTCCCTATGCCTTTTATGTGACTTTATTTGTGTCTTTTTTCAGTTTACCATACATCTATACATTTTTTTTCTGTAAGATCCTGGGCTATACTGATATCAATATAATGGCCTTTATATTATAAATAAAAAGATAAATAAAAAGACCCCACGTGGATGCAGTGCTTAGGTCAGAGAATACTAATTCAGTGTCAAGACTTCTAGTGACATCAAGTGATGGCCATGTAAGCACAAATCTCAAACAAAACATACTTCCTTTCTGATTTAAAAATAGACCAGGAATGCTATATCGTCCTGGGTCACCCATTAGAGTGGAGATTTTATGAAAAGAGGGAAGAAAAGCCATCTGACCTTCCTTCGTGACTCACTGCCAGAACCATTCCAGGTAAATCGAAGAAGTATCAAAGTGTAGATGCAGACTGAGGGCACCCAAAACAGAACCATGGTGGAACATTCGGCCTCCACGCCATACGTCTCGGTGATGGATCAATATGGCTACCAGATCGGCAAAGTGATCGGGCACGCTTCCTATGGCACCGTCTACAAGGCCTATTTCACCAAGCAGAAGACCATGGTAGTCATCAAGATCATCTCCAAGAAAAAAGGCTTCCGAGGATTACCTCTCCAAATTCCTCCCAAGGGAAATACAGGTGATGAAGAGTCTGCATCACAAATACGTGATCAGTTTCTACCTAGCCATCAAGACCACCTCCTGCCATTATATCATCATGGAGTTGGCTCCCTGCAGGGATGTCCTGGAGTGGATCCAGGAGTCAGGTGCCTGCTCTGAAGCCCTGGTGGGGAAGTGCTTCTCCCAGCTGGCCCTGAGCATTGCCTACCTGCATGGCAAGGGCATCGTGCACTGGGGCCTCAAGCTGGAGAACCTCTTCCTGGACAAGCGGGAGAACATCAAGATCTCCGACTTCCATTTCTCAAAGATTGTGGCCTCATAGACACAGCGGCCCCGGCCCCTTCCTACCACATGATGAGCTGCTTCTCCCACCTGAGCGAGACCTACTGTGGCAGCTTTGCCTATGCCTGCACAGAGATCCTCCTGGGATTGCCCTACGACCCCTTCCTCTCTGACATCTGGAGCATGGGAGTCATCCTCTACACCTTGGTGGTGGCCCACCTGCCCTTCAATGACACCAACCTCAAAAAGTTGCTCTTTGAGACCCAGAAGGAGGTCAACTTCCCCAGCCACCTCCAGATCAACGAGGAGATCAAGGAGCTAGTCCACTGCATCCTTTGCCCAGCTTCAAAATGCTTCAACATCTTGTAAGTCCTCAAGGTGCAGTGGATCATCAAATTCTGAGAAACCCACCACAGAGCTCAAGGTGCTGGAAACCATCTGCAGGCCAATGACTCCTTGAAGAACACCAACCTCAGCACCAAGACGCTGAGAATTGTATTTTATGGTTTTAATTGTTAATTGTTTATTGTTTCTATATTGTTATATTATATGTATTTTTTTTTACTGTATTTTATTTTGTGGGTCACTGATTGCCAAATGTAAACTGTCTCAAGTCGCCTCCAGGCTGAGAGGGGCAATATACAAATATAGTTTTTAAAAAAACACCTCTCAATCTTCTGTATAAATAAAAATATAATGTATTTTTGTGGGATTAACAACTCAAAAACCACTTGATGAAATGACACCAAATTTGGCCACAAGACACCTACTAACCCAATGAGTGACCATCACTAAAAAACCCACCAAAAAACAAAGCAGCAGTTAAAAACCCAAAAAATCAAAAAGACATTACAGCACATGTGCAAAAATGACTGCTCTGGCCCCTCTCCCCTCCTGTGTGTGAGAGAAAAAACAAGCAACTATAGCAAAGGAGCTGGCCATCCCTACTTTGGGAGCCAAGGCAGCAGCCACCCTAACTGGCAGCAGAGAGGAGGAGGAATGACCCACAGAAGAAGAGCCCAGCAAAGCTGCTCCGGTCAGGGAAGAGCTCCAAAGATGCAGCCAGGAGGAGAAGGGGGAACCCTGTGGGAGGGAGTGGAGCCAGGAGGCCAACGCCAAACTCTGTTGCCCGCAGCCAACTTAGCTACGACACCAGCAAGAGAAAGACAGAGAGAAGAGGGAGGCAAGGGATCCAGCCAGGGAGGCAAGCACGGTTCAGACTTCCTTGGCTGGCTCTCAGCAGGACTCACTCTGGGGAAGGGCCAGCCCAGTGGGATCATAGATTTAGAAGGGATCCATAAAGGCCATCTAGTCCAACCCCCTCCTGCCAGGCAAGACACAATCAAAGCTCTCCCGACAGAATGCAATTCAACCAAAGATATAGACAACGATTCAGACAGAGGAAAAGAAGGCGGTAGAGAATTATGAAAGGAGAGAAAGATGAAAGGAAAGAAAAAGAGAGGAAGGAAGGAGAGAAGGAAAAAAGAGGGAAGGAATGAAAGTGGGAGGGAAAGGAAGAGAGATGGAAGGAAGGAAGGAAGGAAGGAAGGGAGAAAGGAAAGAAAGAAACAGGGAAAGAAGAAAGGAAGGGAGAAAGGAAGGAAGGGAGAAAGGAAAGAAAGAAAAAGTAGAGAAAAAAGGAAGAGGAGAGAAAAGAAGGGACAGAAAAAGGGGGAAGGAAGAAAAGAGGTAGAGACGGAAGGAACCAGACTGAGGTCACAGCAAAGTGTGGCCGGGTAAAGCTAGTCATAAATAAATATGTACAATCAATACAAATGATGGAGGATTCCAAAGTGCATGGATGATATTGGATGTCATTCTTTCAGCTGAGGCAATGAATGTAGAAGTGCCAAACCTATCAATATTAGAAGTTCTCCCTTTTCTATGCTGCATTGTTTCAGCGTTTTTCTCTATAATGAGAGAAAAAGTGACATAAAGAGGAAGCAGGCCCGGATTAACCCCTTTTGGCGCCCTAGGCCACACTTTGGAACTACACCCCCAAACCAACCTCTACCGCACCCTCCACCTCCCCCTCGCGGCGTTGCACACCCTCCTTCCTTGAGTCAAGGAAGGAGGGCGCAAGGAGGAGGAGGCGGAGGGAAGCCCCGCCCTTGGGGCCGCTGCCGGGCATGCACAGCAGGAGGGCATGAGTGCCTCTGCCTCCTCCGCCATGTTCCTGGGTGCCGTGCATGCCCAGCAGTGGCCCCAGGGGCTTCCCTTTGACTCCTCACACCCTCCTTCCTTGACAAGGGGGTGGGGGCGATGGCGAGGGGGTGCCATTCCCTCCTCCCCGCCCCCTCGCAGCACTCTCCCCCGAGAGAGAGAGTTGTGGTTTTGTTTCAACTTTTTTTTGGTCCATGTGAACTGCGCCCCCCTTGGCTTGCGCCCCTAGGCCATGGCCTAGGGTGGCCTTATGGGTAATCCGGGCCTGAGAGGAGGAGGTGAATTGGGTTACTGTGAGTTTTCTGGGCTGTATGGCCATGTTCCAGAAGGATTCCCTCCTAATGTTTTTCCCACATCTATGGCAGGCATCCTCAGAGGTTGTGAGGTCTATTGGAAACTAAACAAGGGAGGTTTATATATCTGTGGAAAGTCCAGGTTGGGAGAAAGAAGTCTTGTATGTTGGAGGCAAGTGTGAGTGTTGCATCTGATGGCATTTCTGTTCCAATTACTCACAAGTCAAATTGGCTCTCCACTTAAGAATTAAAATGTCTGGCCAGCGAAAAGGCAGAAACTGAAACATTTTGCCCAAATATTCTAATATTTGTTTTCATAGTCACTGTAATAAATATATACTCTTAAGTGATTTGCAGCATCTTTCTGAGATCCAGGACAGACTTGTGTGGAAAGCTTTTTGAGCCTTTAAGAATCTTCTCTTCTCTCTCTCTCGGCCACTGAATGTTTACATAAATCTAAGAGCTTTTGGGGGAGTGGAGGGTGAGTTTGATCTCCTTTTCAATTTGTGGCAGGCTAAATCAAAACCTTTTTTTAAAGCTAGTGTTAGGGGAGGATGAAGCCTTTCATTGTATCTAATATCAGCTGTTCTCTGCTAGTTCCATATCAAAAGGAAACGTGCATCCTTTAAAATAATTGTATTAAATCCATCTTTCCGTGAGAAAAATCTTGTTATCTACAGATTGAGGGTCTTTTTCCCATGCATGATTTTATATCTTTCCTCTCTCCTCCAAAGATGTGTCTGATGGGAAGAGACTTGGACCGATGGAAATGTTTCCTGCCAATGCTAAAACTGGCTTTAATAACAGTTGCATCTTTATTTCTTTTTAAAACTTTTAAATAGTGTGTGGATATAGAGGGTTTAAAAAATGTTGAACATTTTTCTTTTTATCTCTCCAATTTCAGTATTGTATAATAATTTCAACGTGTGTTGCTAATGAAACAAGTTGTGTCACATTCTTGAAATTTGAGTCTTTGTCAGATATTTATATCGCAAATAATAGAGTTGGCTTTTCAATATTATGATGGCGATATGGTATAGAGATGGGGCATTGCAGTTTTGCAAGCAAATTAAAGTCAATGTGTGTTTCCCTGACATTTAACTTACTATGCTCTATAAAATAGTTGCAACTGTGCCATACTCTTTCAACTAATCTTTCTCAAAAGTAATAGAAGGAATATTATAAGGCTTGATACTCATTCTAGAGCAGTGGTTCTCAACCTGAGGTCTCCAGGCCTACAACTCCCAGAAATCCCAGCTGGTTTTACCAACTGTTAGGATTTCTGGGAGTTGAAGGTCAAAACATCTGGGGACCCACAGGTTGAAAACCACTCTTCTAGGGCTTGATACTCATCTTAAGTTGTGCTTGTTACAACCTCATTGTAAACCCTTCCCCACAATATGGAGTTCGGGAGTGGAGGGCAGAGACCATCAGATACTCTTGTTCTCCTGTGTTTTATTCCCTATTTTAGAAGTTGAAAGGAAGATTGATCATGTTCAAAATTGGATCCTTTTGGAGCAACAAGTATAATTATTTACAAAAGGCATAACTTGACATAAAATATGTATTTATTTTATTTATGGTATCTTTTTTAAAAAAAGTTTTATTGAGTTTCCAACAGAAATAAAAAAGAACAGACAAACATTCCGTCCCTCGTCCCTCCCCCCTCCTAGTCCCTTCCCACCCTAACCCCTCCCAACATGGAGCATCCTATGTAGATGTCGACTTCCACTACCATCGTCCCTCCCCCTATATCTAATAGCTCTTAGATAGTTCTGAACTTTCACCCAATCTCTTGTTTTGTATATCCAACCGCAACAGTTTCAGTTATTTACATATATCAATATTTATATATCCTTTTATAAAAGGATATATAAATATCGACTTTCAGGGGTGTTTCCTCCTTCCAGGGTCTGGCTATCACCAACCTCGCTACAGTAATGCAGTAAACGAAAAGTTTTTCATTATTTTTTCCTATTTCAAAATCAAACAAACCCAGTAACATATATCTGGCTTTGAAAGGGAATTCCATCCCCAGGGCTTTCTTAATTTCTCCATAAATTTTCACCCAATACTCAAGAGGCAAAAAAAGACAAGGACGATACGGATGAAGAAGGGGAACTTGAGGAGGAGGAAAAGGAAGATGACTGTGTCGAGGAGACCCTGTTAACATCACAGGAACCAAGACAGGAGGACCTGAGAAGACAAACGAGGCTTCAAACACAAAAGAACTTGAAAAGGTCTTTCTATGCCCATTAAATGCCTAGTAAATAATGTGAATGGGATCAATGATCCAAAGAAAAGGAAAAGGGTATTTAATCTCTTAAAATCAAAAAATGTAGATCTTGTGGCGCTTCAGGAAACGCTTATACGGGGGAGGGATGTGGCCTATCTTAACCAAAAAGCCTTAGGTAATCTGTACCATTCAGGGGGGGACAAAAAAGAAAGGAATGGTGATCTATATCAGGGATTCACTGAAAAGTTATCTGGCCTTTAGAGATATGGAAGGGAGATACATAGCGGCTAAAATAGAATGGGATAATAAAACTATCCTCATATGCAATATCTATGCCCCCAATGGTCCCAAGGTAAAATTCTTAAGGGATCTCAAGAGAAATATAGAGAAGGAAGACTATGACGAGCGAATCATCTTAGGTGACTTCAATGGGGGAATTGAAAGGGAATGGGATAGATCCATAAGAAAAGTGAAGGACGAGAGAACAGGTCAACTTCCAAAAGAGGGGAAAAAATCCTAGAGGACTTGGGTCTACTTGATGGATGGAGAGAACAAAATCCAGGGACCAGGGACTATACCTGCTATTCTAGCAGACATGGTTCCTGGTCGAGGATTGATATGGTATAGCCATCAAAGAATCTGCTGTCTAAGTTAGGCAAAATAAGAATCTTGCCGCAAATATTCTCTGACCATAATATGCTTCAATTCCAAATAGGACAGAGGAGCCAAATGATAATGAAATGGACCCTCAGGGAGGATCTAATTTGGAATGAGGAACAGAAGGACAGGTACAGAGGACTTTTGAAGGAATATTTCGAAATAAATACTACCCAAGACACCCACATCCATACAGTGTGGGAGGCAAGTAAAGCAGTCATGAGAGGGCATTTTATACACCAGAGCATTATTAAAAGAAGAAAGAATCGTAAGGTGGAAGAGGAGCTTTTGGAAAAATTAAAAAAGGCTGACATGAATTTAAAAAACCATCCTAAAGACAGGAAATTAAAATTACAATTGAACACCCTCCAGAAACAAAAGGAGAAGCTAGATCTGGAAAAAATAGAAGCCAATCTTAAATTCATAAAACAAAACCACTTTCAAAACGCTAACAAACCAGGCAAATGGCTCATGGCAAAAATCAGGAAGAGGAAACAGCAAAACCACATCACTCAAATAGTTGAAAAAGGGAAGGTCTATAACTCTGATATCCAAATAAGTGAAAGGTTCCAAAACTTTTATAAGTATTTATACTCCAGGGATAATATAAAAAAAGAGGAAGTCCAAGCGTATATAAGTGATCTACATCTTAGTAAGATCACAGAGGAACAAAGAGAGGACCTGAACCATCCAATAAATAGGGAGGAGTTTAAAAGGGCCATAAAAAATGTAAAGAGCAATAAGGCTCCAGGGCCTGACGGCTTCACAGCTCTGTACTACAAAACCTTTGAAGAAGTCCTGGCACCACATCTGCTAGAGACGATGAATGAAATATTATCAACAAAAAAGTTCCCGGAGACCTGGTCATCAGCGAGGATAATAGTAATCCATAAGGAGGGTTCGAATAAGGCGGAGGTAGGGAATTATAGACCCATCTCGCTTTTGAACATGGATTACAAAATCTACGCATCTATCTTAACGGATAGACTAAAAAGATTCCTCAATAATTGGATAAAACAAGATCAGAAAGGCTTTCTGCTGGGCCGCAACTCAAGGACAACATTAGAATAATAGTAGACTCAATGGAGTATTACAGGGCTAACATCCAGAAAAAAGTGGCCTTTCTATTTGTGGACGCGGAAAAGGCCTTTAACCAAATTAACTGGACCTTTCTAGAATTATTAATGAAAGAATTAGATGTGGGGCATTCCTTCCAAAATGCTATCGGGGCCATTTACTCATCTCAAACCGCAGCAATCAGCATTAATGGGGTAAGTGCCAGTAAATTCACAATACAAATGTGGACCCATCAAGGATGCCCTCTCTCTCCACTCCTTTTCATCTGGATACTAGAAACATTGCTAGAAAACATCAGGAGAGATGCCAAACTTAAAGGCTTATCGATAAAAAAAGAAAAGATTAAGATCAGAGCGTTCGCAGATGACCTCGCTTGTATAGTAGAAGAACCGAATGAAAATATTAATTATTGGATAGAGAAATTGGAGGAATTTGGGAGAGTATCAGGCTTCAAAATGAACAGGAAAAAAACCAAACTACTGGTGAAAAATCTAAACTTGAAGGAAAGGGAGAAGCTAGAAGAGATCTCAGGGCTTGCCATTACGAATAAAGTTAAATATTTAGGTATCTACTTAACATCTAAGAATATCGATCTAATTAAAAATAATTACGAATCCAAATGGCAACAAATTAAAAAAGATCTAAAAAGGTGGAGGCACCTAAACCTTTCTCTTCTAGGGAGAATCTCCCTCATAAAAATGAACGTACTCCCCAAGCTCCTCTTTCTATTTCAAAGCCTTCCAATCCTGAGCACTGATAAACTTCTTCAAGTCTGGGAAAGAGAATTGAGAAAATTTATATGGAAGGGGAAACAAGCTACAATCAGCTGGAAAAATCTGATCGATGATAAGGACAGAGGAGGATTCGGAGCCCCTGACCTTGCTACTTACTATGACGCTAGCACCCTAGAATGGGTTACCAAATGGACATCATTAGAGGACACCCAGCTCTTGGCATTGGAAGGTTTCGACCTAAGGACTGGGTGGCACAGGTACCTTTGGTACGATAAAGTGAAAATTGAGAGGAATTTCAATAACCATTGTATCAGGAAGCCACTACTAAGAATATGGATGAGGAAAAAAGATAGGATGTTCAGAAAGGTCCCAAAATGGCTGTCGCCCCAGGAGGCACACTTCAAGAGACAATATGACAAAAATAAGTGGCTAAAGTATGACTCAATTCTTAAAAACTCAAGAGTCTGGCCCAGTCATGAAAGATTTAGATGAACTAAAAAGAATTGACGAATCCCTGGACTGGTTCCAGCATAAACAGATCTATGAGATATATAAGAAAGATAAAGCAATAGGCTTTGAGAATAATGAACATATATGGGACAAAATAATAGCAAAAGATAAAGGAAGAATTACCATATTATACAAATGTCTCCTAGAATGGAAAACAGAAGAGGAATCCATTAAAAATTGTATGGTGAAATGGGCCAGGGATCTGGGGCAGACTATTCATTTGAAGTATTGGGAAAGATACTGGAAAGTACACTTAAGATTTCTTTATGCCTATGATTTAAACGAGAACGGGCTCAAAATCCTGTATAGGTAGTATCTAACACCATATAGCATAGCCAAATTTAACAACAAGGGTAGTAATAAATGCTGGAGGTGCCACAAAGAGACCGGGTACTTTTTACATATGTGGTGAGGATACAAGAGGATTAAAAAATTTATTTATGGTATCTGTACCCCGTCACTTCTCATCCCTGAAGGGGGACTGAGCATGGCTTACACTGCAGCACTACAGGCCGCTACACCATAATACAAAAATATAATCCATACAGCAATATAATCCACATCACATATAAATATTAAAGCCATTACATATTCATTAAAATCAGTATATACATCATTAGTTAAAGCCATAAAAGAAAACACAGTGTCATCTACCACTACGCCAATCCAGTCAATGTCTAAAAGTGCAAGTTACATCTGCTGCCCAAAGGCCTGGTCCCAGAACCATGACTTTAACTTTTTTTCTGAAAGCCAGGAGAGATGGAGTCAATCTTATTTCATTTGGGAGTGTGTTCCATAGGCGAGGGGCCACCGCCGAGAAGGCCCTATCTCTCATCCCCACCAACCGTATTTGCGATGCTGGCAGGAGCAAGAGCAGGGCCTCCCCAGATGATCTTAGGCTGTGAAATGGGATGTAGAGGCTGATGTGTTCGTAGAAGTAATCTGGGGCAGAACCGTATGGAGCTTTATAGGTCAATACCAGCACTTTGAATTGGGCTCGGCAGCACTTTGAATTGATGGACAGGCAGCCAGTGGAGCTGACACAACAGGGGGGTGGTATGTTCCCTGTATGTCACCCCAGTAAACATTCTGGCTGTTGCCCATTGGACCAGCTGTAATTTCAGAGCAGTCTTCAAAGGCAGCCCCACGTAGAGTGTGTTGCAGTAATCTATTTGGGATGTAACTAGAGCATGGACAACCACAGCCAGATCAGACTTCCCAAGGTACGGGTACAGTTGGCGCACAAGTTTTAACTATGCAAAAGCTCTCCCGGCCACCGCCGAGACCTGGGGATCCAGGCTCAGCAATGAATCCAGGATCACTCTCAAGCTGTGAACCTGCGTCTTAAGGGGAAGTGTAACCCCATCTAACACAGGTCCTTAAAAAATTCTAATGCAAGTTTTATTCTAGTGCAATGGTTCCCAGCCTTTGGTCCTTCAGGTGTTTTGGACTTCATCCCCAACCATTTCTAACAAGCTGGATTTCTGGGAGTTGAAGTCCAAAGCACCTGGAGGGCCACAGGTTGGAAACCAGTGTTCTAGAGACAAATGTTCATAAAAAAATCTTGGACACTCTGAAGTGCAATGAACGGTTTTTCTTTCTTTCTTGGATTATCCATCATTGCCATACTGAGATTAGTAATTCCATTAAACAGAAAAGGGTGGAGTTCACAATTAACAGCAAGCAAGCAGTGAAAAGAAAGTGCTGTGAGATTGTGAAGAAGTAGATATACAAGGTCATATCCTGTTTTCCCAGCTGGGATTGTTTATTTGCAGATATCATTCTTGTCATTTGTAGTGTACCTAAGGGCTTTGATTGAAGAAATTAGTAGATTTTTTAAAAGTCTTGCTTAATGTCCTAACAGTACAATGTTAAGCATGTTTATTCAGACAAGTATCTGTGTATTTTGCTCACAATACTTTCCCCACACAAATGTTGGCTGGGCAACATATCTGCATAGAAATCTATGTTATTACTTCATTAGTTCATGAGAGAGCTAGCACATCAGTTAGTGCTTATAACAGTGGCCATGACATCTAGGGCATTAGGTAGAGTAGATAATAAACCATCATGCAAAATACAACCTGAAGAATATCTTTGCGCAGTTAAGCCAACTGACCAGGAATTAGATGAGTTCTGGGCTGAAGCCAAGGACATTGTCAAGAAGGAATGCAGAAAGATTGTATCCAAAAAAAGAGAGATAAGCTTCAATAGATGAAAGATAAAATATTTCCAGCAGACAAAGACAGAAGAGAAGCAAAAGTGAAAGTTGACAGAAATAGAACCCTGAAAGCAACCATTCCGCAATTTGCATGCAAAAAGAACACATATAATAATTAATGCAAGACATAAAAGTTAACAACAAAATAAATAAAAACAAGAAACCTCTTCAAAAGGATCCAAGATTGGTGTTAAACAGAATATGGATAAATTGAATGATTTCCAATTGCCAAGGGGTCAGGCAGGGATACAGTTCCTCACCATATATGTTTAACTTTTCTGTTGAAAATACGTATCATATGTAAAGCAAGATTAGATTCAGAGGAGGTGAGTGTGAAAACCGAAGGAAGAAACACCAATGATCTAAGATATGCATATGACACCTTACTACCAGTAGAACACAGCAAAGACTTGGAACAATTACTGCAGAAAGTCAAGGCAGAAAATGCAAATGTTACAGCTGAACACTGAGAAAACAAAAACAATGACCATATATGATTTACATAACTTTAAAGTACTGTATACAGACAATCCGCAAATTACAAACACAATAGGTTTGTTCTTAAATTGAATTTGTATATAAATCAGAACAGATACATTTTTAAGTGTAGCTCCAGCCAAAGATATAGATAGATAAATAGATAGATAGATAGATAGGCTTTGGATCGCATAGGGAAAGGGTAACACTCCTGTAACTTGGATTTTGTTGTCTATGCCCCATTTAGAAGATTTCACTCTACTTTCTGTCCCTGTGATAATTGGATTTTGACCATTTTGGCTTGTTGTGGAAACAAGGATAGGTGATAAAGCTTCTGTTGAGGCTCTTTTCCCCCATGATGACTCTTCCAAGAGTGAATTTCTCTTCCTAGGGGTAAATGTCCTCTCACTTCCTGTTGTCTCATGTTGGTTCTTAACTATGACTCATATGTAAGTCGGCTGTTTGTAACTCAAGGGCTGGACAGGTTTGGGAGGCCAAAATTACGGATTTTGATCCATCTTGTGGATAATTCAAGGATCATTCCACAGAGAGCAGAAAATACCAATGCTGCTTCAGGGGACCAGATGCTATTTCCCAACCAGTCATTCAAAACATCCAGAAGTGGAACCATGGTACAATTTTATCATTCATATCATCAGCAAAAGACACCACCTCAAGACCAACTGACAGCATGGACAAACTGAACCCATTTCTGAAAAAAAATCTGTCTGCATGCCCTAATAATGTGCCAGCACATAGCAGAAGTCCCAAAGTGGCAAGGGTAAGGAGGAATGCATTATGAGAGAGGAGCAAGGTCAAAGGCACACTTGATTAGCAACCTCCACAGTTCATTTTGCTGTTCCTCATGAAGTCATTAATGGTAGGCTTCAGCCAGACTAGATAGTGTTTTTGCGGGAACTCAGTCATGTTCCTGGGACAGAGGACACAGATTCAATAAATAAAGGCACCCCTTGTCAGGGTGATTACAGATGGGATGAAATACAAAATGAGTTGAAAGTTAGCCAGATAAGGGGACCACAGCCCCTATAACTAATGGCTAGACTATGCTCTGACCATTCTCTTACTTGAAGGTTCAGTGGTTGCATTGTCAGCAGGTTTTCCAGTACCAAGATATGTCTTTTGAATGCCAGAGCAGTTAAGACTGTCTGTCATGATTAAACCACCAACTGCTGATATCTGGATTTATTATAGGCTTCCTCCTCTACAAGGATGAGGGCTTCATTAAGCCAGTTAAACCCCTCAGACCTGGGATGCAAATAGTTTCCATTCCCCAGCTGAGAAGACTGGCTTTTCTGCTGAAATACTGATGCGTATGTGGATCAGTAAAGCAGTTTAGAGAATGAACGTGATTCTTGCCGAGAGTTCTCTTTCATTTAGTAGAGCTCAGAAAGCTTCGCATTTTATCCAGGAGCTGAGAGCATTGATTCCCAAGCAGCTTGAGAGAAGACTAAAATGTCACTGGAGACTATACCTCAAAAAATAAAAACACTACGATGCCTCCACATTTGTGTTCACTCAACTGTGGTGAAAGCATTTTAAAAATCTTGCTTCTCTACTTCCACTGCATCCTATTTGTATAATCCAGTGGAGGGTTTATAAATGATTCAAGAGTCTGATTTGCTGTCAATGCATTTAGAGGATAAAAATGCCTCCATGAGATTTGGGACTCCACCATGATAGCAGGTGAACTAAATGAAGTATATCAAGACTATTGTCATCAATATGCTAAAAATATAGTTTAATTTCTCATTTTCATCTTCAGTCAACAGAATGCAGAACATGGTTAGCCACAACAATAAGTTGGAAGACAGTCATTAAACTAATGATCAATCAGGCAAGAATAGAGTGCTGTTAGTGGCCCATTAGGAGAGCTATCCAAGGTGCTGAACATGGATGCCTCCCACAAAACAAGCAGTAATAAACTATCATCCCAAAGTAACAGGCCCAGAAACACCACCACCTCTCCTCCTGTCAGAAGTGCTTTCACTAGATGTTCCTGCATGGCAGGTGGTTGGACTAGATAGCTCTGTGTAGTGTCTTCCAACTCTATGATTCTATGACTCCTTTGATTCCTTTTCCTTTCCTATTCAGGCCTGGCCACACTTGCCACCAATATGGATCTACGCCTGATTCAAGATCTCCTTCTTCCTCCTCCTCCTTTTTAGTGCTGCTATGTTAAGATGCTTTTCTACTCCCTTGCATTTCAGTTATTGCCCATTTTTAAAATATGAAATCTATGCCAAGCATATAAAGGGATCATGAAGCACCATGGAGACTAAGAGAAAGAGGCTGGTTGGAAAAAACTTTCAAACACTTATGCTGACTTCAACAGATGCATACAATGAAGCAGACTAAAGTCTACAAAAGCTTGTGCTACCAACCTCTTTCAGTCTCGAAGGTGTTATACGTTCACTTTGCATGCTAATAAAGACTAACAGGGTGTGCCTTTAAGATATAGGCCAACTTATCACTTTAATTTATTCTTGGTATTATGTCAATTTAGGGTTTTTTCCTGTGGGTTTTGTTAAATTTTAAATATAAGGAGATAAGTTCATTCATTTTAAAACAAAAATATATCTGAGGATTTTTGTCATTGCTGTCACTGCTGCTACTGTTAACACCGAAACTTCCTTTTAGCTATTTTAATTTAGGACTCAGGATTTCACATTAAAGATCAACTGAAGGCTTAACTACAAAGGGAAGAGATACTCTGTTTACCATCTAGATTGGGCTGTTTCTACCTGCCTTTCCCCAGCCCAGCCCTAGGAGCCTTCATGAGCAAGATCTATTTTGGTGTGTACTTTGGTTTTACTATTGTTAGCACAATAGACTTTAATGGAGACATCTGTTGATGGAAAGGGGTTTGGGGGGGATTGCTGTTTTTCTTCTCCCAGTGCTCTGTTCTTTTGAAACAGATGGGGATAACAGGGGGTGGGAGTCCTCTTTCTTAAGTCAGGTTATAGATCCCTGTGGAGAAAAAGATCTAAACCCTGGATCCTGGTGAGAGGAAAGTCCATTTCTTTCTTTTAAAAAGTTGTCTTTCTCGGGTTACCTTTCCCCAGCTTTTGAATAAGTTGTGGACAAAGTAAAATCTTTTAAACTGTTTACTGAGGTTGGCAATATGAACATAATTCATGAGTTATGCTGGCTTCTTAACTGCATTAGCCGACCCAATCATTGAATCAAAAGTTCATTTACCAAATGAACATTTTGCTCTCAGCTTCAATACTTTGAGCAAAAAACAGAGCCAACCTATAACTGCCAAAATGGAAATCCAATAGCATTTTGCTAAAATTCTAGCATGGGGACCCCTATTATTTGAAATGTATATTGTTAACTCACCCACTGGTATGTGTTATGCTCATTTAAATTCTTGATGGGTTTTAAACAAATTATAATGGAACTCCGTATACTATATTGTAATGCAGTACAAATATGGGTTTCTCTATCAACTGCGTTTAGCATAGTCTTGCAATTTTGAACATCTGAAAGTGAGGAAAAAATACAGGAATGACAAAGTGGGGAACCATAATGATTTCTATCTGTCAGAATCACCTACAGATCCCGCTTTGGAGCCTGAAGGGGCTGGGCAGAAAAGGTTTCAACAGTATTCAGATACTGAAAATACAGAAATATGGGAGCATGACAATATTTAAATCCTAAAATTCAAGCAAAGAAACTCGGAATGTGAACAGTCTGCCCTGTGCTTTTGCCCTGATCTAGCTTTAAAGATTTAAGTGTGTGAATCTCATTTTGAAACCAGAATAGCATTTTTGGGGACTTTATGGTATGTGAATAAAAATCTCTGAGCTTTATCCTATCTATCTGCATAAGCCTGGCAACAATTATAAAAGAAAATGCCTTGATCTGGGATTCAAAGGGTAGCTTTTCTAAACTTTACATTCCATGAATTATTGATGTTTAGCCCAATGATAATAAACCTATTTTTGCCCCTCTTTTTTGTGGGCTGGATCCATCTGGATCACCATTTTGTCACGGAAATTGCCATGGTCTTATATGTCACTCTGGAGCAGAAAAGTGAGATGAACAAATTGATTACCTGTATCCGTGTCTCTTCAACTGTTAATATGTGAAACCACATGTACTGTAAAACCTGTTCCAGTTCAGTCCATCTTTGAAAATGTCTAGAACTAAGATCATTTTGGCAGAACCCGTGTCTTCATTCTACCATACATGCTCTAAGCAATTCCCACACAAACTCCTTAGTTCTTTCTACTGTGGCAAAGTACCTGGAAAGGCTGAGAATAGAAAGGAGGTGAAGGGGTTTCATAAGATCACAGATGATCAGTCGAAGAACCACAGTTACAAGTAAGAAACCTGTTATTTCCAATTTAGTTGTTAGTAGCATTTGTATACTGCCTTTCTCCAGAGTGGGACCCAAGGTAGGTCATGGTCTTATGATGTCACACATATGGACTTCAGTGTGCAAAGAATGAATCACAAAGGATATGGATTGAATATTTAGTCTACAGCATCTCACAAATGTCAAGGGCTCAGACTCTTAGTCTGACAGATGACAGTGATAAAAACCAAAACTGACAGTGTCCTGGTATGATGAGATCAGATGGATGAGGGCTCCAGCTTCTTGGTCATTTGGTAAGTTAGAGCAGTCTTTCCCAACCGCTGTGACGCGGCACACTAGTGTGCTGTGCGCAATCAGCTGGTGTGCCGCGAGAAAACTTCTTCCCCCACCCCTTTCCTCCCCCTCCGAGGTTTGCCTACGGCACACTAGCTGTTCACGGAACAGCGGTTTGGAAACTCCTAGAGAGGCAAGGGAGGCTCAGGAGGGGAGGGGCCGGGCAACACTCTCCTCCTCCTCCGGAAGTGAGCCCACAAGATAGGGTCTATCCTGTGGGCTCACTTCAGGAGGAGGAGGCGGGAACCTGGGCACCTCGGGGAGCCTGCTTGGGAGGTGAGTTCAGCCAGGTCGTGTCTTCCGGTGGGAGCCACGACCCGGCCAAACCCGCCTCCCTTCAGGGCTGGGGCCCTGCTTGGGAGGCGAGTTCAGCCAGGTTGCGTCTTCCAGCGGGAGCCACAACCTGGCAAAACCCGCCTCGCTTCAGGGCCGGGGCCCTGCTTGGAAGGCAAGTTTGGCTGGGTCACATCTTCCGGCGGGAGTCGCGACCTGGCAAAACCCGGCTCCCTTCAGGGCCGGGGCCCTGCTTGGGAGGTGAGTTTGGCCGGGTTGCGTCTTCCGGTGGGAGCCCGGACCCAGCAAAACCCGGCTCCCTGCAGGGCCCCGCCCCTCCCTCCTCCCTCTCCTCCCCGGTGCGCTGGAAACTGCTCTCGGCCTTCCTCCAGCTCCCTGCCTGCTGCTGCGGCACCTTCCTTCCTGCTTGCTTTGCCGGTCCCGAGTCCAGAGTGCTCTCTGGATATAGGTGAACTACAACTCCAAAACTCAAGGTAAATTCCTATTACCTATATATATTACTGTGTTAGAATGTCATTTTGTGTCATTTTGGTTGGTGGTGTGCCCCCGGATTTAGGAAATTTAAAAAGTGTGCCGTGGCTCAAAAAAGGTTGGGAAACACTGAGTTAGAGAAATGGCAGCTACAACCCATTCTTTAAAATCTTATGCAACATTCTAACCCAGTATTTTAATTTTTTTGCATTTGAGGGTTGGCAGTTCTGTACAGTAAAGCTATTATTGGAGTACTTTCTCATCCACTGTAAAAACTCATTTTTCCTCCCTTGGAAATGTAACTGGGATATCTTGGTGGAAGGTGGTAAAGAGAGCTAAGCGACATCACTAATGGTTGGAGAAGGTATAGATAGGAGGAAAGGCAGACAATGGTATGTGGGGAGATGGTGGATCAAGTGAGGAAGGGATTAAAATGTAGTGGTCAAGGGGCATGGAAGTATGTTCTGGGGCTGTTGGCAGGAAAGGAGCATGTATGCTTGCAATACTCATGGTTTTTTCCCCTTTTCACAAGGGTCCTGCATCCCTAACTTCCATGAATGTGGAGGGCCGACTGCAATGTATTTGACAATAGTATACAGGCAGTCCCTGAATGACAAACTTCTGATTTACAAACAACTCATAGTTAAGAACAGGGAAGAGACAACAGGAAGTGAGAGAAATTTACATCTTGGAAGGGAAATTCACTTCTGGAAAAGTTGTCATGGGAAAAGGGGTATCAACTTAAGCTTCCTCACCAATCCTTGTTTCCACAACAAGCCATTTTTTTCAAATCCAACTATCACAGGGCCAGAAAGTGATATGACATTTTCTGAACAGGACCACGCTCTGTCATTACTCTGCTATGTGTATCACAGTTTTCACTATGAAATGCTGGAAGATACACTACTACTGGTCTGCTGGACAATGTCCTCGATGAACTGAATCCCCCTTTTTTGAGAAAAGAAAATTTGCATTTCACCCAGCATAAAAAATCCTAAAAATAACCAAAAAACTCCAGTAACAACAAAGTTAATACAACACAGCAATCATCACATGCTTAACATATATCTCATCGGATAACATATATTTCCTACTTTCTAGCCTTCCTATTTTATTTCATTTCCAAAAACCTCTAATTATCTTATTCTCTTCTATCAGATAATTAAATATATTTCAATCTCTCTTTTTCTTTTTTTCTTTAAAGTGTCCAAAATTGAAATGTAAGCATGATCGTTTTATGGATTCTCAACCAAGAGCAAGCCCCACTGTAATTAATATAAACTGTTTCCGAGTAAATATGCACTGCATTGAAGCGCATATTACATATTTTAGGAACCTCACCATCTCATTAATATCCATCACTCAACTTTTCCATGTTTGACTGCTGTCAAAGAAAAATCTTCATATGACTCCCTCTGCTAAAACACAAAAAGGGAAATAATTATTCTTTTCCATATGCTTCTGAAGAGCTTTCATATAGTTCTCATGATTTTTACTATTAGTCAGATGACTAATTATGTTTCTGGTACATGGCAAGAATTATACCTGACTCTAATTCAACAACTAATTCAATGTAGCAATTGGGTCAATTAGTAGTATTCAAGTCTGTCTTTACTTATGGTGTTACTATAAATTTATTATTATTTATAATAAGTAAAGAGAAACTTTGATGCAAAAAATGTACCAAAGACTACTGCAACCATTAGAGTACATGACAGCAGATCTAAATGAATTGTTTAGTTTGACAAGGCTTGCTTCTCTCCCCAAACACCAGTGAGCTGCTGCCACATATGGTAGCTAAACTATGAAATAGTTTATACCAGGAGGGTGGAGTTCAAAGAAGAAAACTTTTCCAAGCTGGACACAGCCCATGGGTCTTGAGAGCCCCACAACTAATTGCATAGCCTAAATCTCACAATAGTACATATATATTTTCTTAGCTATTCCAATATTCTAAGACATCTGTGTAGGATCTTCTCTGGGATTTAGTGGAACAAAGAGAGCTCTCCTTCTATAATTTTAATTTTATAAAATGGCAAGCAATCACTAGAGTATATTCATATTTTAACAATGCAAGAAACAGGTGTGCATGAACACGATGTGGTTCCCACTGGTACGGTTCCATGAAATATAATGTTTATATAATAGTTTTCTCCCTCTTCTGAGAGCATACTGATCTCAGAATACTGTATAGGATTTGAATGTCTACATACACATTGAAACACTTGATGCCTTAAACTTTCATAAGTGCTACTATTGCCCACACTTACATGCCTCCAAAAACACAACAGTGGTATGATTGTACGGCAACTGGCTCTTTGCCCCCAAAACTGGTGTTCAGAAGGATGTATAGATACTCAGTCTAGAACTTTCATTACAGCTTATCACTATTAGTAGTCCTATTATTCCTGAATATGTTCATTCCCATTTTAAAAATTATTTAAACTAGTGGCATCTCTACAACTTGTGCCAGCAAATCAGTATCATCATTACACAACACATGACGAATTTCCTTTTCTCTTCAGAACTGGATGATGCTGAATTCTGAGCACCAACTGGATGGTCCATATTATCTTTGCAGTTTTGTTTTTTGTTTCTGCACAAAATTCATATGTGGTGCTTATGCTTGAAAAACAGGATTTTCTTTTCTGCACATAAAATGTTATTTCCATAAGGCAATATTACCTAATGCACAGAAAATACTTTACATGGGACTTATTCTGTATAAAAGTCACTTGTCATTTATTTGCATATAGAATAGCATTATCTGTGGAAAAAACTACTTTCTGCACTGAAAATTATGTATTAAAATATAAATTACGTGTTAAAATATAAACCAATCACATGCAAAATGTCTTGAATTGTGAATTGGTTTCAAACACTGTCTGGTTTTCAAAGATGTTCTCATAGCAGGGCAATTGCTAAAATTACTCATTGCTTCCCTTGAGTAGTTAATAATTCTATCCCTATTGTACATAGCGTTTTCATATATGTCTAACCCATATATTTCATTAACAGTACTGTCCATGTGTATTTTAATTATTTTACTGCCTACCTAGTTTAAACCTCATGAAATTAGGGATTTACTACAATTTCATTTTTACATAGCTTGTGTTTGTAGAATTATCGTTTATTCTCGGAGTTTAATCTTGAACCTCTGTGCAACCTAGTTTTGTTTTTTCCACCTGGAATAATAATAATAATAATTTTATTTCTTGCCTGCCTCTCTTCACGGCTTGAGGCAGGTTAAAGCATTAGCAAAACATAAACGAAACAATAATTTTAAAACAGTCTGTAAAATACATATGTTAAATGACATATTAAAATACACAAAACAAAAATTAGGCATTCAGTGGGGTTTAAAATTCATCATTAAAACTGTCTGAGTATGTCGGCCAGAAGAGATAGGTCTTCACTAGAAGCACCAACAGGGACACACTACCCCTGTCAGTGTTGAGACGGAGGTCATCCACTAAGACAACCATAGTAGTCTCAACTCCATGTCCTGCTCTGAAGCAGGTTTGATATGGGTCAAGGGAGTGTGTGCCATCCAAGACTGCCTGAAATTGGAGGGCTACTGCCTTCTCAATCACCTTGCCCAAAAAAGGAGGTTAGACACTGGTCTGTAGTTATTAAGGCCCCCCAGTTAGCAACAGCCAGGATTTGTAGCTGCAAGGTTACTCAATGCTAATCAAACTGACTAAATGCAATATTCACATTTGCATCCAACAGACAAGAGTTTTTCCACCCTGGAGGTTTGATATATATATATATATATATATATATATATATATATATATATATATATATATATATATATATATCCCCTCATTTTCAACAGATCTCTGGACAAACTTCTGCCATAGATGAAAGAGAAACATCAAGAGAAAATGCTACAGAAACATGGCCATACAGCCCCCAAAAAGTCACAACAACCCAGTGATTCTGGCCATGAAAGCCTTCGACAACACAATTAAAGAAGTGTTCAGAAGAGTCAGAACCATTTTGATTATGTCTGCAATGAATGATCACACTTCCTTTGACTAACTGACTTCAGTGAACCATCGTTCAGAATCCTGTTTGAGCTTTATTAGCATTTGCTCACCACATTATACGATATCCCTTAGAGCAGTAAAAAAACAAAGATGATAAACGGAGTCATGCAGACTCTGTTTAATGAGAACCACCAGAATGTCACAGCAGAAGTATGGGAACTCATCTTTAACACTTTTCTGTATGTGTTCTGCATAAAGGCAGCACTTAAGCTTTTAAGTAGGATTTACTGGTCCAGAAACAAATAAACAACAAAATATTCTGGTATGAAAAATGAGGTTCCAGAACAGCAGTGACATATGCCACCACTGAATCATAAGACTTGTAGCAGCTAACTATTTTATTTGTTCAGTCACTGAGTAAATGTCTATATTATATTATATAAAAGAGCCCCTGTTGGTGCAGCGGGTTAAACCACTGAGCTGTTCAGCAGTTCAAATCTAGGGAACGGAATGAGTTCCCGCTGTTAGCCCCAATTTCTGCCAACCTAGCAGTTTGAAAGCATGCAAATATGAGTAGATCAATAGGTACTGCTTCAGTGGGAAGGTAATGGTGCTCCAAGCAGTCATGCCAGCCACATGACCTAGGAGGGGTCTACAGGATTTTCTTTTCCTCGGCTTAGAAATGGAGATGAGCACCAGCCCCCAGAGTTAAACATGACTAGACTTAATGTCAAGGGAAAACCTTCAGCTTTTTATTATATAAAAACAACTGGAATAGGTCAGCAGGAAGTAGTTGCAATCCAAATACAGAAGAAAAGGTGAAACAAGACTACATGGCCATACTATACTAAATTCAAATTAGAAGAACTAATGGTGGAAAGCTATATAAGCAAGACAAGTCAAATCAAAAGAAATCATTGAAACACATTGTTAAATCCCCATCTAAACTGTGTTTTTAAACTGTTTTTTTAATCTGCTTTTTTTTAAAAAAAAACTGCTTCACTGGAGAGCTATGTTTTCCCTTCCTGAGCACACTTGTGCCTTGCTGGTCAGTGACCGTAATAAAGTTTTGTATTGTATTGTATAACTCCCAATCTATATTGTATAAACAATGGTTCATAATAAATAGAGAAAACAAGTATCTGGTTCACGTCCAAACAAATGTTATAAAATCTTGTTTTTAAGATAAAATAACTGATATCATCTTTATTACTGAACCTCAGTTCATTCAAAGCAAACCATTCTTGTTCTAATTCTAGGGAGCATGCATAGAAATGTGCAAATATCCGAGCATGAAGAAATAAATCAAGAAGTTTCATTGTAATACCTAAAACCTAAAAACATTACTTTGAGTGTAACAAAAATTCTCTTCCAGATAGTCTATGATCTTCCTCGTATAATCAACTATTAATATAAACATCTGAAATGATATAGGTAAGAAATTAATTTTTGACATGTTAACTTTAGAAAGCATATTTCAACTAACATTCTGGCTGCTACAGAGGAGTAGCAGAGTATTCCTAGCAACTGTAATAAGAACCAGTAGATTTATTTATAAGTATAAATAAACATATGAGCAGAAGAGATCCTTACATATTGCAGGTTAGTTCATTATATGTATATTCCACCTTTCTCCAAGCAAGATGGATTACATTTTCCTTCATTTTTATCCTAACAAATGTGTGAGTTATTCAGATGAGAAGCGATGACTGTCCCAAATTCACTCAGTGAGCTTCATGGCCAAGGGGAGAGCTGACTTTGGGTTTCAAGAATCCTAGCAGCTGAAATGGTGGTACTGAAAAAAAAAATGAATGCAGTCTCTCAACTGAGTAGAGGATTACTCTTGTTATGGTTCAATATCCCCTAAAGTAGCAGAAAACTGAAATCCGGATAAACGGATGCATCTCAGAACAGTCCCAACAACCTGCGCTGGGATCAGCAGGACTTTTCTTGTTATTGAGTGCCAAGTCACTTCCAACTTATGGTGGCCCTGTAATATGAGGTTTTTTTGGTAGAATTCATTCAAATGAGGTTTGGCATCACCTTCCTCTGAGTGTGATTTGCCCACAGACAGGCAATGGGTTACATGATCCTCATTTATAGTCTCCCAGAATGCTACTCCAACATCCAAACCATTACACCATACTGGTTTGGAGTGGAACCTGAAGTAATAAGAATTTGGAAAAAGAAGCATTTCAAAATGAAAAATACAGTGAAAGTAAGTATAAAGTGATACACTACAGTACATAGAAACTCACATCTCCACACATACTGTATATCGGTAGAGATCAGAGCTAGCAGTCAATGGACAAGAAAGTGACTTTTTTGTAGTTATGGATAGTTCATTGAAATATCAACCCATAGTATGATATAAGTAGAGATGTAAGCATATCTACACATTTGTCCAACCTTGTCTTTAAAAAGTCAACTGCTACAAAATTTTCTGCATTTCAGGCTGCTGGGGTTTTTGGAGACATAGATAGATAGATAGATAGATAGATAGATAGATAGATAGATAGATCGAAGGCCTGGTTGATCCAAAGAAATGGATCAAAACTTGTTCTGGATGTGTGTGGGGGGGCTGGTGCATCAAATCTGAATGCTTTCCGAATTTTATTCGGAAAAAAATCAAAATTTATTCGGAAAAATTCCAAAATTTCGGAATGGCTTCGTTAATGGCGGAAACGAATGTTTAACCCAGTTTGGACGTGGATTTCTTCCCTCCACCTGAGAACTGGGCAAAAACTGCGTTAAACAGCAAGCAGACGGCACAGCACTAGCCCGCCTCCTCCTTCGGGCCCGTATTATCTGATACCGATGGGCTCGAGGGCTTCCTCATGCTGTCGGCGCACACACGTGCCATCCCCGCACACACGTGTCATCCCACAGCCGACGCCAAGTGCACCGGTCTCAATCTCCCTTAGGGAGTAGATTCGGGTCCTCATCTTCCTTCAACCTCCTTATTCTCCTCCTCTTCTGCTGCACTATCCTGGAGGAAGAGTCGGGGGGGCGCATGTTCATTAACACGGCTTTCGCCCCAGTTCTCAGGCAGAGGGGAGAAATCCGCAGCAAATTCCGAAGTTTTTAATTTTGGATCTAATTTGTAATTCTTCTTGTTTATTTTTGGACATATTTTTAGTTAAGATCACAGGGGGGGTTTGTTCAGTTTAAATCCTGCCACTTTTCCAAAGTTTTCTATTTTACTTAGCCATTTTTGTATATTTTAAATTGGGTCTTCAATTATGGAAATGACATCATTGGAGAATGCTCTTGTTTTATATTCTTGTTGGCAATTTTCATCCTTGTCACTTCTTGGTCTTCTCTTATAGACTTTAACATTATTTCCAAAGCCATTATAAATAATAACGGGGAGAGTGCCTTGCCGGGTGCCTTTATTAATAGGGAACTTTTCTGTCAGTTGATCATTTATTTGCAATCTTGCCGTTTGATTTGAATAAATTGCAATTATTACATTTTTGAAAGAAAAGCCAACATCTATTTCATCTAAGAGGAGTTTAACAAAGTTCCAGTTCAAATTGTCAAATGTTTTTTCTGTGTCTAGTGACAGAAGTGCAAGCTCTTTTTGGCTATTAGTTTCATAGTATTCAATTCTGTTAATAATTGTTCTTAGATTATCTTTTGTACTTCTGTTCGGCTGAAAGCCCGCTTGTTCAGTTCCAATACAATCTTTCAAGAAGAGTTTTAATCTGTTGGCAAGAATATTAGCATAGATTTTATAATCGCAATTTAGTAAGGAGATTGGCCTATAGTTTTGTACTACTATGGGATCTACCTGGTCGTTTTTGATCAGAGAAATATCAGCCTCCTTCCATGATTCCATAATTTCTTTAGAGTGAAGTGCTAAGTTCATTAATTTTTTAAGCAAGGGTAATAGTTCTTCTTTCATGGTTTTATAAAATACTGCTGTGTTTCTGTCTGGACCTGGTGCCTTGCTCACCTCCAGTCTATTAATGGCCTCTGAAATTTCCTCTTCTGATATGTCTCTGTTTAGAAGTTATCTTTGTTCTTCAGTAATCTTTTGTAGTTTGTGTTGTGCCAGATATTGTGTAATTAACTCTTCTTGTATATCATCTTTAGTGTAGAGTAATTTATAAAAGTTTTGAAAATCTTCCTGGATTTCTTGTTCTGTTGTTAGTGTCCTATCTCCCCTTTGTATTTTAATTATTCGCTGTGCTTGCTTTTTTCCCCTCACTCTTCTTGCCAGCCTTTTTCCTAGCATATTTGTATTTTCAAACGTTAAATAATTTTTTTGCCAATGATTCTAATTCTATGTGATGTTTTCTTTTCTTCAGAGAGTCCAATTTTCTCACTATCGATTTCTTATGTGGATCTTTCTTCAGTTCTCGTTCATTATCTTCCATTTGTTTGTCAATATCTTTAAGTTCCTTATTTCTCATTTTATTCTTCATGGTGTTTTGTTGGATTAGGTAACCTCTCATTACTAGTTTGAGAGTTCTTTATCAGGTCTTAATTTTTTTAATGTCACCCTCTAGTTTTAGCAAATTTTCATTTAAGCGCCATTGTTGTAAATCAGCCTGTGTTTGTATTCCAGGATCATGGTGCTTCTGATGTGGGAAACTATGTGGAGAATGATTGCATCAAGGTGCAAGATGGAGATGGTTTGGTCAATGGTTTTCATACAGAGAATGACAGAGAGGCACCAGTTCAAAGGGCAGTTTCTCATGAGAATGTTCCTGCAGGGCATAGGGAAGATTTGGGGTTTGAAAATAATCTGACACCTAGAAATTTTAATGAGCAGGCAAATAGTCTGTCCAGGGACAGGCGGCTGGAGTTCAGCAAGGATCAGCAATTAACTCAAGAATTACATTGCTCCTCCAGACCTCGAGAGATAAGGACCAAGGGTGATAGCCAGGGTCAAAGAAATCAGTTTCTGAGTGAGTGTTGGGATATAAGGTTTGCCTCAATGGCAAATTTGTTAGATCAAGCATCGTTTTAGAAACCTAGGTCTTGTTCCATGGAAGTCCTGTTTAGAAGATTCCTGTTAAAGGGTTTTGTTCATGTTTGGACTTCTTAGTCTTTCTGGTGTTGACTACGGAAGTCTGGATATTGTCTTGCATCTGGTTGGGATTAAATCTGCCTTTGGATTGCCTTTGTAAAATCTCTGGACATTGCTTTGGATTACTTGGCTTTTGGTGAACTGTTTACCTTTTTGAAACTTCTCTATTTTCTTAAAAGCATTTCTTTTAACTGGTTATTTTACTAAGCTTCAATAAAAAAGGATTGTTTCCTGTTCAACGTGTATTGTGTCCTGTCCTGGAGTGCAACAGCCATTTCCTTGAGTCATTTTTAAAGTACAAAGTCAATTCTAAAGGGCAATGATCTGAAATATCTCTTGCCCTTATTATAGTGTATTGAATCTTTGTGATTCGTGAATTTGATAGCCAAATCATATCTATCCTCAACCATGAATGGTGATGGGGAGAATAATATGTATAGTCTTTGTCTTTAGGTTGGCAAAATCTCCATGAGTCTTGAAGGTCAAATTCTTTCTTCAGAGATAGGAAGCTTTTAGGGAGAAGGCTTCCAATTTTTTTGTTCTTTTTACTTCTTGTATCACTTTTGTCCCAATTTTTATCCAAAATACCATTGAAATCTCCTAAAATTATATTACGTATATTACTACCCCTCTCTTTTTTGTTGCATATGATGAGTAATATTCTTTGCCAATCTTTTTTATGTGCAAGATGTAATACATGTTTATGGGAGATACGAGTATCTTGCAAGACCACAATATGATAATGATCTTTATTAATTTGTTCAAATGTTTTTCCTTTTGTTGGGGGAATTAAATCCATTTACATTTAGAGAATAAAATTTTAATTGCTGGTCACTCATCTTCTATTTTTTCTTTTTCATCTGTCTCATCATCTCCGATTTCTCCTTCATCCATTTCATCAATATTATTTTCCTCTGCCTCTGGAGAATGAAATTGGGGCCTTTTCTTCTTTTTGCCTTTTCTAGGCATCTAAAACTAGTTTAGATAACTTCTAGTTATCTAAACTAGTTAATATGTACTATACTTCAAGGCAGACCAAAGTTTAATGAAATTGAGTTTTTTGTGAGGGAGGAATGGAAAGAAAATTATAGCTACCTACTCCACCTACAAGTGACAGAATGAGGAATGGGAAAGCCTGGTTCATGTGGGAACAAAAAAGCTATTTAAAAATAAGCAAGCTTTGCATCTCAAATGGAAATAGACAAAAATTAAATCATTTTTAATCCATTCAAAATTGCTCAGAAGCCAAGTATCTAGCACCAAAAGGTCCTGGAAAAATGTCCTGGAACAAATTCAAAGTCTGAGCCTAAGGCACATTTAAAACAAGACATTAGTTTTAAAAGAGAAGACAAAAAAATATAAACTGATAAGTTCCGAAGAAAACAAAAATGGGCTAGCAGTACCCAGCATATAATAAATATAAAACTCAAGCAAAGAGAAGACATGAGCTCCACTTCTAAGGTGTAGTCTCCTTTGTTTTCACTAACGGTCCACATTTTCCCAATATCTAATTGAATGTAAAAATCAGTTCTGCATTGGTAAAATGATATATCAGAAAGCCAAAACCGACAAAATAATTCTCCATTGTTTCATGGGGCTACCAGAACCCAAGGAATTATTGGGCTAGAAGAAACTTCCAGGCTCACAGGGCTCCATGAACAACAAATCTTGGGATTTCCCATACTGGTTCCCTGGGTTGTTTAATCTTATAAGGAACGAAATATAGACCTGCTTTGAAATGTGATGCCTGAAAAGTGAAGGCATCACATTTCAGCACTTCTGGATTTTCCTTCAAACTTGGTTACAGAAGGTTATGTTGCTGGATGTCTGGATAATGTTTTAAATACTGGCATATGGGGTATTTACTAAATATTGGTTTTGCTTCCCATGTTATTGGACTGAGAATGATTGGGAAAGGTTGGAGAAGGTCTGGTCTTCATCATTACTACCATTTCCCCCCCAAAATAAGACACTGGCTTATATTTATTTTGTCAGAATGTGATTTTCAATTGTTTCTGCAATTCAACCATTGTATACGATGCTGTGTTGTGTAACCAAGCATGTATAGAGTTAAAACAGCACAAGTGGTGTTCAGCAGTTTTGACCTTCAGCTGTGTAAACATACTGATAAGGGAGACGCTGAGCTGCTTGAGTCAGTCGCCATGCTGATTCTGCTGTGAGGTGCAGACTGCTGAATTGCTCTGTGTGAGCATGCTTTACTTTGCTCACTTAATCAATAAAAGAACTTTCTAAGTTCAGACCTGGCTTCGCTTCATCACTGGCGCGCGGACATATTTTTCCTCCAGAAGACTATGGCTTATTTACAGGGCATGTCTTATTTTTAATAAGTATGGTACAACAACCTGCACTATATGGGATAATCTCTCTGGGCTCTGTGTCAGACTGCTTGCTGAAACTTTTCCCTTATCCCTTGGTTTTTGTGTGGGATGAGACCCACAGACTGTTGCTGGTCAGGAGCAGAAGCTTTACTGGTGTTTGTGGGGGGGGGGGGTGAGAGAGACCCACACACCATTGGTGCTGGGGGAGGGAGACCCACAGTGCTGAGTAAAATGGCATGGCTTTACTTCTTCCACCTGAGAACAAACAATATCTAAAGAAGAGCATCTTGCTCCTCACTTCACTGAGGAGACGTATAAGTTCACTTTCTGTCTCCCTGTATGCCTCAGCTTGCGGCGTGCACAGAACTGACAGGGGAAGGCACCCTTGTACGCTGCATAGCCACGCCTATCACTATGTTTATTTTCAAGGCTTACACTGTTCAAATGCTTAGAAATCCTGCAATAGCTTGTTTTATGGGTATATCTTGTTTTTGGGGAAACAGGCAGTCCCCAAGTTACAAGCATCCCACTTACAAATGACTCATCGTTAAGAACGGGGGGTGAGACAACAAGAAATGAGAGAAATCTACCTCTCGGAAGAGAAATTCATTCCTGGAAAAGTTATCATGGGGAAAAGGTGTCTTCAACTGAAGTTTTATCAACAAAGGTACTTTAAAATGTATCTTTTCTGACTTCCATAAAAATTCAACTTAAGAACAAACCTACATAACCTATCTTGTTCATAACTTGGGGTCTGCCTATAGAGTGTTTTCTCGCTACTTCACGGTTCACTTTATGCAAACTTGCTGTTTCGCGGGTTTTGTAAATATTAATATAAAATATAAAATATGTATGTACATGACAACAGACCTCAGAAAGGAAGGCTGGTGTGTAAGCCGGGACTCCCTCCACCACCTCTGCTTGCCCTCCCTGGACTTGGAGCGCTTGTGCGGCCGCTCCTCCCCACCCATCCCAAGGGTGCCTGCCTGCCTCCCTGGCCTCTAGAGCCACGCAGGCAGCAGCAGGCTGGCCTTCCCCACCATGACTCAGGCCGCCACTCTGCCGGTGTCCGTGGAGGCCAGGGAGGCAGGCCTTCCCTGCTGCACCTCAGGCCACCGCACTTCTGGGGTCCTGAGGTGCGGCGGGGAGGCCTGCCTCCCTGGC
Source organism: Anolis apletophallus (assembly GCA_030556195.1). Classification (NCBI taxonomy): domain Eukaryota; kingdom Metazoa; phylum Chordata; class Lepidosauria; order Squamata; family Anolidae; genus Anolis; species Anolis apletophallus. The sequence goes on along the minus strand of JARBWK010000006.1, from coordinate 107,999,948 downwards.
CTCTGAAGACCCCGGAAGTGCAGTGGCCTGAGGCACAGCGGGGAAGGCCTGCCTGCTGCCGCCTACATAGCTCCAGAGGCTTCTGGGGTCCATGGAAGCCAGGAAAACAAGCCTTCCCCACCATGCTTCAGGACTCTGGAAGTGCGGCAGCCTGAGGCAGGGCGGGAAGGCCTGCCTGCTGCCGCCTGCATGGCTCCAGAGGCTTCTGGGGTCCACGGAAGCCAGGGAGACAAGCCTTCCCCGCCATGCCTCAGGACCCTGGAAGTGCATTGGCCTGAGGCACGTCAGGGAAGACTTGCCTCCCTGGCCTCCGCTGACACCGGAAGTGCAGTGTCCTGAGGCACAGTGGGTAAGGCCTGCCTCCCTGGCCCCACCTATCCTGGAAAAGCGGTGGCCTGAGTTGTGGCAGGGAAGGCCTGCCTACTGCTGCCTGCATGACTCCGGAGGCCAGGGAGGCAGGCAGGCGCACTCAGGATGGGCCAGGAGTAGTGGCTGCACAAGTGCTCCAAGTCACAGGAGGGCAAGCAGAGCTGGCAGAGGAAGTTTCAGCCTGCACACCAGCCTCCCTTTCTGAGGAATTCTAAAATAATGTATAAATATTAAAATTAATATCGTGTCCCTACTTTGTGGATTTTCACTTATTGCGGGTGGTCCTGGAACGGAAGACCTGCGATAAGTGAGGGAACACTGTATATGTATGGCTTGAAGCTCTACTTATAATACTTTTGATCTAATACTAAGAAAGTAGGGTTCTTAGCTTTGAGGCAGTAACAAATTGTATGAGAACTAACAAACTGTAAAAGCTGTGATCTTGATCAGATCTTTGAAAAGTTTTCGTTTTTGGGCTGCTACTCTCAAAATGGCTCTGCAGACTGTGGGATTCTGGAAGTTGTAGCTCAAAAAGTAACTTTTCCAAGCTTTCTTCTTGACCAGAAAGAAGGTGGATCCTAGATTAACTTGAGTTACATTATGCCTAGTCTCCTGAACTGACATGAAATTTGACAGAACTTCATTTTTTAATTATTTAAAATGTCTTATTTTTCACTATTAAATGAGCTTAAACACTGTTCAAGTTGATTACTCAGGTGGTGATTTCTTTTAAATGCCAGAACCATAAACTTTTATTCCCGCCAGGTGCTACTATGAATTCATTTTCTAACCCCCTTTTTTGACATTATGTAATTCATTTTTCCTTGCAACAATGTAATTTTTAAATGTCCAATTTACAGTTTGACAAGACCAAAATATGTTTAACAAAACGCATCAGTCATTTCCAAACTTTGATGGGTCTTGACAAAATTAGGTCATGTACAGAGGATAGTATTTACTAGGCATGAGAAAAAAGTTATGAAAATTAAATGATTCGGAAGGGATTCGTAAGAAATGCTACTTTTGAGTATTTCCGCATCTGGAACGCCAACCAGGAAGTGGACTTTCTTTATAGAACTTTGGGGGCCAGGATTTTCTTAAGTATCGTAATTAGGTCGTAAGGGGGGGGCACCCTCCTTCTCTCTCACCACCCTCCCGCCTCCCTTGCCAATAAGTATTATGGCAAGGCAAGCCCTAAACTCACTCCTTCTTTCGGCTGGAAGCCTGGAAAAATGTAAACAGAGAGGTTTACTCAGAAGTAACTCTGCAAAGGAGTAAACAGAAAGGTTTACTCATGAGTAAATCCACAAAGGAGGGCACTTTGGATGAAGTGCCCTTCTTTGTGGATTTACTCTTGAGTAAACCTCTCTGTTTACATTTTTCCAGGCTTCCCTGCCCCTCCTGCCTGCCAGGATCTAAAGCATCAAAGAGTATTGGGGTAGTTGCACACAACACGTGAGAAACCAACCTAATGTATAATAGAATGAATGCTAACTTATAGAGTAAGTGCCTAATATTATAAGTAATCCAACTGGTCATATACCTACATTCCATGCACATGCAATAATACAGCAGTAATAACAATGGGTATAAGAAGAGGTAAAATTCAAACCGAAGTATTCTGACTCTGGTCCCTCTTTCTCTATGAGCCCGGGAGGCAGCCTCTTCCGGGAAAAGCCAAAAGCCCGGGCACAGCGTTTGCTGCCTGCGTGCACATACATATTCTTTGGGGGAGGATTTGCTGCAGAATCCCGGGCACATAGAGAAGAGCCCGTTTGCACCGCTTGAGAAGGGACCACAGTCAGAATACTTCGGTTTGAATTTTACCTCTTCTTATACCCATTGTTATTACTGCTGTATTATTGCATGTGCATGGAATGTAGGTATATGACCAGTTGGATTACTTATAATATTTAGGCACTTACTCTATAAGTTAGCATTCATTCTATTATACATTAGGTTGGTTTCTCACAGGATCTAAAGCGTGCCAAGCCTTGATGCGCTTTAGATCCTGGCAGGGGAGGAGGAGTTGACGGGCCCTCCCTGCCCCTTCTGCCTGCCAGGATCTAAAGCCTTGAAGAGGCTTCATGGCGGGCCAACTTCAGCCCTCCAGGTGTTTTGGACTTCAACTCCCACCATTCCTCACAGCCTCAGGCCTCTTCCTTTTCCTCTCAGCCTGGGCAAACTTGGGCCCTCGCTCCCTCAGGATCGGGGTGAGAGAGAGGCAGCGAGGAGTGAGGGGGGGCTTCTCCTCCTCTTTTTTGCTGCTTCCAAGAATAGAATACCCCCTCCCTCCCTCCTTCCCTCCCTCCTTCCTATTTGGAGAGTCCCATCTAGAATTCAGTGTGATTTATCCCAGTTTTGTCCTACAACTCCCAGAAATCCCAGCCAATTTACCAGCTGTTAGGATTTCTGGGAGTTGTAAACAAAACATCTGGAATGCGCATGCGCTGGCATACGAACTACTAACAAATTTCGTAATTAATTACGTTACATTTTAGAAATTTTTGGAAATTTTTTTGTAAGTCTTTCTATTATTAATCAACCCCCCCCCCTTAGATTTTCGATTCCCTATTTTTGGGTTCTAAACCATACCTAGTATTTACATTGGTGGCAGAGCTGGAAATCAGAGAGAGCCTTTGTTCTTGTGGACTGCAGTGAGCATTGTAGACCATCTTCGCATTTTGGTGGATTCAAAAGTAGAAACATCACATAGGGCCAGAAATGGTTGGATTTCCTAAAGGGATCCACCATAGCTGTTGGCAAGGAAGAGATAACTATCTGAAGAGGATTCTTGGCTTTACTTCGCGAACAAAGATTCAGGAAAGACTCACCCCACACTTTCTACAAGCGCATTGATGATTCAGGGGTTGGATGTGTCCTTTGAGCCTGTGCAATGGACCTTTCTGGTGGAGCGCAGCGTGCACAGAACTGGCCTCACCCTTTAAGGCAAAGGTTCGTCTGCTGGGGCCTAACAAGCTTGGATGGTGGCAGCGAGGTCCTCAGGTCGTAGGTTTGGTTCAAGTTTCCTTCTCTTAGATGGTTGACCATACAGGGTTAGACGGGCACCATCTGCCCTGGGTTTGAAATCAGAGTTTTCCTTCTCCTAGGATGGTTGCCAAAAGGCTAGAGAGCCCATCCTGCCCTTTGACGCTCTTTGTCAGACCCTTCGATTGTGACCTGTCTGGCATGGGAGGCCCTACCGGTGGCTGTTATGCCACCACCAGCATAGCTCACAACTTCATTAGGGTACGCAAGCCTCTCTCCCACAACATGGGGGCGCCAAGGGAGAGGCCTGAAGAGGATACCCTGGTCGCTATTGGGGATATCCCACTATGTGCCTCTAAATTATATAGCCAACTGTCCTTAATAGTGACCAACAATGGAGGGACAGTAGTTAGAATTAACCTCAGGCACATTCACACACAAAATGGTGGACAAAAGGCAAACTGCAAGGCTTAGCCCCAAATGGCGAGGTCGTGAGGGAAATAGTGCTCACGCACACCCTCACTCATAGATAGCAACATAGTGGGGGAGTTGCCACTGTTTATTATATTTTGCCCTTGCCCCTTTTAATTATTTATTAAAGTTTATACTCGCTGCCACCAATAATATTACTACCACAGGCCACCTCCTTTATTGAAATGTATCTCTAGCTAGTGAGCTTTTCCCTCCACTTTCTATCAGCCAATCAGGCTGCACTTCTGCCTTACAGACCGCCTGATTGCTCCACCCCTTGAGCTCTGCTTTGCTTCAGCAAGCTGGGGCCTGGCTTCTGCCTTTTAACCCAACCCTTATGAACACCATCCCTTCAGAGTAGGCCAGCCCAGGGCCGTAGCCAGGATTTTGATTCGAGTGGGGAGGGGCTGAGTTTGATTCGGGAGGGGCTGAATCTGCATGAGAGAGGGTCTACTCTACCAAGCCTTTTGTATTGTTATCCCAATACCCCCTTGAATATGGGATATATTGAGCATGGTGATCAGATCATGATATGAATAAACATAACAGTTCAAATAATGTACCAGTAAGGCCTTCTCACAGACCACCCTCAGAATGGGGGGGGCTGAATCCCCCAAGCCCCTGGCTACATGCCTGGGCCAGCCCGTTACACTATCTATTTTATTTCTATGTTTTACCCCTTCTTTTACCTCTCCTGGGGAGAGGTGAGTAAGAATTGGGTGGTTGTTGTTTTTATTTCTCAAGAGGAAATCCCTACAGTGTGGTTGTTCCATTGACCTCGGAGCTTGTCCGTCGATAGGGCCTTAGGTTACTCCACTTATATTGTATGGGTTAAATAACTTTCGAATCCTCATTAAAAGGAAGTAACTTCATTACTAGCCTCAACAATTTGCTGTTTGAAGTGATGTTGACTAAATTAGAATATAGTTGCTCCTCCATTTTTATGAGGGTTAGGGACACAGGGCCCTTGTTGAAAGGGAGGAAGAACATGAATTAGGTAAAGGTTTTCCCCTGACATTAAGTCCAGCCATGTCCGATTCTACGGGTTGGTACTCATCTCCATTTCTAAGCTGAAGAGCCGGTGTTGTCCGTAGACACCTCCAAGGTCATGTGGCCAGCTCATGCATGGGGCGTCATTACCTTCCTGCCGGAGCAGTACCTATTGATCTACTCATATTTAGATTTTTCAAACTGCTAGTTTGGCAGAAGCTGAAGCTGACAGTGGAAGCTCATGCCGCTGCCCAGATTTGAACCTGCGACCTTTCAGTCAACAAGTTTAGCAGCTCATGGGTTTAAGCCACTGCACCACCAGGGGCTCCAATTAAAAATGCTCTTTTTAATTTGAGGAAACATCTCTCTGGCAATCTCTAGATACTCCTATGCAACTCTATAGTCCAAGGATTATCACTGGAGGTCTAGAGCAGTGGTTCCCAAAGTGGGCGGTACCACCCCCTGGTGGGCGTTGGGGCAATCTAGGGGGGCGCTGGAAGGCTCAAGAGAATTTGGGGGGCGCTGAACCCCTGTAAGGGGGTGGTGGGGTGGTGGCGTGAGCCAGGTGACAGGCTACCATCCATCTCTGTGTGTGTCTCTCTCTCTTCTTCCCTCCTCCTGCTCCCTCCTCTTCTTCTCGCCAAGCAAGGGATAATAATAATAATACCTTTGGGGTTCCCTTCCAACTGGTTGAGTCTTATAACAATAATAATAATGTCTTTCAACATATTTAGTGGAACGTGGATTCAGTGCAGTAAACATTTTATTAAGAAAAAAAGAAACCGATTGCAAAATAGTAAATCGCGATGATTTGAGATTACTGCTGACGAAAATAGAGCCGAGGATTAGTAGATTGGTAGCAGCATGCCAGGTTCATCCTTCTCATTAAGATGATTTCGAATGTTTTAACTTTTTTTGTATTACCTTTCTATTCTAAATTCAATAAATAGTTTCATAATTTCAAACTTCAATGTTTCTAATTTACAACTTTCTTTATTATATTTTACGAAAAAGGTAGAAATATTAATACATACATCTTTCTGTTTAATTGCTATTAAAAATTTTAAAATTAATTTCTAGGGGGACAGTGAGTAAAAAAAATTCTGGAAAGGGGGCAGTAGGCCAAAAAAGTTTGGGAACCACTGAACTAGAGATTCTTAGAGAGAACATATTGATCAAATCATCAAATAATTAAGTCCAACAATGCCATTCTAAAATGTAGTCACACAATTCGAAAAGTAAAAAAGGCTTTCATATGTTTGCTCTCCTCACCTCTTGTCAGTTAAACTGTTTCACTGATTCAATTATAGCATGCTGAAGAATTCAGAGGAGAAAATGCTGGGCAGCTGTCAACATTGTATTTGGCAAAGTCTCCCACTTATTATGTCGTCCAGCAGCCATCTGCCAAAGCTGACCTCTGCATCTTCCCTGTTAGCAATCTTCACATAGGTTTCCTTTCCAGCTCCCACTGATCTTGCCAACAGCAGCCTCTCCCCCGGCACAAAGAAGTTTGAAACTTCCTTCCTGTACATTTTCACACAATCTACTGCACCAATCATTCATGGGGTATGGGTGCTGTGCGTACTGTGAACAAACTGCTTCACAAATTATGAACAACAGTGAAACATTACATTCGCTAGTCCTTTCTATCAAAATACAGAAGAGGAGAAATGTGGGATTTCCACTTGCCTTTTCCTTGCTAAAAATCCAGCGGCTGCCAAAGTAACTTGAACCTCTCCCCTTTACACACCCAATCCCTAGGTCACTAACCTTCCCAACAGCACCAACTGCAATAATTCCTCGAAAAAAAGGACAAAATCTAAAAACAACTTCCCATACAGAAAGAACAACTTGCCAGGGATCTGAACTTTGGTCAAAATGTTATCCAGCCAATGGCATATTTTGAAATGTGTGTTTTGAAACAGTATTTTTGTAAGCTTGTACTCATTTCTTCTCTTTTCCTCATTTTTGTGAGAACAACAAAGAGGCTTGTTATTATACACAAAGAAAGCCAAACTTTATCTTTATTACACCAGAGAATAAGGCTTCATGAAACAGGAAAATACAGGACAGATGGCAAGTTTGGCAACAATTCATATAGCTTTAGGGAGATTTGTTGTTGTTGCTGAGATTTGTTTGTTTGTTGTTGTTGTGGTTGCTGCTGCTTTTGTTTCACTTACAATAATGCTAACCTGTGTCCTTCGAAAAAATTAGCTCAGCAAGTCCATGCAGCCTATTTTGGCCGAAGCAAACTTTCTCACAGGCACAAAACGAAACAAAAAGTTCACAGCTGTGCAATATGTTGTGCCGTATTAACTACAAATCCCCAGTCATGTTATAAAATGCTAATTTCAACACTTTTCCCCCCACATGGAAGTCTCTATTTGCTACATTCTGACAGAATGACAGACATTTAGAAAATCAGCCCAGCCCCACCCATTTATCTGGCACAGAGTTCTTAAAAGAATAATTTTTAAAGCTAACCTTCTGGTTTGGGAAACTCCCGCTCCCTTGTCAAACTGTTTGTTCCTCTTAAATAATTCAGCACTCCCTTACTCTCACTCACTCACTGTATCTCTCTCACACACTCACTCACTCACGTGTGCTGTCCTTTCCCTTGAATATTCAGAAATCACCCCTTCTTCAATATTTTTCATACTTACCCTATATACTCATCACTCACGTGCACACCTAGAAATTTTTGTCAAAAAAAAACCTCCAAATACTTTGGCTGACTTATCCATAGGTCAATTTGTCATTAAAACTTAAAAAGGAACTATCCCCTTCTCTGAGTAAAGTTATGAAAGGTAAGAGCTTAGTCCATTCCAGGAGAACCTAAAAGAATCATCAACCTCTTCTACTCTCTCCATCATGGTGCTATTTCTAACTTTTTGAATGCCTAGATAGGGAAATGGTAGCTGGACCCCTGGGTGTCATTAGTGCTTTCCTCAACTTATCCACAGATCATATCAAAACCCATAATGTTGGCCCCAAAGCCTGTATTTGATTTATACATGCAGCTAACTTACACATGAGTTTGTCCGGTTACTTACACACATAACCAAATGCTACGCTTTCACTAGGCGTAACACTCCCAAGAATCTGCCGGCAAGGAGGAACTTAAATCTGGAAGGATTGGCGATCTCTTTTGTGAAGGAATGATAATCATTAATGAACATGGATATGTAAGGACACCTATATATCAACACTTTCCATGCCCTGAGGAAGTTGTGAAGAAGCAACACGAAACAGCCCAATTCAGCTGATGCCAGAAAATCGCTAGCAGCCGTCGGCAACCTTGTTGCCGTTGGGAAACCTAGTTGCGGTTTGAACCATTGAGTTGCGATTTTTCTTTCCTTTTAAGGAGTTCCATCAAGAGACATTTTGACTTTGATTTACAAACCTTGAGAACCTCTTCATGGTATATTTTCCCATTAAGGACGGTTGGGACAAGCATTGAATTCTGTATTTCCATGTTCGCAAGGTTTTGGACAATGTTCCCCATGAATATATGTGCTGTTTCGATTGACTATGTATAATACTCTATGATTGACCTTTGATTTAACTTCCTGGATTGTGTGGTTTTGATTAGGAATGCAATAACTATTATATGGTTATAATACATAACTAATACAAGAATTGAATACTGATATTATTCACCTGTTTTTGGTTCTGTTTTTGGTTTTGAAGTTAAAAGGAGGGCAGGAGACTTTGGCTCCTCCAGAGTGGAAGGTGCAGCCTACACACCAACTCTCCTCGGCAGCAGCTACACCTCACTGCCCCCTCCCACCAGCTGGAGCAGCCTACACACCAACTCTCCTCGGTGGCAGCTACACTTTGGTGCCCCTCCCCATCCTCAGTCTACTGGCAAGTGATAGCTCACACCTAACTTATGACACCAGAACTGATAAAATCTATGTTCCTCTGGATTTTTACGAAACTGATCAGTAGCCTTCTACCATCATCAGATAAGACTCTCCCTCCACCTGTCCCAAGGACCCCATATCACATTTACCATCCCCCAAGTAGGCCCAGGACATGTTTTGTTTTTACCCTCCCCATTTTGTATTCAATCTGTACCTAAATATCTTTGTGTCTGGTTGGATGTGGGGGAGGGGAGTAGGGAGGGTATAAAAAGGGCTGAAACACTATGGAGAGAGAGTTGGGGGGGGGAGAGAAGGGGTCTACATTGTTAATTGCAGCAATAATATGTTTCACACTTATTTCTATGCTTGATGTTTTAATAATTTTAATTGTTATTTTCTACAGTTATATATTATTGATTTGGATATGTGATATTTTTGTATATATGTGAGGCACTGAATTTGCCATTTATTATGTTGTAAACCACTTTGAGTCCCCCCAGGGGTGAGAAAAGTGGTATAGAAATGCGCATGATGATGATGATAATAATAATAATATAGTCTTCCACAAAAGAATGACCTGAGTTGTTTTTTTTAAAAAAAAGAAAATGTAGCAATCTATTGGACTCTTTTATTGCTGTTCCTTATAAGCTACCTTGTTTTGCAGTTTGTTTCAAATTTATAGTCACCTGCCAACATTAAGTTTCCAAAGTCCAACTAAAGTCAGCTGACAGCTGTGGAGTCAGGATATTTGCCACTTGGTAGAAGGATGCATTTATACTCCAGTGCATCATCAAGCAATTATGAAATAAGGTTTTCACAGTTAAGTTTTCTTTTTCTAACTGAAACAAAAAAAATCCCTAAATTATAACTCAACTAATAAGATTTACTGGTCGAAATCTATCCTAAAAACCATGTATTCATGGCACGTATATACTGCCCCATAACTAAATTTGAGGGATGTTTTATGTATTACATTAGAATACCAGCATCAATTTATAGTTGACATTAAGAGAAGCTTCACAAGGTCACACACATAAAAACATAACTTAAAATTTTTGCCATAAAAATTAACATTTTATGTATTGTACATCCGTGGGAGCTGGGTCAGTTAAAAGAATAATATGGTCAGTCCTCCACATTTCCAGGATTAAGTATTGCAGATTTGATTATGTATTTGATTAATATGTTCTCTACAGGAATCTCAAGGTCTGCTTTTTGGCTGTATTATGTTTAATCCATGTTGTAAGATATCTTGAGACTTGCACTGGTCAAAAGATGTGATATAAATTACATAAACACAAATATATTTTGTTTCCTATTGAAATCTCCATGTATAATCCTCAATGTCTAAGTCAGTGGTTCTTAACCTGTGGGCCACGGGCAACCAGTGGGCCACGAGGATGAAAATCTAGTCCACGAGCCTCCTTCCTCTTTATTTATTTCGAACCACCTGTCACTTCTTCCCTATCACTGATCAGCACTGCCCCCTTAGATAGAACAAATCAGCTCTAGATTTTTAAATATGTTTTTTGTGACTACTGGATGGCATATGTTCTGTATCAGAAACTATAGCTGATATGGTCTATCCCAGTGTTTTTCAACCTTTTTTGAGCCGCAGCACATTTTTTACATTTACAAAATCCTGGGGCACACCACCAACCAAAATGACACAAAATGACACTGTAACTTACTATATTGTACTATACCATTATACTGTAATATTATTAGTACTATTACAAGTAATATAAAATATATAATTTCAATATTGTATTATTTTTAAAAGTGTTATCTTGTATTATATTATAATAATATAAATATTATAGGTACATACAATATATTTATCAGTAAAGCACAGGAGTTAATCCTGACTGTTATCATTACTCTCAGTCAATAATGATATACACCATGACTTTGACAAATACTGATAATATAACAATATAATAGCATATACTAAGGGAAAATAATATTATGTTAATACATAGTTCATAATAATAATAATATAGCCCATGAGGCTCCTTCCACGTCACGTCACAGTCTCTGAGGCTCGGTAGGCCGCTCGCATACCTGCCCGGAGGCGGGCCCCATTGTTCCCTGCATCGTGGCAGCAGTGGGCGAGGAGGCAGTAGAGCCGCGTGTAGGAGAGGAAGCCTGTGAATGCAAAGGCAGCGCTGTCGGCCAGGACCAGGCTCAAGGGCTCCACCTCCCTGACTGGCTGGACCAGCGCCAGGCCCACCGCCAAGCCCAGCACCGCCAGGCACACCCGCTGCCGCATCACCTCAGACGAGGCACTTCTGCTCCACTGACGTCCCCTCAAGGAAGGCGCTTCTGGTCCCGCCACCTCTGCTGCCGCCATCTTGGTGCCGGGCAGAAGTTCAAGTCCACCACAACGGGATTGGCCCACGGGGAATAAAGGGGCATGGCTTATTCAAGACTCAAGAGGTTCCAATTTACCACGGCACACCTGATGATCAGTCACGGCACACTAGTGTGCCATGGCACACCGGTTGGGAAACATTGGTCTATCCAATGCAATTTTCTGAATCAGCACCCAAATAACTAAACCAAATCTAAAGTTGACCAAAAACTGATTCATAACTCTTTTGGTACTAACATTGGAAAGCAGTCCCTGGTCAATTTTTTTATGGTTTTAAGAACTCTCTGCTCTAAGTAATTAGTTGCCACTATTGTAATTACCTCTGAAAAAGCATCTGAAAGAAAAGAAAGATAAAGCAAAATATTCACAGAATATGCCAACGGTGTGAATTCTTCTCTTATGATGCTTTTACTTTCCATTAATGTTTTTCATTCTAAAAATAGTAAATTTTATATTATTCTTGTTTTTTAAATGCTTCCTAACCTTGTTCTTGCATCTTGAATGACACCGTAACCAAGAGATTGACATTTCTGCACAAGAAATTGTGGTATACTTCAGTAATTCAAGAGTGGTTTCATAAACAGTATTAAGGTTCTTCTTTTTATTTATAGAATTACTAAGGTCAGGTGCAGGGGAGCAGAGAGTTTATTCTTTTACAGAAAGCATTACTGGACACATAATTATTTTCCACCCTTTGAATGCACACTACTATTTTCAGAAGCTCATTTTCCTAGTCTGACTTTGTGGCTGGTTAATATCATGTTGTTTCTCCCATATGCTTAAACCAGCTCTCCATTATGCTGTTTCGATGTTTGCCTTTGTTTTCAACTTCTCCATGACTCTAGAATATCCCCTCACTGCCCCCATTAAAGGCAATCGCAGATTGGAAGTTGGCTTCTCCACCTACTTGCACATACCAACATGATCATGAGTAATGAGGAGCATTTCATATGACCGGGGGAGTGGCTCCAAACTACAGGAGCTATGCCAACTGCCATGTGTTTTGTTAACTAAATGTTAAAAGGTAGGCAGGATAACACTAGACAAGTGTCCTTGGGAAGTTATTAGTCTAAGAGGTTGTTTATTGCTGAAACATTCTTAACCCAAAATAGAAATACATTAAGCATCCTGTCCTGTATTTTCAGAAAGCATCTACAGAGGAAATATTCCAAATGAATATGGACACTAAATACTTTCAGATGTTGGCGACAGCAGCAAAGAGACCTGGGCTCAGAATTTGGATGTAACTAATAGCCAAAGAAGTTATTTGCAATTAATCGGCTTCCCCACACTGAGGTATCAGTCTATTACACCAGTGTTTCCCAACTAGTGTGCCGTAAGAGATCATCAGGTGTGCCGTGGGAAATTGGCACTCTTCCCCCTCCTAGCAGCTCTTTCTCCCTATTTCCCTCCACAAAAATCCTCCCCAAGGCAAAGGAAGGGCTCCGCCGAATGCCAGGGCCAGGCCCGCCTTAAGGAGGCCTTCAGGAGCCTCGACTCAGCATGGTGCTTCAGCCTCCCGATACGTTTCATAGATCTGTGTGGCCTCTTTCGCTGGCTCCCTTCTCCCTCCGCAAAAGCAGAGCACTGGGCAGAAGTGATTGAGTCTGTGTTTTTGTGTTGGCTTGGATTTCTCGTGAGAACAAAACCGGAAGCTCCATGTCGGTGTATTGGGCAGTGAGCAAACCTGGGAGCATCGGGAGGCTGAAGCATTCCCAGGTTTCCAAGAAACAAATTGAGCCTCTCCGCTTGGAAATGTTCTTTTTACTATTTTACTGGATTTTTTGAAAGTTGCCTTGCCCCCCCCCCCCAAACAGCTTCATGGCATCCATAGTTAACAGGAAGCAAGTTTCAATCAGGGTGAAATTTCACAAAAGTCTGGAGAACAAGCCCTATGAGGAGCGGCTTGAAGAGCTGGGCATGTTTAGCCTGAAGAAGAGAAGGCTGAGAGAAGACATGATAGCCATGTATAAGTATGTGAGAGGAAGTCATATATATGTTGTGTTCATCGAAACAGGCCCAGGTTTCACACTGAGTGTATAAATACATTTAAAAACATATTAACTATAGTTATTACTGTGTTAGAGTGTCATTTTGTGTCATTTTGGTTGATGGTGTGCCCCAGGATTTTGTAAATGTAAAAAATGTGCCGCGGCTCTAAAAAGGTTAAAAAACACTATTACACAACCACTGTAACTTAGAAAGTGGCAACTTAGCAGCTTTTATAGTGTAATTGCAACGTTTTAGTGACTTGTACACTTATAGAAGTGTGGCCTTACTAAATGTTGGAAGAACATCCCTCAGTTCAAATGCTGACTTTGTTTTTTGCCAATCCTTGTCCTGAATAAGAAAGTGGCAAAGAGCAGCTGCAGATTGAGAGGCATTGGTGGAAGGCAGGGCCAAGATAAGCAACAGTGGGTAGAATCAGAGAACTTTACATTGGCTCAGCAGCTGGAAAAGTAGGCTGACCCATTGTAAAATTCTCTTAGATCTGTTCTGTATCAGAGACAAACTGCTTGCAAGGTCCAGGTATCATTTTTAAAAGAAACCGAAAAGTACCAATTGCTTGTTTAAGATGGAAAGTTATTGCTGTAGCTCCACCTTAAAAAAAACTGCATTACAAAAAAGTAAATACAACAAATTACTGTGGAAAGGAAACTTTCTAGCTCTGCTAAAACTGCAAATCTGAGACAGCAAGAGCAAGTGAGAACTTCACCTCCACGTCTACTCAGAGGTAAGTTCCATGGAGTTTACACTTGATTTATACTGTAGAATCAATGCAATCTGAAGTCACCTTATCCACTTGAGGCTTTTGGCCCCTTTCTCTTCTTTGGGGATGGGGCCTGCCAAGCGCCATCAGACAACGCTGGCTTATCCTCACCCCATTGATCCCTGAAGTGGCACCCACAATGGAGCTACCCACATTTGGGGGGCCTTTCTCTCGTGTAATGGGGAAAAGGGCAACACAAGTTGCTGCCCTCTTTCTCATCTTTCTCAAACCAATTCCTGTTGATGGTAATAATATGTGCTTACATGCATATATTTCAGGGCCTAGTGAAGTTAACTGAAAATACTACCAAAGTTACTAAAAGTTCTCTCAGTTTGATTCCTTGTATATTCACTTACTTAAAAGCATAGGAAAGTGGCAGACCTTCCAAGTAAGGAATGCTGAAAAATCCGCACAATTCCCATTCCTGACAAAGGAAAAGCTCTGCTACCTGTGCGCTAGAACAGAGACCTGTGTAATTCTATACTGGGCTGCCCTGATAATGCCAGAGCCATGGATGGGTCATACAAAGAGGCCTAAAAACAAGAGCTGAGCAACAGTATCCTCACTCATACTGTAAACCTACCTAATCTAAATGGGGAGACTATTTCAAAATTACAAAAGACTCTCCCTCTCACAATAGCCAAAAGATGTTTCCCATCAACTGATTTCCTGGAACATAAAGTCTGTAGGACTGAAGATGTCATGTGGTCATCATGGCTAGCTGTCATACATAGTATTAAAGTGGGGGGTTGACAAATTATCTATTAATTTGTCCATCCCCTGTTTAATACTATCCAACTTGGCAGCTACCACAATATATCCCAGGACAGAAATTGATAGTTTAACAGCACATTGTGTGAAGAAGTGCTACTTTTCATGGTTCTTTCTTGTCCATTCAGTTTAAGTTTCCCCATCAACTAATTTATAGCAGCATGGAACCCATGGTGCTAAAAACACAATCAAGACGGGTTCCAGTATAGACATATGCAGAAAGGCTACTTCTGATTAACTTCCCATATACTCTCTGCTGTCTTTTAAAAAATTAACTTGTTGAATTTCCTCAAATCTCTTTCCTTCTCTTCCTGTCTGCATAGTTAGATATACTTCCCTCTTTCTCTGTGAGTTTAACACAATCATTGCTCTCTAACTTGGGTATTATAAGTATTCTTTTGTTTTTTATCTGCTAACATCTGCCACATTTGTGTTGTGCCATTGAAGACATTTGTTGTTGTTGTTGTTTATTCATTCAGTTGCTTCAGACTCTTCGTGACCTCATGGACCAGACCATACCAGAGCACCAGAGCCATAGGATCTCCATTTCCACCGGATTCACCTTCAACCTACTGGCTCGCAGCCATCCAGTAACAGCCTCAAGGCAACGATGGAAATTATCGGGTACGGAATCAGGTCTGCCCTCCATCTTCAGAATGAGCTGGGTATCATCAGCGTACTGGTGACACCCTAGCCCAAGGCTACGTACCAACAGTGGCCGCATGTAGATGTTAAATAACAGAGAGAATTGCCCTCTGAGGCACCCCGCAAAGTAGTGGAGAACCTCCGGAGACAACCTCGCCCTTCCTCACTCGCTGTACTTGCTTCTGGAGGAAGGAGGACACCCAGTTAAGGGCTGTCCCCCTCACCCCGGCCCCGGCAAGACGGTGAGTCAATTGACTGTATCAAGCGCTGCTGTGAGATCCAATAACACAAGCAGTGCTGTCTTGATCAAGCTGGCATCGTAGGTCGTCTGAGATGGAGACCAGAACCGTCTCCGTCCCATGCCCCGAGCGGAAGCCGGACTGGAAGGGGTCTAGCCAAGCTGTGTCATTTAGAAAGGTCTGCAACTGCTCCATTGCTGCCCTTTCAATCACCTTACCCAGGAACGATAAATTTGAAACTGGGCGGTAGTTGGAAGGGACCATTGGATCTAATCCCAGCTTCTTCAGCAATGGAGAGACCACCGCCTCTTTTAAACCCTCTGGAAACACTCCTTGCTCAAGGGAGGTATTGATTATTCTCAACAGAGGGTCATGCAGCCCCTCCAGGCAGGTTTTCACCAGCCAGGAGGGGCACGGATCGAGGGAGCATGTGGTCGGTCTAGTTGCAGTAACTGCTTTCAGTCTGTGCTATTTTGGAACCCACTATCTAGCATCAAGCCTTTTTGGCCCCAGTAAATGTATTTCATTTCCAAATAATATGTTACACAGCATGGATTTACTTATCCCAGTTGACACCTCACCTGCCATTTGGTCAAGTTCATCTGATTATTGCTATTTACATTACCATGAGAAGAACTTCTGTGCAATATAGGATATATACTTTTTTCCCTATGTAGGAAAATTAGCAGAACAGACCTTCATAGGTACCCATCTAAAGCCCTTTTCTTACTTTCCTTTTACCTTCTTCTTTCATCTAATTTCATACTCTTCCCCTTTCTGAAACTCATTCACTCCCATGTGGGTCCAGAAAAAGTCCTAGGGTAAATAGCTTCAACTTGTCTCCTTACGCCTCTCCAAACTGAAGGCACAGATACACAGCAACTGCAACAGGACATGCTGGATTATTATAAAATTTAAACAACCATCAAACGCTGCTATTTTTATTACAAGGCAGCAAGGATCACATTTTTCCAAACTTCACATCTCAGAACTGCCTGTGCAAATGTGAGTATTTTCTCCAAGACCATTGCTCCACTCAATGAAGCCTGCTCTCTTACAGTGACTCGCAGCTCTTTCCAGTTTACCACCCGAGAATGAATCAAGTAAGGTTTTATGACCTTAGCTGCAACATATGAAAAATATTAAAAGCATGCTTGCTTTTAAAAATTCTAGATACACTTGACTATAAAATATTCAACCACAATCCACCTGCCTGAATTTTTTGCAAGTCTCATTAAGATGTTTAACAGGACTACCGAGCACTGCAAATATGCAACATTTGATGTCAGCTGAAAGTCTAAAAATGTTTTATAAAGTGAGAGTAACAAAGAGCAGAGAGAACAATGCGAGGAACATCCTACACTTGGTCATAGCTCCCATTCTTGCAAATGTGTGTGTACATATAGATTTACCAGTGTATGTTTTTAGCAACTTCAGTGTCTGGTGAGCAAAAACCACTTAGATGTAGGTTTTTATGGATTACATTTCTTCTATTACTTTAGGTCATTCAATATAGGCAGGGATTGTTTAACATACCTGCTCTGCCTCTGTGAAAGCGATCCATCAAGAACCCACACTAATGACTTTGCAGAAACAGGTGTGCACCTGCACTGTGAGCTTAATTATATTTGGATGGGGCTGTGAGCATTCCAAGAGTGCGGTTGCTTAATTAGTCATTTGAGTAGTAGGCCTGAAGCACAGGTGGAAAGACTTCCAAACAAGCTATATATACTGTGATTTTGATTTCCTAAATATACAGTGGACCTAAACTTGAGCCTCCGTTTTGAGAAAAAAATAGAGCAGTATTTCCAACCTTTTTTGAACAGCGGCACATTTTTTACATTTACAAAATCCTGGGGCACACCACCAACCAAAATGACACAAAATTACACTCTAACACAGTAATACATATAGTTAATATGTTTTTAAATGTATTTATACACTCAGTGTGAAACCTGGGCCTGTTTTGATGGACACAACATAGATATCCTGGCAGGAATGGCAGAAAGACACAAACTTCCCACACAGAACTCCCATAACCAAGAGAAAATACTGTAAGAGTTTGGTGGGCATTGACCTTGAGTTTTGGAGTTGTAGTTCACCTATATCCAGAGAGCACTGTGGACTCAAACAATGTTGGATCAGGACCAAACTTGTCATGAATATTCAATATGCCCAAATGTGAACACAGATGGAGTTTGGGAAAAATTGATTTTGACATTTGGGAGGAAGGCTGAGGAAGGCTGGCAAGAGAGTCGCAAAATCCCACCTGCCTTTCCTTTCTCCGAGGGCCCTCCTGCCAGGCCCCGACCCTTTCCCCTCAGAAAAGAAGGCCCCTTTTCCCCTTTGGGGCCCTTCCTCCCCGAGGGGCTTTGGGGAGGCCAGGCCGAGGGGAAGGGTGCCCGGGGCCTCACCTGGGACGCAGCAGAGTTGAGCTAGGGCGCCTCCAGAAGCAGCTGGCTCCTTCGCTTCCTTCACCGCCACAGGAGGAAGGTGAATGTGTCTGCCACCCCTGGGACCTAGTCCACATGCGCCCAGACAAGCGCACCTTCACTTCTGCTTCCATTCCCCACCCTCTCTCGATTGGAGGCTGGCTGGGGAAACGGCCGAAGGAGGCGGCGCCCCAGCCCCTTCTTTTTCGCCGCTGCCACCTGGCTCTTCCTCCTCCTCCCCCAAGTAGCAGGAATTCGGCAGGAGGGGGAAGAAAGGGGGGAAGAGAGGTTTTCCCACGGCACACCATGCGATCGCTCACGGCACACTAGTGTGCCGCGGAACAGTGGTTGGGAAACACTGAGATAGAGCACAAACTCTGTACATATATGGAACAATAAGCACATATTAACTGCACTTAAGAGAGGCAAACTGGGATTGAAATAGGACAGTCACCTTTAGTGGCAGCTCCTATCACTTGACACTGTGTGCACCTTGCTGTGATCTAGCTCTTCCCCACGATTAACCCGCCCCTCATTGCTGACAAGGAAAACCCATCAATAGCTGCCAATCCTGCGGTGTTCCCATCTCAGTGGTGTCTTTCCGTTTCTGTGCTGGTATGCTGGAACTAAAATGACATCAGGAGGTGGAATTCTCTCCCCCCCAACTATTCCATTTGTTTTTTTACAGTAATGTTGGTGATTTCTTAAATTAACCACTGCCAGAATGCAGACTTTCTTTAACAATAGTTTTAAACAATTATGAAGCAACCAAAGACTGGGAAGACAAGGTTATGAGTGTACAAGGGACCACTTATCAGAAAATTGGTGCAATTGTGCAAATGAAGAGAGGTACAATTATGACGTTTTTCATTCCAGCATATCTAGGCACTTGCTACGAGAGCTATGGAACAAAAGCATTGTGTGATAATATCCTTAGTTTTACAGTAAATATATAACAATACTAATGAAGACAAGGCATTATGACTATAATATAAGTTCTTGAAGGACTGCAACCGAACTAGCAAATTATGTATTGATATAATCATGATATCCCACTACATAAATCAGTTTAAACCAGTCATAGATACCTACGTACTTAAGTTTTGGAAGACAATCTGAAAAGGCAAATTCCATGTAACACTGTAGTTTTTGTGAAGCATTAGCTTTCAGAAATGGACAGTGTAATATCTTTGTTCTGTAGTAAAGTGCCCTAAGATCTCAGTAAGTCAAAATAACTTGGAAGGTAAGTGACATGTACCTGCCAAGCTGTTATTCGGAGTTCTTATTGGGTGTGTCTGCCTTTGACTTGACAGTTGACTTAATGTGTGTCCCCCCATGAATTTCACTCAGATTTTCTTAGGAAAGGAATACCCAGAGGTCATCTGAAATTAGCCAGCCATAAATGTGGGTATAATCTGCTTAAATAGATTTCTCACCTAAATCACAGGAGAAAGAATGCTTTTTAGAAACTACAAATAATTAGATCATAGTTCTACAAAATTTGGCAGGAGGAATGAGGAACAGGTGTACATTTGGAACAACACTGAACTCTTTGTTTTGTAAAATGCCTAAAATTCAGTTTGAATCCACTTCATCTGTTGACCATGGCAAACAAGTTATTTTCTAGAGACCCACACACACATTGTCTCCCACATACAGCCCCAGTCAAGCAAGCTCTCTGTTTTGAAAGCAGATCTTGCATTAGATACAGATACATAATATTGGGTAGCAACTGCCATTAGGTAGCTTAGGCCTGAGAGTTTCTATTTCAAACATTTTTAGATGAACCTGCAGTTTCAATTGTTTAAAGCAGTATGAATGTTGTATTAGACATTCTTGAAATGTAGCCTAATTTGAGGCTGCAAATATTATTTGGAACACAGGCAACTCCCAGCTCCACTTTTGAAACACATGGTCAGGAAAACAGGAACAAAAAAATTGGGTTTTCTTCCTTCATCTTGGAGGGAAGTGTGGTGCCACAGTGTTTCGTCCCAAGTCTGATGTTGTTCAGCATATTTGAAAATGATTTAGATAAGGGAATGGAAGGCATGACTATCAAATTTCCAGGTGAAACTAAATTAGATGGGGCAGTTAAAAGTGCAAAAGACACAATCAAACTTCAAAATTATTTTAACAGGCTGGATGCTGCTCCAATGGATTCAGATTTTAAGGAAATACATTTCACCTGAACAGGATTGTGAGTATAATTGGTTGTTAGAATTGTCTGTGTAGTTTTGCGTTGCGAACAGCTGGAGGTATTCAGGACTTAAACTAAATATCATCTCAAAATTATTTTGCAAACCCCATCTCTGCCCCAGGCTGACCTCATACACATACCTGTAGCTTCCACATTACTTATTTTGGCTTTTAGGGAAGAGTGAGAAGAAATAAATTCTGAATTATATTAATAAGTAACAAATGAGCATATAGACATTTGGAACTAATTTGTTACTATGGAGATAATTCGGTGGCAATAATAGATTGGACAAATGGGTTCCATTCATTTCACTTCTTCCTTTTTTGCCAACCCTAGTGATTATAGTATTTCAGGAAATGCTGATCAGTGCTAAATTGTCTACATGAGACACATACAGTATACACGACTTCTGCAGCTGGTTATGCCCCTTTAGTTTCAACAAGTGATACAGTACCTCTTGTACTGGAGCTACAGACTACACAGCAAGGATGTAAATCTGCACTTATTTCCTTTTTAACCACAAGAATAAACAAATGCAAAGTTGTCTCCATGCTGTGCAAAATAGTGCACGTTTTAAACATTGCTAGAAAATTTAATTTTTTAACAATTCATTTTTTGCCAAAATAATCAGTGTTCGTTGGCTGGTTTGGCCTGAAATACAATGTTCTGTTGAAAAATACGTAATTTGTGCGAAATATGCAAATTATCTAGGAATGGGCATCAGACCCTGCTCTATATTCTTGATTTTCTTTCCATTATTTAAAGCTTGTCAGATCAAATAAACTTTGGTAAATTAATTTTAGCCAACTTTTGAGTGAAGCATACTTCAGAATTGTGAATCAAAAATAAAGTTTATCTGGATCTCTACTATATTTATATCAAGATGTTTGAACTGGTCTCTTTTAGCATCAATACAAAGTTGTCATGCGGGCAGAGCTCCAATGTAGAAAATGGACCCACCTTTGAATGTAAAAAAAATGCTGAAGGACAGAATAATTAGGTATCCTATTTGTATTAGCAACATCTCACTTTCTAAAAAAGTTTATTGGTAAGAAAAAACATTTTAAAATTATAAGTAATGTTTTTTTCTTGGCATGATATTTTTTTTACAGAGATCTAAATATTTTCTAATTTGATTTCTATCACTCTTAATTGTGTTTGTGACAATTATTTCAAATACACTATAAGATACAGGTTTCGACATTGTCAGGAACTAATATATCAGAGACAGAAAGAGAGGTAGGAGGAACAAACCCATTTAAGGCTGGGCCCAGACCAGCCTGGCAGTTTGGCATCCAGTATAGCCAGGAAAGGGAGGAGTGGCTTGGAGCCTTCCCTGGGAGGATTGAGGGAGAGAGCTGCCTGGGAGGAGCTCAGAGTTAAGGGGAGGAGCCAAACTACTGGAAAGAGAAAGAAGGAGCTTATTTGGCAGTTCATGACAAGCTCTCAAAGAGAGAGGAGTCGCTGACTCTCCAGGAGAGAACAGTTTCTTGTCAGGACTCATAGAGTGAAGAGTCTCTGTATCAAAGCCCTGAAACAGGCAGCAGTCTTTAGTGACCGCTATGTGAGCTGGAAGAGAAAGCTCTGTGTGATAGCTGGCAGGTGGCCAGTCACAGGTTTTCTGAAATCTCTAGTTTGGGGATTAGCTCATCTCTTTGTAAGAAGCTAGCTAGAGGAACACTCTTAGAGTTAGGGTGTTAGCTAGGAGCTTCTTGTAGGCTGAGAAATTACCTCAGTGAACTATCTTAGATAGTTGATTTATAGACAGCTCACTTCTAGTTTAATTATTAGGGTGAGAGAGGTCTAGATTAGACAAGTGTTCACACTGTCTAACATTTAAGATCTAAGATTGAGTACACCATTTTTCTGTAACCATCACGCTAACAAACTTTAATTGATCACCATTACGCTCTTGTGCCTCACTTGAAAACCAATACGCTCTGTGCCTGTCAAAAGCCTGATTAGTTAATAAAAGTTTGTTAACTTTTAATAAAAGCCTCTATTGTGCCTTTTTACATCTAAGTGTGAGCCAGTTCCAGTCATTTCACATTCCCCATTCTGAAAGAAGATTTTACCTCAGAATCCTTCTAGTTTATTTTGGTGACTAGTATCAGAGCATAGCTGAAGGGTTATTCTATTGTTTAAAAGAAATCCTAGAATTAATATTTTAGTTTGGTGGTAGCAATCAAAGAAGAGTTTTCAAATCCTCCAGAATTTAAGAGCCAAGTCATCACAAGAGGGAACGAGCGAGGGGCCTTGCTTTTCTTTTGCTGGTGAGTTAAAGGGTAGATACACCACATTTGCCTGGGAGTCGGAGGCATTGGGTAGGACTGTCCAATTGTAAACTCCATTGTTTATGGGATACAGGTTGGAAAACCAGCTCATTTGGTGACCACACCACATAAAGGGTGTACACCCCACATTCGGTGGTTACTGTGGGATGACCTCAGTGGAAACCTGCACAAATGCCTTCAAAGATTAGTTAGTGAATCAAAATCTGAGAATTCCTAATATGAAAATTTGGAGAGTATTTGAGCATATGTAGGATATTTTTCTGCGCAATTGAATCACCCCCCCTCCCCCCCGGCAATATAATATAGTATAGTGTGATCTCTGCAACTCCAGATAATAGTGAAATAAAAAATCAAGAATATAAAAAAAATATGCTGGAGGATCTAGAAAATAGAGTACTGGCATATATTTTGCCAGACATTAATAAATGAAATCATAGATTATCATAGAAAACCTAGTAGAAAAGATCCAGCACTGGATCCGAAAGTTAAAGAATTTGGGGAGGTAGCCGGTTTTAAAATCAACTACGAGAAAACAAAATTACTGACAAAAAATATAAAGAAGGAGGCAAGAGATAAATTACAAGAGCAATCGAATATACAGGTTACAAATAAAGTACGATACATCGGCATTAACATCACCTCACAAAATAACCAACTAGCGAAGAATAATTATGAATCAACATGGAATGAGATAAAGAAGAAGCTGGTAAGCTGGAAAAATTTGAACCTAAGCCTTCTAGCGAAGATTGCGGCAGTGAAAATGGATGTGTTGCCGAAAATGACATTTTTGTTCCAATCGATACCGATCCTCAGAACAAATTATTATTTCAATATCTGGAGAAAAGACATAGTCAAATTTATATGGGATGGAAAAAAAGCCAGGCTAAAGTATAAAAATTTAACTGACAAGAAAGAGCGGGAGGCCTGTCCCTCCCCAATTTACAACTTTATTACCAAGCGGCAGCTCTTTCATGGGTAAAGGACTGGGCCACGCTAACAAAGAGAAGGTTGTTAATCCTGGAAGGGTGTGATGTTAGGAGGGGCTGGCATGCATACATTTGGTATGGTAAAAGCCAAGGTCGAAAAGCAATTTACCAACCATTACATAAGAGCTGCCCTACTTAAGGTATGGAATAGATACAAAGATCAACTCTATCTAGCGACCCCCCTCTGGATCTCCCTCGCTAGAAGCGCAGCATAAGAGAGAGTTACCCTCAACTAAATGGTATACATATAAAGATCTAATTGAAAGGGAGGGAAAGGAATGGAAACTGAAAACCCCGGAAAAGTTAAGAGAAGAAGGTATAGACCTCCCATGGTTTCACTATGTCCAAATCAAAGATTATTTTAGTCAAGATAAAAAAAATAACTTCAGTTATAGCCAAACAACCTGGGAAGTGGTTATGTCAAAAGAAAAGAAACAGATTCGAATATTATATAATCAACTACTAGAATGGGACACCGAAATGGAAATCATAAAAGAAAATATGATTAAGTGGGCGCAAGATTTCGGACACTCCATTCTGCTGAGCGAATGGGAATCAATCTGGAGAAAAAACCTGAAATACGCCGGAGCAACGCCGATTTTAGAAAATTGGATCAAGTTGTTCTACCGATGGTATCTGACTCCGCAAAAATTAGCTAAATTTTATAAAAACCTTAACAACAAATGCTGGAAATGTAAGGAGAAAATTGGTACTCTTATACATTGCTGGTGGTCATGCCATAAAATTAAACAATTCTGGAATAAGATCCATAAGCATAGTCAAACAATTTTGGGGACCGAAATAGAATTTAAGCCGGAATACTATTTGTTGAATTTGACAAACGACAAACTGAACACTAATAAAGATAAGATATTCTACTATATGGCCGCGGCAGCAAGGGTTGTGTTGGCTAGGAATTGGAAACAGGAAAATGCCCCCGGAACCGACAGAATGGGCCTCAAAATTGATGGAATTTAGCAATTGAACTGTCTGGTTAACAACCAAGGCCCCAGGAACAAGGTTAATTGGCAGCCCGTCATAGCCTACTTATCAGAAACAAGGATTTAGGGAGGAATGCTAACGACATAAGAAGAATGATGGTGATTTAAAGAAAAACTGGTAAACACAAGTGTCAAATATGGACAGATCCCCAGTCGTCCGGACGGAAGAGTGGAATCTCTTTTTCTTTTTTCTCTCTCTGTTGTTTCCCTTTCTTTCTTTTCCCTTGTCCTTTCTCTACTTCCCTTTATTCACCAATCTAGCTTTAGCTCCTATTTCCTCTTTCTTTCTCTCTTTCTCTCTGCCCCCTACACTACTTGTTCTTTTTTTCCCCTTTCTTTCTCTTTATGCCCATTTCTCTTTTATTAATGACTGTAAAATAAACTCAATAAAAATTATTTTTAAAAAATGAAATCATAGATACTGGTCCTGTGAATATAGGGTTTTACTATATAGTTTTTGAATGCAGGAGCAAGGGGGGGGGGAGACTGTGAAAAGGGCAGAAATGAAGAGAGTGGGAGAAGCCAAGAAAGAAAGGGAGGATCAGTTTAAGGGAAACCATTGAACTGATTAAGCGCATAGCACTGTGTGAGCAAAATTGCAGAGGGATTCATGGCAGTTCACCCCAAATAATATTATGCAACTCTGTATATTATATCATAACACACAACAGAAACAGTCCAGAATATAATCAGTAGGGGATAACAAATCACTAAAGAGAATCGGATTGCATTCCCATCCTTCAGAAAAAAATCCAAATATGTTCCTTCCATACAGGTTTATGTTGGGTTGGGACACATGTCTTCCTAAGCAAACAAGTTACTCCCTTCCCATTCCAAGCTTCATTTTCAAAATTCATTTCAATTTTTCTTCTTTTTCCCCAAACTGAATTCTTCTGCTGCTGCGCAACCCTAGCTTTTCTGGTCTGGGTTTGTGCAGAAGCAGCAAAAGTCAATTTGGAAAAAAATATGTTGTCCCTTTCCCACGTCCTTCACCTTACTCTCTTCATTTAGATTACCCTCTACTTCCATTTCCCAGGTTCTAATATTTCTTGTCCTAAGGCAACAATCCTTCCTGTTTTCCTGAATGTGACAGAGGGAAACACAACCACACTAACAACTTCTAACAACCAACAAATTCTAACAACTCTCAGTAAGGCATACATTTAACATTAACTGGGGACTCTAGTGAGTTGAGTGGAATCAGTAGAAAAATGTAGCAGATTAATACCCTAAGGGTCAGTTAGCGAGTTTATGATAAGCTCTGGTTCCAAGTTTTATGCAATTTGCTTATTTAGCCCAAGATTTTTTTAAGTAACAGACAGGAACAAAAAAGAAGGAAAAAAAAACCATGAACATCATATAGTGTTACAGCTTACTTTTGTAACACTGCAATAAGAAGTTTTGACAGAGTATTTTCTAAAATAGAAGTAGCAGGAACAAATTAGCCTACTCATGTATAAGTCTAGAAATTTTAGTACAAAAAATCAAACCAAAACACCATTCAACGTATCCATGAATCAATGTGAGTATAGTACCTTAACCCTTATATAAAAAGAAGCCATTCCCTTCTGTGGCAAAAGGAAAAAGTTTTGTTTGTCCTAGAATAACCTAAAAGAAAAGTGACCCCTTCTATTCTTTTCATTCTGGTGCAGCTTCTGGCCTTCTTGAACATCTGGGCAGGAAATCCTGACAGCAGTGTCCAGGTGTGAGTTACCTCCTGAGGCAGCATTGGTTCACCACACTGTGGAATGGCCTTGACTTATCTACTGGGCAAATCATAAACAGTGTCATCTTAACACATGGGCGTCATGCTGGATAGTTGACCGGGGGGGGGGCACAAGCACAGAGGACTCATGCTAATCTATGCACAGACCAGAATTTACTGATAATCTTCCAGTCACCCACTTCAACATTCACATCTCCAGATAACTCATTAAAAGGGGGTGTCAGGCCCCAGCCTGGTCCCCAAGCCGATTCCTTAGCCAAGCCAAACCAAAGCCATGTTGGTTCTGGGTTGCCAGCTAGGCCAGAAAAGCAGCTTCTGCAGAAACCTGCAGTTCAATCCCCGTTCAAGGCCAGGTGAAACTCAGCTTCAACCCAGACTGATAAGCAGTGCTGGGAAAGTGGAACCGAGTTAACTCCTTTTCGTCCAGGTGCAGGCACTAATGAGTTCACATACCAAGTAAATGCGGGAGGCTTGAGAAAGCCCAGCTGGAGTTCAGCCCGTGAGACCCAGTTCCGACGCACCTATGCGTCGTAAGGATCAAAGCCTTTGAGACCTATAAGAGTTGGGACTGAGAGATGTATAGTATCTCTTGCCAAAGTTTGGATTCAAGCTTTCATGAACTTTGCCTGGGCTATTGAGCCTTCCAGCCTTTGAACTCTATTTGCCAAGCCTTTGCTTCAAGAACCTATCCCAGGCATAAAGACTCTTTTTACTTATTGGAACCTTATTTTGCTTTTGGACTATTGCTTTGCAATAACCTGATGCTTGAGAGCATTCCTGGACTATAGTTCTATCTTCTTTGCTCTTCTCATTATTCTAAATAAAGCATTTAACCTCAGCTGGTTTCAAGTGGTTTATTGAGGGACCTTCCAGGCTTAACAGTGCGACAGGGGGTGAGTATGACTTGCAGCAAAGAGCTGGCATGTCTGCATTCACAAGAGAAACGTTACCATTTTATTGCTTGCATAACAGACTTGTGGGAGGCAATTAAAGGCTAGGGACAACAATTGCTGACAGTTTGCATTTCGATTATTGGAAGCAGAGCTTGCACTGTTTGTATTCCAAGTATTCTATTTGTGTGGTGAAACATTAGAAGAAGTGTAAGAAAGTGAAATGAGGGGGGGGGGACTTAAATTTCTCTGAGGCTGAGAGGGTGTGATTTGCTCAATGTCACTCCATAGATTTCCATGGCCGAGCAGGTGTCAAGGTCTATGATGAAGACTGTCATCTGAGTCAGCAGCAGATTTGGAGCAGCAGCCTGACCATGAAGAAACTTAGGACCTCTTCACCCTATCCAAAATTCAGTGACGGTGACGGGGTTTTTTGGCTTCAGCCACAGACCCCGATTGCTCCCATCACACCCTGGAAAAGTACTTCCAGGGTGGCTCCATGGATGAATTGCTGCAAGTCCCCTACCTCCACTGCAAAATTGCCAGTGGCAGTTGATGGGCAGCTCCCCGTCTTCCCATTAGGAAAGATGGGTCAAGCCAGCTCAGAAAGGCTTCCCCTGTGTGATGAGGCAGGGTGAAGCCACAACAGTATGGGGTGAGACCCCTACGCAATCACTGCTGGAATCACCATAATCCATGGCAATACACAATCATTCCGGCTGTATGCATGAAGAAGTCCTAGCTCTGCAGAGCTGATTCAGGAACCTCAGGGTAGTATAGAGGATGAGTTATGGCAGGATCAAGAAATCTCAAATGAAGAGCAAGAGTTAAGCATCCCAGCTTGGCTTCAGTTGTGGAGCGATGCCATTCGGCTGAGGAGGTCTAATCAGTTGGCCCAAAGAAGGCCCAAAAGATTAGAGAATTCAGGAAAGTGGGATAAAAGAGCTGGGAGTTAAACTAACATTTGCTGAGAGCAATGTTTCTGGAATTGCATATGTAACTTTGTTTCGGACCTTGACCTTGGTGAATTGATGATACTTTAGCCTATGGCTTGAATTTGGTGAGACTCCTTAACTTGGATCTTTGGATCGAACTTTGACTGCATTGTCTTTGTTGGACTGATTCCTGTTGATAACCATGAACTGTAGCGTTTGACACTGAAAACAGTGAACACAGTGGCAGCATTAATGAAAACACACTGGAGTGTTTGAAGTGAGTGACAGCATTTACAGGAACCCTAGATTATAACAGCAGGCATCTAACCTTAGTGCTAAAATCTCCCAGGACTTTAGCTTGCCATTGTAATCCTGTATCTCTTATTTTGAGTGTTTTCCAATGGTGTGTTAAAACATTTACATCTTCCCCCACTTAAAAAAACCCCAATTTAGCTCTGCTTGGAATTTTACTTGGAATTAAAATTATATTCATTGGATTTGTGATATGATTAAAGACATAAGCAGTTAACGAGAACAGAGTTGATCCTGAAATTAACATCTGATGCAATCGCAACAGCAATATTATTCACTTGGCACTAATTCATACATTAACTGCACCAAGACAGTGCAGTTATTGTTAGCATATGAACTCTAGACCTGTCACTTAGTCTTTTAGAGGAGGCAAAAAGTATAAAAATACCCACAAAGAAAAATGTTGATTGTAGTTAAAAATGAGTAAGAACGGGAAGGATAGAAAAGCTCTTTTGATTTACTGATTTTCAGTACTGGTGACAGAGAAAAATCTAGAAAATATAGTGATTAGGTATTTGTGCAGATTAGGAAAATAGGCATGTACGATCAATAAATAAAATATTTCAACAGACATTACAAAATTAGGGGGCACTGGAGGTTCATTTCTAAGTGTTTCTAAAGTATAGTTAGTGAAAAATTTGTTACTATAATGAGAGTAATGAAATTTTATTATTTTTTCATTATAGTAATTGCGGAAACTTCAGGGGCTCCTTTCTCTTTCCTTTTTACAGCTATTGGGGTGAAACTTGCTATAATCGTAGAGCACATTTACCATTGTTATCCCATCAAGTTTCAAAACATTTCACTTATCCACGAAGTTTGGGGGAATTTTTAAATTTTTTAGAAACAACCTTTTTTTTAAAAAAAAAACCCTACAAGAACTATCTGTTTTAATTTTCTATATTTTGACACAAGATAACAGGGGATCATTCCCCCAAATTCCAGAACCATTCGTACATCTACTGATTTTAGGAGATTTTAAAAAACGTTTTGACAAAAACTTTTTAAAGAAAGCCACAACAGCTATCTCATTGAATGTCTCTCATATTAACCAATATTAACCAACTCCACATTTTCATAGAATCCTAGAGTTGGAGGGGACCCCCTTAGGGCCATCTAGTCTAATTCCCTCCTTCCAGGCAGAATGGCACCATCAAAACTCTCCTGACAGATGGCCATCCAGCCAAGGGTCATCCATTTAGGGATTTCTTCCCAGCCCAGCACTGATTTAAATAAAATTATTACTACTACTACTACTTACTAGAAGTATCAGTCAGTCCTCCTCTTTGCAAATTTGGCCATTCGTTGGAATGCTAGCTGGCTGCTGCTATGAAGGAACAAATCTCTCTCCTATCCTCATTGGGGCTTTCTGATGCTGAGTAGAATTCTGGGAAATGTAGTTCAAGGCAGGGCATTTTCCATTCTCTGCCACAGGGCTCCTTGCCTTCCCAAACCACATTTCCCAGAATTCTGTGCTGTCCCCCTGCTTTTCCTCTCCTAGTGGCAAGAGGCCATTAATTTAAAGAGAAAAGGTGAGCTTTTTGGTTTGGTTTGCTTTCTTGCACTGAAATTAAAACTGACTATGAGAGGCTTCCAAGATTCACAAAATGCAAACAAAAAAAGTATTGGGTAATTTTGATTCTTAATTTTTTGGCACGGGCACGCCCATGTGTAGGTATCACTTCATAAGTACAAATTTAACAAGTTTGATACAACTTATGAGGACTAACACAAAATGCACACCTCTAGAAAATACAGTGGGAAGATCTTGTGATGGAATGCCATTTAATAGTTTCATATACATCAATATTGTTGGCAGAGATGGCATACTTACTTTTGTAACCATTTGGCAAGGAAACAAGGAATTAAGTGATAGGGTGGAAATCATCACTCAAGTGTATAAGATTAATTGGAACCTTTTAATCTTCCCAGATTAAATTTAATTGTAAAGAGAGAGAGAGAGAGACTCTGACAGGAGAAATAGGTTGATAGGCCATTCAAGATCTGGTAGGAATCTTATTTCCAGGAAGCACTTTTTAATGTTATATCTAAGGAAAAATGTTCTGTAACAAATCCTGGGGGGAAAATTGTTCACATGGATGAAGTAGACTCTAGTACATAAATACTTGTGCCACAGTAATTTTGTTAGTATGAAGGGTGCTGCAAGATTCTTTGTTGTTGTTGCTATTGTTGTTGTTGTTGTTGTTGTTTTTACAATGAACACTTCCTGCTCTATGAAAACTGCTGCCTCACTGGATATATAACACCTATGCTTACTATGGTATGTTCAAACACACAGTAGGACTAAATAATAGTAGTAGCAAATGCAAAATGTATTCAAAATGTATTGTAGGGCTATGAGCCTATAAGGCAGTGTTTCCCAACCAGTGTGCCGGGGCACACTAGTGTGCTGTGAGCGATCATCAGGTGTGCCATGGGAAATTGGAACCTCCCCGGGGGGGGGGGGGAGTCTAGTGTGTTGAAGTATAAAAATTCTAAGAAACCTACCTCGATAAAGGCACAAAATTACAAACACCTCCCATCCCCACCCGTTGCCTACTTGGTCTCTCCCTCTCCATTCATTGGGAAGGCCCGCCTCCCTTTCCCCAAGTAGAGACCTCCTCATGCCTCCTGGGGGTTCTGTGTGGGAAGTTTAGCCCAGTTCTATCACTGGTGAGGTTCAGAATGCTCTTTGATTGTAGGGGAACTATAAATCCCAGCAACTACAACTCCCAAATGTCAAGGTCTATTTCCCCTGACCTCCATCTGCGTTCATATTTGGGCATATTGAGTATTCATGCCAAGTTTGGTCCTGAGCCAACATTGTTTGAGTCCACAGTGCTCTCTGGATATAGGTAAACTACAACTCCAAAACCCAAGGTCAATGCCCACCAAACTCTTATAGCATTTTCTCTTGGTTATGGGAGTTCTGTGTGGGAAGTTTGTGTCTTTCTGCCATTCCTGCCAGGATATCTATGTTGAGTTCATCGAAACAGGCTCAGGTTTCACACTGAATGTATAAATACATTTTAAAACCATATTAACTATATGTATTACTGTGTTAGTGTCATTTTGTGTCATTTTGGTTGGTGGTGTGCCCCAGGATTTTGCAAATGTAAAAAGTGTGCCGTTCCTCAAAAAAGGTTGGGAAACACTGCTATAAGGCATATAATCACATGTATCAAAATGTCATAAGAACAATTATAGATATACAACAAACCAAGTTGCTATCAACATAAATACCTCGGAGACGTATTATAGGATGGGTGTGCACGAAGGGGAACAGGCAAGTAACCGGTAAGTAGTCCATATAGTCCAGCTTGCAAGATAGATGAAAAGCGTCCAATGCGCAAGTTCCCTTAGCATCCAGTAGTGCACCTAACCCTCTTTAAATCTAGGGGGGAGGGGGTGCAACAGGGAACAGATTAGTGGTCCAAATAATGGGTATATCCATGGAACGTAAAGGTTCCCAAAAGCACACGCAATCACCCAACATTGTAATCCGTAAGCTCCCGTTGGAGGTAGATAACAAACAAGGTTGTAATGCTGTAGAGCGGCTTGTAGCCCAGAGATGGAAAGTGCAGGAACGCCAAGGGCCGCAATGGTTGAGCTGCAGGACCCAATCCGTTTCGCCTTAGGCTTTCTCAAGCAGTAACAATCATAAGCATAATGCTCAGCGTCACAGGAAGCAATTTCAAATCCAGGTAGATTCACACATACTAAGTCCTGCGGACCCATGCTATGGTATGTTGTCAACATCAGCCTGTACAATAGTACTTTCAAGATGTATCTAGCCACTCCTTTATCCTTACTCTAGATTGAATACAGGAGACCTCATTCAGTGTAGGAAGCAGGTAAACTTTTCTCTTTTCCTTGCTGTGTTGATCCTCAAACGGACAGGGCCATTGCTCCCACAAATGTTATTGTCAAAAGTTGATTTTGATGTTTTGATAAATGAAAAGTTGCACCCACAGGACTATACAGCCTGCCTTCCATGTTTGTGGGTTTCATTTTTTTCAGATTTATTAATGAGATTTTAGTGACTGCTGAGTCACCTTCACCTCCTTTCCCCAATATTCTTACTCCGCCACCTCTCCAACAGCATCAGTCGCTCACCCCCTTCCCTACCTTCCCATTGGAGCCCCATCAAGATTTTAAACACTATTCTCCATTGCTCTTTCTTCACCTTCCCTTCAAAACATCTCATTTTTACTCTCGACATGATACAAATGGACTCATTATCACAGAGGCTAAGCAACAAAAAAGAAAAAACAGACTGGTCGGGTTTCATGATGTACATTAAAAATGGAGGAAACAAATTCATAATAGACTTGAATGAACTATAAGATTAAATATTAAGACACCTTTATATATTATGTAAATATCCGGATGCAAAAGAAAGTTACATTTACACTTTGATTACAACTCTTGGGAAACTTTTGGGAAGTTCTATTTTATTTGTACCCCCCTTTCCCCCCTCCTTTGTTCCACGCCCTCCACCAAACACCACCTCCCTTTTCCCCCCTCCCCATCAATAATCCACTTATATACAATTCTCTGTATGTTATGTCAGTCAGGATGTTTCAAAAACTCAATAAAAATCTATTTTTAAAAATCTCATTTTTACACTTTTTCTTCCATTGCTCCATTCAGGTTGGGAACCCTTTCCTCTATTTCTTCCTCCACACTTTCATGCGTGTTCTGTTCCCAACCCCTGTGAATGTGGAGGCCGAATTGTAGCTTAAATCAGTACCACTCTATTGTACACCTCCAAAACATAAACCATCTATAAACATCACTCCCAACTTCTTGGAAGATTCCACCAATGTTCAATAAATCCTGCAAATCTCTTGGCAGGTGGACAAACATCAGTGTTCTGGAAGAATCAAATACCACCATCATTGAAATGATGATCCTCAACTTCACTGGACTGGCCACCTTATCTAAATGCCTGATCACCATCTCCCAAAGCAGTTACTTTATTCTCAATTCAGAAAATGGAATGTCAGTGGACAGCAAAAGAGGTCTAAAGATTGGCTTAAAGCTAAACAAACTCTTGTCATGACTGCCTTCCATCTGGAAATGGCCTCAATGTGAAAGACCACGTGGATCCAGAATACATCTTCACAGTTATTTATGGATCCACCGCCAATACTCTACCTCTGGAAGACAACCACACTAAGCCACGAGCAATTGCTCATGATGAAATCAGCACCACAGTATAATACAAAGGGTTATAGTCCCCCTATCCTTACTTTTAGTAAGAGGAACAAAACACCATAACTAGATACATCTTTAGTCTAATTTCACCCCTAGTCACTCTGCTGGGTAATTGCTTTTCCCATTGAACATCTAATTGAAAACACTATTGATAATATACACATAATAATTAGTCATGCAATTTATTTATTTATTTTTGCTCACTTCCTAATAGAGATATCTGGATAACAAAAGGGAAACCCTGCATGTCTCAGCATACAATCAAAATACTTATACAACAAAGCTGCACAAAAAACATGTTCCTTAAAATATGTTCCATATGGTCCTCAAAATGAGGAAAGTGGGGAGGGAGAGAATTCTCTGCGAATCATACTAAATGTCTTGTTATGTCTATTATTTTGCCAGCTATCATCTGCCCTGGGCAAGTAAAAGTAGGCAGGAGTAAAGAAACGCAACACCACATAGCATCTCTTTTCTGTGTGTGCCATCTGGTGACTGACAAGTCAAATTATAGGGCTATAATATGCGGATAACTGCAAGAATTCTTTTAAGATACTTTCTTGCAAAAATATAATTATTTCAGCCGTGGGATTAGATGTCTTGATACACTATAACAGATTTTTGAGGTTTTTAGCAAAACTACAGATAGCATATTTGTAAAATCCTTTTGGGGTTTTGTTTCCATACATTCTGTTTGCTTCAGCAAATGCATGTTTTGGTGGTATTTGCTCTTAACAGAACTGTTTTCCCTTTGCAAATTAGCAAACTTCTGTCTTGCATTTAATTTTTTGTTTCAACTATGGAACGATCCCAAGTGTTCCTTAGGCCTAAAGAATCCAAATAAGTAGAGAGAAAATGTTTAATAAAATATAGTATTTTTTTAATATTTTGGAACTTTTGAATTTTTTAAAATTTCTGATGAAAGAGAACATGTTCATTAAAAAAAATCTTTCTAAAGGTAATTCTCTCTTTCTCAACTTAGAGATCCTAAATGTTTTCATTGGGGAATCACACATTGGGGGTGTCACATAAGCAGGCCCGGATTGACACCTTTTTGCGCCCTAGGCCACACTTTGGAATTACGCCCCCTTTAAGCCAACCTCTACCGCAACCCCCCCCACACACACACACACATCCTTTCATCCTCTCGTCCCCCTTAGGGCCCCGCATCCAGCTCTCCTGGTGTGGCCCCACTAGGTCCGCCACAGGAGTTTCCCTCTCGGCAGGCACTATGGCTGCATGCATGGGGGGAGGAGCCTCCTCCTCGATACCGGGGCTTGAGGCACTTGGCTCCTACCAGGTATCAAGGATTGCACATGCATTGTAGTCAGCAGCTGTACCGATGCCACGCTTCTCCCCAATACCGGGGCTTGTTGCAGTTGGGCTTCTCTCCTGTACTGGGGTTTGCGCATGTGCCGTAGCCGGCAGTTGTGCTTCTCTCTCCAATAAGGAGGAGTCTCCTCCTTGTGTTGGAGGAGGAGTACTAGCTTTCATGGTGTTAGGGCATGTGCAGACTGCGCAATGGAGTTTCCTGTACTTGCACTGAAGGAGCCAGCAAGTGGATGCTGTCGGCATCGAGAGAGTTAATTGTTCCTCCTGTCGACGTCGATGCCAGTGTCAAGAGCCCCTGCGCATATGCCGTTTGCGCAACAATAGCAGAGGCAGGAGCTGGTATTCAGGAAGGGGCAGCGCCGAAAAGGAGGATCCCCGGTATCCTTCCTTCCTCATCTCCATGCGCGTTGCATTTTTATTTGTTTCAACATTTTATTCTTATTTTTGGTCCGTGATCTGCGCCCCCCCCCTCGGCTTGCACCCCTAGGCCATGGCCTAGGTTGGCCTTATGGGTAATCCTGACCTGCACATAAGATGCAAATCTGTGTTATTGCTTAGTTTTTCATAAAAAGAGCTGAAATGTTTAAGCCACTTTGCTTTACCTTTATACCTTTGTGGTCTTGAGACCAGGCATAAGCCAAGATTAGATGTCAGGTGAAGTTTCCCATTTCTGATCAGATTCTGAAATGGGAAGGCTGGTGAGAAGACATTGTGTGTGTGTGTGTGTGTGTGTGTGTGAATATGCATGCCAAAAATAAAAAGAAGATCGTAACTCAAAACAGAACTAACATAGGGAAAAAACAGTAGGAGTCTGAGAACATAATAAAAATGAAACCAACCATTTTTATATCCTTAGCTGGCCTTGTTCTGAGAAAATTATTTCAGGTTTTGTGGGTTCCAATGTATAAACCATTTTTAAAAGCTAAGAACCAGCAGATTGAATTTGGGCCAGAAGCTTCTCAGAAACCATTACAGTTGCCACAGAATGGGTTATTTTCATTTCTATCTCTAAATATCTACCAAAAGATATGGAGCAGCATTATTTTTGCAGAGTTTTCAAAGCTATCCTCATAAAACAGCCAGGCCTACACGTATGCTGAGTAAGACAGTTGGTCCATCAGCAGATGCAGCAACAAAGCATTTGGAGAGAAACAGATGTGTGCTGTGTGATACGCTTTTCACCCTATACCAGTGGTTTTCAACCTGTGGATCCCCAGATGTTTTGGCCTTCAACTCCCATAAATCCTAACAGCTGGTAAACTGGTTGGGATTTCTGGGAGTTGTAGGCCAAAACACCTGGGAACCCACAGGTTGAGAACCACTGCCCTAATAATAATAATAATAATAATAATCTTTATTTATACCCCACCACCATCTCCCCAATGGGGACTCGGGGCAGCTCACATGAGGCTAAGCCCAAACAACAGATTACAATAAAATAAAATCAGAACATCAACTATAACACAAGAAATACAAACATATAAATAAAAGAACACTATACAAATAGATATCTAAAATCACAAATGACAAGGCGAGCCGCATGCACAATATAAAATGGTAAAATTCAGGGTGAGATAAGCAGAGTAGCTTCTTTGCGAAGGAGAGTACATATTGATGAGAACAATAGAAAAAAATTAAATGACTACTCTCCAG
The DNA here is from genome assembly GCA_030556195.1 of Anolis apletophallus. Taxonomy (NCBI): domain Eukaryota; kingdom Metazoa; phylum Chordata; class Lepidosauria; order Squamata; family Anolidae; genus Anolis; species Anolis apletophallus. Next base: position 107,963,487 of record JARBWK010000006.1, on the reverse strand, counting down.
GAAAAGCCAGGTCTTAAGGTATTTTTAAAAGGTTGCCAGAGTGGGGGCTTTCCTAATTTCTCCAGATAAGGATTCCAAAATCGGGGGGCCACAGAGGAGAAGCCTCTCTCCCTTGTGCCCACCAGAATAGTCTGTGAGACTGGCAGGGGCGAAAGGAGGGCCTTCCCTGAGGAGCGAAGGATTCGAGCTGGTTCATGGAGGAAAATCCGGTCACGAAGGTAGGTGGGTCCCAAACCGTTTAGGGCTTTATTGGTGAATTGGGACCGGAAAATAAATGGCAGCCAGTGAAGCTCTTTAAACAGGGGGGGTTGACCGCTCCCTGTAACTTGCCCCAGTTATTAATCTGGCCGCTGATCGTTGGACAAGTTGAAGTTTCCAGGCCATTTTCAAGGGTAGCCCACATAGAGTGCATTGCAATAATCCAGTCTAGAGGTAACCAAGGCGTGGACCACCATGGTCAAGTCAGACTTCACGAGGTATGGTCACAGTTGCCGCACGAGTTTTAACTGTGCAAAGGCTCCCTCGGCCACCGCCGACACCTGTGCATCAAGCGTCAGCACTGAATCCAGGAGGGCCCCCCAAACTGCAGACCTGTGACTTCAGGGGGAGTGAAACCCCATCCAGGACAGTTTGCCACCCAATAGCCCAGATGATTCCTTTGTATGTCTCCCCCCAGAAACTACCACATGATTTCACTGAAGGGCCTAGCAAACTCTCACATGAACTCATTTAAAATTAATTTAAAACAATGATGAAAACACATTTAAAATATTTAACAAATTAAAATGGATTAAAAGATTTAAACAGTGTAAAACAATGTACATGTGCATTGGGGGGAGATTAGCCTCTAAAAAAGAAGGCATTTTTAGTTTGTTGAGAGAAGGAAGCCAAAACTAATACCAGATGGGCTTCCAAGGTGAGGCCACTCCACAGAGGTGACTCTGCAGAAAAAGAGGCTTCTTGTGGAAACAGAGATTGGTGATGAAGCTTCAGTGGATACACCTTTTCCTCATGATAATTCTTTCAGGAGTGAATTTCCCTTCCGAAGGGTAAATTTCTCTCACTTCCTGCTCTCTCACTCCTGTTCTTAAGTATGAGTCATTAAGTTGGATGTTTGTAACCTGAGGACTGTCGGTAGATGATTGAAAGCTAGGATTCCAAAATAGCAGCCCGATTTAGCAATATTTTATTCCAAATAGATTAATTACTAAATTACCTTCATGTGCATATGAGTATCAACATTCAATATCCCCCTTTTAAAAGAAAGCTATTTTTTTTTTTATGAAATGAATTTTTTTATAAAAAATCATTGACTGTGGGGAATTATCTTCTTCCTGGGAGCACTTCAGTAATACAATCTAATGACACTCCTGGCCCATTTAAAAGCAAAAGTAATGTTCTTAAAAGTGCTTAGTGTGCAGAAGAAAATGCTTAAGTTGGCAGTGACTTCTAAGTGCTACTCAAGTAAAGTGTTTTACTAGGATTACCACAGGACTGCACTTCAGAGGTGAATGATCTCGACCGTAAAAGCTAAAGTCTAAATGAGGGAACTCACGCTCCTTCTCTGTCCAGCATGCCACCTGTCTACGTTGTGTAATTCAGACTTGTAAAGTTATAAAGGAGGACTACATGCATTCGGGTCCAGGGAAATGTCTTGCCTTTCAATGTGTGTAATAATTTAGGGTAGTTGATCCATAAAAAAATGTTTCTAAACTCATGGTGGGGGTGTCCATTGATAAGTCGAAATAGAAAGTATTCCAAAAAAAAATTACAAAAGTTTCGTAATTGAAACGTAGTTAATAATGAATTTCGTTATTATTACGTTATTTGTTCCACACATGCGCTGGCCAGAGGAGAGTGGAGGGTACTGCCTACACTCCCCTCTGGCCAGCTGAGACACAAACGGGGGTTAAAGATAACCCCTGTTTGGGTCTCAGCTGGCGAGAGGAGGGTGCCAGGCTACACCCTCCACCCTCCTGTCGCTATCTGACACACAAAAGGGGGTTATCTTTAACCCCCGTTTGGGTCTCAGCTGGCGAGAGGAGGGTGCCAGGTTGCACCCTCCACCCTCCTGTCACCATCTGACACACAAACGGGGGTAATTTTTAACCCCATTTGGGTGTCTGCAGAGCGCCTTAGGTCCAATGTGGAGGGAAGGCAATCGGCTGCAAAGTGAGTGTTTTGACTCACGTTGCAGCGGATTGCCTTCCCCTGCGTTGGATCCATCGCAGGGAATGAAAATACGCTGCAAAGTGAGTCCAAACACTCACTTTGCAGCGGATTGCCTTCCCCTGCGTTGGAGTGAATGGCAAGTTTTTAGCAGGGAAAGAGGTGTGGATGCTCCACACCTCTTTCCCTGCTAAAAAAGAAGGAACCCCACCCGGGTTAAAGGGAACATGGGTTGGATTGTGAGCTTGCAGGGGTGAAGGGAGGCAATGCCTCCCTCCCCCTCTGCCAGCCCAGACACCAAGGCCCGTTCCTCGAATGTCAGATGGCACCCTCCTCTCGCCAGTCGAGACCCAAATGGGGGTTAAAAGATAACCCCCGTTTGTGTGTCAGATGGCAACAGGAGGGTGGAGGGGCAGCCTGGCACCCTCCTCTCACCAGCCGAGGCCGAAACGAGGGTTATTTTTTTGGTGTTTTGGTGTCATCTGGCAAGAGGAGATGCTGCCTTCCACTTCTCTCTCGCCAGCTGACAACCAAAGGCGGAAATGACCTAATAACGCACCCTTTACGTAAATGGCTGACCCGGTTTTGATTTAGAAAGGTCACTTCCGGGTTGGACGACGAGGGTCAATATAGGGTCGAAATAATTTCAAATACGAAAAATTAACGAAAATCAAAGTATTACGGCCGGAGGTATCCACCCCTAGTGTGTATGTGTTTTGAAGGGTAGAGGCCAATTATTTCTGCTATGACATGAGGAGATTCAATGTTTACTGCAGGATTTGAGACAATACAGTTACACTAGATTGAAAATGACACAAATAGCTGAAGAAAAAGAGAAAACCAAATCAAAGTGAGACACAAGTGAGCCAGAAGATCAAGAAGCTTGGACACCATGAAAGGAAAAGGCAAATAGTAGGATACATATATCCTTTGCACAGAGAGAATTTGAATGTATGAGAGGTATTTATTAGGCCTGTTTCCGATAATCGGATACTTCTGATTTTCTGATGTTTTTTTGGACTTTCGATAATTGAAGTGATATCGAGAACAGTGCCCCAAACAGGAAGTGGATTTGCCATTCCAAGAGCTCCGTCACCATTCTCAGAAAGGGCTCGGATGTCATCTTAATTTTATGTCCCATTTTTAAAATTGTTTCTTAATGTGTTAATAGTGCTTAATATTTTGTACCAGTGGCTAGTTTTGTCATTACTAGTGCTCAGAAAGGGATGGAAACGGGATTCCCCATAGTTTTGACTCTCTCTTCTACTGATTTTCACACATTGCGCAATCGCGGACGCTACTTCCGAATTTCGGAATACATCCGATTAAATTTTGATAACATCGTTATAAAAATCGGAAGTGATTCACATCTGAAGCCAAAGCAAAACCAACATTTGAATCAACTTCCGATACGCATTTTCCATTCGAAACAGGCCTAGTATTTTTATAGGAACTAGCTAAACCCAACCATGCTTCGCTATGGATCAGTCTGATATGAAATGAAAGTGATAGTTAATAAAAGTATAGCTGCGAACATAAATTCACCGAGAAAACACATAATTCAATTCAGTACTCTGCCTTGCATTGCTGTGTCTATGTGGAATGAAAGGAAAGGAAGGAATAAGAGGGTTTTAACAGAAATCCTTTTTAATTGTAAAGCTATCAGATTGACTACATTTTTTGATTTGTCTCTGTTTTCTGCATCAACATAAAGATCTAACGGTTTACCGACTCTGGAGCATGTGACATATAAGTGCCCATGAGAGAAGCAATTGTTTTCTTAATTTCGATCCACACACTTGCTAAGATTTCCCCTGTGCTTTATTGGTAGTCATAGCGAACGCAAGGCATATTGGAAACTGAAGTCGTTAGTACTCCAACGCCATGACAGTCAGAATGAGTGGTCTGCCAATAGCAACCAATCACAGCTCAGCTTTCATTTTTTATATTGCTGAGGTGCAATGACAGCTGCTCTGTGATTGGTTGTTATTACTTATAACCACGGCGGCAACAGGAAAACTGTGCTGTGATTAGATGTTATTACTTCTACTGCTGAGGTGAAATTTGTTTTGACTTTATTGCACAACATTTCGTGTTCTTAATTACTTTACTCCAAAATCCTTGAACATTCTCAAATGACCACCACATATGAAAGAAATGCTCTCACGTGACCATCACATGTGAGACATTTTTATTTTTTATTTTTTTTCGTAATGGGGGCTGGCAGCGCGATAGTACTAACAAAACAATTATCTAGATAACTCTCTCAAAAAGTGTGCACCAGTTGTGCCCATACCTTGGGAAGCCTGATCTGGCCACAGTGGTCCATGCTCTTGTTACATCCCAAATAGATTACTGCAACGTGCTCTACATGGGGTTGCCTTTGAGGACTGCTCAGAAACTCCAACTAATTCAACGGGCGGCGGCTAGGTTACTCACTGGAGCATCATACAGGGAGCATACCGCCCCCCTGTTATGTCAGCTCCACTGACTGCTGGTCCAGTTCTGAGCACAATTAAAAGTGCTGGTTTTCACCTATAAAGCCCTTTACAGTTCCGGCCCAGCATACCTGTCTGAACCTATCTCCCTCTACGTCCCACCTTGGAGTTTAAGATCTTCTGAGGAGGCCCTGCTCTCGGCCCCGCTTCTGTCACAAACTCGCTTGGTGGGGACGAGAACAGGGCCTTCTCGATGGTAGCCCCCCGCCTCTGAAATTCACTCCCTAGTGAAATTAGTTTATACACATCCCTCCTTTCCTTCAGTTAAAACGTGGTTGTGGGACCTTCAGGTAGCACGCTGACAATGACAATTCAGCTTAGATTAGGCCACCAGGCTGTAATGTTTTAAGGAGTCATTAAATTGAATCGATTTAATGTTTTTATCTATATGTAATTATTGTATTGAATCATTGCCGGCTGTAAACCATCCTGAGTCGTCACCCCCCCCCCCCCCCGGGTGGTGGTGGAGAAGGGCGGGGTACAAATATTTGAAATAAATAAATAAATAAATAAAACTGAGTATGAATAGGGATGATTATTGAACTCAACTTACTGTTGGTTTGGTGCAGTGGTTCCCAACCTTTGGTTCTCCAGGATTCCTAACAGCTGGTAAACTGGCTGGGATTTCTGGGAGTTGAAGTCCAAAACAATGGTTGGGAACCACCAGTTTTGTGGGAAAAGGTACTGATTTGAAAGAGCGGACTTAAGTGAAGTTTCTACTTCCTCTTGGTCTCACTCCTTGTCAGTCAACCACATCACCTCTGATTGGCTGGTCTTCATCCTCAGTAGTAGAGCCCTGAAAATTATGTGGGTTTTTGGGAAGCAGAAAGATCCCCAGTACCAAGATCATGTTGCCTGTCCTCATTTCACCCACAGCTGGGAACTGCAAACTGGAAGTCCTAGTGAGCTGGGGAACTTCAGGGCTCCTTTAGGGTAACTGGGCATTGGACGCAGAACAAAAAGTAGAAAAGGCAATTGGTTAAAAAAATCTAATGTGTTCAAGAAACTTTAAAGGAAAAAACTTCAGAATTCAGCCTTTCTTTTATTTTTCTCTTTGGCTTGTACTATCTTTCTATGGCTTGACTGCTTCCATTTATTTATATATTTATTTTACAAGTGAACAGAACTGTCTACAGTGGAGAAGAAATAGTTTTATGCCAAATGTATTGAAACAACAAAGTGGGGCAGTAGTTATTCATTCAAGGCTTTTGTGCAGAGTGTACAAAATCCACTGGTAAATTTGAATGGGTACATGTGCAAGAGAGAAAGGGGGGGTGGGGGAGAGAGATTTTGTTTTGGTTTGAGACCAACTTAATGCATGGGAGCTATTATATTATTGTTCTAAAATACATTAAAAACTCAGGGGAACAAATACAAAGCCTAATTCTTTGTCTGGATTTTGAAACCGAAGTCTGTTTTATTTCACTGTGTAAGAAAAAAACTTTCTGCCCATTACAAAAAAAGTTATTTTTAAGAAGTTTTTGTTAGTTGAGGGAGGACATGCAACCATTAATATGAAAAACACACATTTCTTGTGAAGCTATAATTTATATTTGTTGTTATCTTCAAGTAATTTCTGATTTATGATGACCCAAAGGCCAACTTACCATAAGTGTTCCTTAGCACTACTTCTAAAGGGTGATTGCTTTTGCCTTCCTCTGAGGCTGAGATGGTGTGACTTGCCCAAGCTACTCCATGGGTGTCCATGGCTAAGCAGAGACTCAAACCCTGGTCTCCAGAGTCATGGTACAATACCAAAACCATTACACCGCACTGGCTTTCTGTTAACATATATACATTTAAATATATAACACAACTCTGTATAATAGTAACAAAAGAGTAAAGCCTTCCTTCTGAGTTCAGGTGTGATACATAGTCAATCGTCCACATTTGCTGGAGCTAGGGCCACAAACATGAATAACTACAAATGTTAACACATGCTTTTTTGTAATTTCAGAGAATACCTTTCTATATATCTTTATGTTGTTCAGCATGACTCTATGATGAACTCCCACTGGAAATTGAGCATAGAATCACACTGGAGGACCTAGAGAAGCGATTCCTAAACTGTCTTCCACAGAACCCTAGGGTTCAACAAAAACATTGTAGAGGTTCCATGAAAAATCTTACACATGCCAAAATATGAAGATCGTATTGAAATTCAATGCACCTCTGCTTTATAAAGGAAATTGGAATCTATGCCACCGACCAGGGCCGTAGCCAGGATTTTGATTTGGGAGGGGCTGAGTTTGATTCTGAGTCTGAAGATGGTCTACCCAAACCTTTTGTATCGTATAATGAGCATGGTGATCAGATCATGATATGAATACAATAACAGTTTAAATAATGTACCAGTAAGGCCTCCACCCTGAGAATTTCGGGGGTTAAGCCCTCCCCCAGCTACATGCTATTTTAGGTAGGACTGTACAGACAAATATCCATCAGTAAATGGAAAGGCTATTTGAGCAATGCTCCAGTTCATGCCCACCTATCGATGCAAATCAGGCTTTTTAGCTTATGTTACACCAAAAATAAATGTGGGAGTAAATTGGATTAACGTATTCAGCTGTCAGACATAAAGCCCAATTTGAAAACTATTTTAAGTACCAAAATGAAACAATTTTGTCCATCACCTTAGGTGTGAATCCAATGCTTTCCTCTATCAAAATAAGTTTTGTACTAAAATTAAGGTTTGTGATTATATTTTAAATGCTTTCTCTGTATTTCCAAGCCTGCTACATTGTCCAGAACACTCAGGCAATAGGAGTAGAAGAAAGAAGAACTTTGTAGGTTCACAATGCTTAGGGACATAGTTAGGGTTCCATGGAGGGTGAAAAATCTTCTGAAGGGTTCCATGATAAAAAAAAAAAAGTTTGGGAACTGCCAACCTAGAGAGTCCTAGAAAGGTGTTTTCTCTATACATCTCTAGGCCCTCTAGCACAGTGTTTCCCAACCAGTGTGCCGTGGCACATTAGTGTGCCGTGAGCGATCATCAGGTGTGCCATGGGAAATTGGCACTCCCCCCTCCTATCACCCCCTCACAGGTTTCCAAGAAACAAATTGAGCCTCTCCGCTTGGAAAAGGTTGGGTTTTAAAAAAATATTTTACTGGATTTTTTTTAGAGTTGCCTCCCCCCTCCCCCAAGGAATTGTTTATAACAGCTTCAGGACATCCATAGTTAACTGGAAGCAAGTTTCACTCAGGATGAAATTTCACAAAGTTCTGGAGAACAAACTCTATGAGAAACGGCTTGAAGAGCTGGGCATAGAAGAAGAGAAGGCTGAGAGAAGACATGATAGCCATGTATAAGTATGTGAGAGGAAGTCATATCTATGTTGTGTTCATCGAACCAGGCCCAGGTTTCACACTGAGTGTATAAATACATTTAAAAACATATTAACTATATATATTACTGTGTTAGAGTGTCATTTTGTGTCATTTTGGTTGGTGGTGTGCCCCAGGATTTTGTAAATGTAAAAAATGTGCCGCGGCTCAAAAAAGGTTGAAAAACATTGCTCTAGCATGATTGATTATGATATATATATATATATATATATACACACACACACACAGAGAGAGAGAGAGAGAGAGAGAGAGAGAGAGAGAGAGAGAGAATTCCACTGGAGGACCTTGATATTCTTAGAATATTTTAATCAAATCCATGATACTCGTAATAAAATCTGCAAATGCCAAACCTGCAAATGTCGAGGTCCGACTGTACATTGTGGAACCATGCAATAGGGAGCTGGCAACCATGAAATGCTGTGTCGACATATGTATGCAAGTATGAGTGAGGCTGCATTAGCTATCATTTTTCTGAGCTACAGTTTTCCAGTTAAATTATTTATCTTTTACATACTGACAATATTAATCCTGCTAAAGAAATACTTAACATTCTTGACTTGTCACTCTTGTTTGTGAAACGATATGCCTGTTTGCAGGTAGCTGAAACACGTGGATGATAACGGGAGCACATGGCCCAGCAGCATGGGGAGTCAAGTGGAACTGTTTGCTATGTGTTGACATCTGTTTCTAATATCCGCACACGAACAGGTTGCCAACTAACAGGTGTTTCTAATCTCACCATCATAAAACCACACTGACAGCTGTCAATAATAAAGTTCTCCTCCTGTCTTTTATGTTAAAAAGTTAGAAAGGTGTATTTGTATTAACCCACACCAATTAAATGTGGTCAAAGCAAAGGGGTATTTCAAGAAAACGGCCCCAAAAATGTTATTGGCTCGACGTGCACAGATATATTGGTAACATGCATATTATCCATGATTATTTATTGTGGGATCATCCTACCATGAAGAGCTTGAATAAATAGGCTGCTAATGCTTAAACAAATGACAGTTTAATTCTTTTCATCTGTCAAGCACTCCTTGGACGTGCTATTTTTAGAAACAGCCTGTACTGAAAAAAGGGAATTAGCTGACAACGGGTCTTTTATCTTAAATGGAGCATTGCTGAATAATCAGTTTTAAAGGTAGCCTTTGGGCCAGATTATCTGCCTAAATTCCACCATGCAATTTTGCACACAATACAAGACTGTACTAAGGAATCTTATTATTGTAAAGGAGTAGCTCTTCAGATGTTGTTGGATGACATTCAACGGCTTCTAGCCAGCATAGCCAACAGTGAGGAATTGTGGAAGATATATCCCCAAATGTCTGGTAGAGCTACAAGTTATCTAACCATGGCCTAAAGCAGTGGTTCTCAACCTGTGGATCCCCCGGTGTTTTGGCCTCCAAATCCCAGAAATCACAGTCAGTTTACCAGCTGTTAGGCTTTCTGGGAGTTGAAGGCCAAAGCATCTGGAGACCCGCAGGTTGAGAACAACTGGCCTAGAGTGTATTGGCAAAAGCAAAAAAAAAATTGTATTACAAGTTTTGTATTCCTTTAGATATCTTTGTAAACATGTAACTAATTGGAACCTTGCAACACAAACTCCTTTAGAACAAAGGAAAGGGATTGTGCCTGGGTCTATCCAGGCAGCTGCAAAAGACTTGCATTGGATGCCCAAGCACGCAATGAAGGGATGACTTCAAGCTCAATGCATGGCCTTTATTTATTTGTTTGTTTGTTTGTTTGTTTGTCACGTTTCTATACTGCCCCTCTCAGCCCGAAGGCGACTCAGGATGGTTTACACAAGGCAGTCTCTGCCCTCAATACAACACAAGCAAACAAACCAAAAAAAGTAACCATATTACAACAATTAACAATTAAAAACATACAATTGCAATCTCAGCATCATGTTGAAATCAGTTTCCGTCACATCGTCGTCATTCCATATATCTAATTAAACCTTTATATTTCATCAGCAAATGCCTGCTCAAACAGCCAGGTCTTGACTTTCTTGCAAAATGTCAGGAGGGAGGGGGCCGATCTGATGTCTCTAGGGAGGGCATTCCAAAACTGACGAGCCACCACTGAAAAGGCCCTGTCTCTCGTCCCCGCCAGTCGCGCCTGCGAAGAAGGCAGGACCGAGAGCAGGGCCTCTCCAGATGATCTTAAAAATCTTGATGGTTCATGGGGAGAGATACGTTGAGACAGGTAAGTAGGGCCCGAACCGTTTAGGGCTTTAAAGGCTAAAGCCAGCACTTTGAATTGTGCCCGGTAGCAAACTGGCAGCCAGTGGAGCTGGCACAACAGGGGAGTTGTACGCTCTCTGAATGCCGCTCCTGTTATCAACCTGGCTGCTGTCCGTTGAACTAGTTGCAGCTTCCGAACAGTCTTCAAAGGCAACCCCACGTAGAGAGCGTTGCAGTAATCTATACGGGATGTAACCAGAGCATGGACCACCGTGGCCAAGGCAGACTTCCCAAGGTACGGGCGCAGCTGACGCACAAGTTTTAACTGTGCAAATGCTCCCCTGGTCACCGCCGAAACCTGGGGTTCCAGGCTCAGCGATGAGTCCAGGATCACACCCAAACTGCGAACCTGCATCTTCAGGGGGAGTGTAACCCCGTCTAACACAGGCTGTAACCATATGCCCTGTTCGGCCTTTCAACTGACCAGGAGTGCCTCTGTCTTGTCTGGATTCAATTTCAATTTGTTTGCCCTCATCCAGTCCAACATAGCGGCCAAGCACCGGTTCAGGACCTGAACAGCCTCCTTAGTAGTAGGTGGGAAGGAGTGACAGAGTTGGACATCATCCAGCCAGGTCTCCGTTATGCATGCCAGATCTGCTCGTTCATCCAGAATTAAGTCCTATTATGGTCTTAAGGAACATGATATAGCACCTAGTAAAGGCAAGCAGGGTTGGATCCATTTGTGTGCTTGGATCAGACAATGTTAAAGATATATATCCACTAAATAAATCAAGAAGAATAAAGCTGGAAGAATTATAGCTATCTAATTATTAGAGTGGAGATTTAGTATCTGCTGATGTTTGGTTCCAGGACCGCCCCCTTGGATATAAAAACTTCATGGATGTTCAAGTCTCATTATATACAATGGCGACCCTTATATAAGCTGGCAAAATCAAGGTTTGTCTTTTATTATTTTCTTTTGATTATTTCCAAACTGTACCATGAGTACCATGTTTCACTATGCAGAAATGTTTTGGCCTCTAAGTTCATCAGTGCATAGCATCTGTATATATTTCATTTGCATTCTATCAGGACATCCAGTGCTCAGTAGCCACTTCATAAAATTACAAGATGCTCAGCAAGAGCTGGATCCACTGGCATCCTCTTACAGCTATAGTATTGCAAAAGCTAGGGAGCAGATTTTTATCTATGCATAACAAATGGAATACATCAAGGAGGCTTATAACTCAACCAAGTAATTATATATTTTCTTAGACACAACAGAATATCTGTTTAACCTCAATAACGTTGTCCTGCCAAAATGTCATTTCCTCTTTAATCTCGTGAATGCATTACAGCTGGACATTTTGAAGCTTGACAACTGAGCAATGGTTGGATTTGGATCGACAGTAAGATTTGACTCTTAAACATTATAATTGTTTTCTGAAATAGGAGGAAAAGAGGACAATATAATTTAAATATTCAATACTGAAGCTAGAGCTTAATCTGCATATTATAGGGCACTATGTTTCCTCTGTAATATTACAAACATATGAGAAGAAGACTGTATGTTTAAAACTGTATGTATCATTTGCAATAGAGTGTATGGGTATGAGAAAACTCTCCCCACCCAGCTGATTTGATCCTGTAAATAAATACCATATGAACCATCCTGTAAATCCATATGAACTCTCACTGCAAATCCAGTTTTGAGGACACTGAACTCCTGATTCGTTCCTTCATGCCCTGTAGTTTCGGGGACAAGGGTCAATTGTCCCCAACACTGTTCAAGAGGTTTAGAGTTCCATTGGAAAACCTGCTCTAACCAAATGACTCTGATTATCTCCCACCATCCCACACACTTTGGTAAAATTGGATCACACAGAAGGCTCTTTTTTGCCTTGTAATCCTATCATGAAGGGCAAGATTAGCTTGAAATATTCTGAGTGCCATTGCCAAAGTACATCTGTCATCCACACCGTGCACATCAAAGAAAGGTCATGGTGTTATATAATATTTCACAATCAAGCATCCCATCAGATCTGCCATCTAAGTCCAGGGACCTGACAATTAAAAAAAACTTTTTAGTGCCTCCAAAGTGTTGATTTACAACATGGCAATAATTGGTGTGCTGGAGAAGGAAGGGAAACTAGGCTATGAAAAAATAGAATATATACAGTTTCACGCTGGCTAAGAAAGTTTAGCCTTGCTTCTAGCACTCAAAAGAATATAAATCTTAATACCTGATTCTCTAAAACAGTGTTTTTCAACTTTTTTTGAACCGCGACACATTTTTTTACATTTACAAAATCCTGGGGCACACCACCAACCAAAATAACACAAAATGACACTCTAACACAGTAATACATATAGTTAAAATGTTTTTAAATGTATTTATACACTCAGTGTGAAACCTGGACCTGTTTTGATGAACACAACATAGATATCCTGGAAGGAATGGCAGAAAGACACACACGAAGGTCTTGCTCAACAGCTATCAGTCTCTCTCTGTGTTCTTATGCATCAATAAGGAAGGAAGGAAGGAAGGAAGGAAGGAAGGAAGGAAGGAAGGAAGGAAGGAAGGAAGGAAGGAAGGAAGGAAGGAAGGGAAGAGAGAAGGAGGAATGGAACCAAAGAGCAAAGAAAGGGAGGGAAGAAACAGGTAGAGAAGGAAGAAAGAAAAAGGGAAAGAAGAAGGAAAAGAAAAAGAGGGGAGGAAGGAAAGAGGGGGGGAAGGAGAGAAAGAGGGAGGGAAGGTTGGTCACAGCAACGCGTGGTGGGTACAGCTAATAAATTTATACAGCGCATGTGTGTGTGTGTGTGTGTGTGTGTGTGTGTATATATATATATATATATATATATATATATATGAATAGTGAGAGTTGTAGGCCAAAACACCTGGAGTGAGGGCCCAAGTTGGCCCACGCCTGCCTTAAGTGAACAAACCCTATTAGTTTTCGGCCCATTTAAAGGTGCCTCAACCCTGTGTCCCGAACGCCCCTTGACCCGCCTTGGCTGAGTGCGAGGGAATCACGGGAGTGGTAGTTTGACACCATCCTGAGCCTCCCCAAACTACAAATCCTGGGATTCCCCAGCCTTGAGCCCTGGAAGACCAAGGGGTGCCTCACTGCATCAATGCTACTGCGTAGATCCACCCCCAGGCAGCCGGGGGACCCGGGGAAGTCCCAGCCCAGGATCTTCTATCTCTCTGCATGGCTCTTTCTGCCTGATGCAGTCCCCGCCTTTCGGCTCAAACCCTTCTGAGGCCGAGGAAGGAGTGGAGGGGAGGAGGAAGCCCAAGAAGACAAGTGGTGAGTAGAAGCTGTGTTTGCGGGACTCAGGCAAGGGATCGAGCCCCGGCTAGGGCTTCCCGGTAGGACAGGAGGGCTCTCTCTCTCTTTTATCTCCAATTTCCCATGGCACACCTGATGATCGCTCACGGCACACTAGTGTGCCATGGCACACTGGTTGGGAAACACTGCTCTAAAAGATACCATGTTTCTGCACTTTTTAATCCATCACAACCATCACAACTATTTGGAAATTAGTCTGATCTGAAAAACTTAATTCCTGTAATTTTTCCTTGCCCGCTGAACATTTCCAGCAGAACTAGATAAATTTTGAATGCAAATCTAGGCATATTTACTTAGAAACACATCCCACTGTCTCTGGATTGCATATCAAGGATATACCTGCATTATAATTAAGAACTGCAATATTAGCATCAGTGGATGAGTCTGAAGATAAGTGAACTCCAGAGCCAACGAAGTGTGTTGGAGTGTGTCCCCTGAAACCTGTTCCATATTATATATGCTGAGAATGTGCACTGATGATCACAAGATTCAGTTCCCATTAAATTTTGGCAACTCCTAAAATGGACCAGTTCTGCTCAGACTTAGGTCCTAAATTCTCAAATGTTTGAAAGATGAAAGTTTGTGTCTTCTATTGACTAGTATGAAATACGCCCCCCAAAAATTGTAAAAACCAACTCTGCTAAAAGAGCCTGGAATGTGGAATCTGTGAGTTTGGCTCTGCCATGTGTTTCTCCTTATTTAAACCTAAAGTGAAATAAAATGAAAAGGGCAACACCAACTTAATTGCAAATTTTAGTTCATCTGTCTATATAATCTTTGTACTAGGATTGTATCTTACTCAGTTCAAACTGTCATTACACTGTATAATGAGTTATTACTACAGCTCCCCAAAGACACACAGTCATAATGGGCATGCAAAGTTGAAGATTTTGGGAGATGCAGTTGGACCTCTATACTCACGGATTTTTTATCTATGGTTTCCACCATCAATGGCTTGAAAATATATATGTCATATATGTCTCAATTTGCCATTTTTCTATAAGGGAATGCCATTTTACGGTGCTATTGAATACAATGGGACATGAACATCCAGGGCTTTTGTATCTATGTGAATGAGTGTATGATGGAACCAAATCCCAGCGGATACCAAGGACTCGCTGCATAATGGGAGGAAAAGTTCCTGCGTGTACATTCTATGCAGAATGAGTATCTCCACAGAAATTAGGGTATTTCGCACAAAATACATGTTTGCTGCTTCAAAACATTGATTTATTTGGCTTTTTAAAATAGTAAATGTCAAATGGCATAGATTGATTTTTTTTCTTCAGCACAACATAGCAAGTGTCAAAGGCACCCATCTATCTATTACAGGGGTGCTCAGAATGGTGATCGGGATCACCAGGGTGATCTTCGGGCCTCATCCTGGTGATCTTCAAGCCCCTGACCTGGTTTTTTTGCTGTTGGTCCTCTTCACGTGCCCCTGCACGCTGCAAAGAAGTCCAAAGAAGTCACGTGCCCCTGCACGCTGCAAATGACGCTTTGGGGTCATTTCCTTACTGCATCTCAAAGGTCGGTCTTTTTACTTTGGGGTGGGTGCTTGATTGTTCTGTGGCATGTCCCTTTGTTTATTTTTAATGTTTAAAAATGGCCTTTTAGCTCCAAAGCCTCTCTGCTTGCTTTGTTCCTTGAGAAGTATGGTTTTTTAATCAGTAGCTCCCATGCTGAAAAAGTGTGAGCACCCCTGATCTATTACATATAATAAAAGTCAGTGTTTGCGGGAGGTGGTGTGGCCGAGCGACCGAGCACCCGAGCGGAGGGAGGAATATGTGCCAGCATTTTGATTGGCTACCACAGTGGGATTATTTGCATAATGGACACTGACTGGCCAGCCTCAGAACTCCAACATTCTACGGCCCCAGACAGCGGGGATTGGTTGCCACTGAAATGGTATTTGCATAACAGACTCCACATTCCAACCTTCTAAGGTGACTCAGAGGGAAAATGAAAGGCCTCAGGCAGTCAGTCAGTTGACAGTTTTTTTCCATTGGCAATGGAATGTTCATTTTCTGAGAGGATTACACTACAGTGAGAGGGTTTCCTGATGTACTGAGAGCATTACTAGCATTACAAGCTAGGCCCCAAAATAGACAGACATCCTTCAAGCAAAGTGGCAGCATAAACATGTCTCAAAAAAGGGGGGGAAACCATTGGAAAAATCCCAACAACAGCAAAAAAAACTGGTAACCCAATTTACATCCTGGTGCAGTTTGGGGGAGGATGGATATCAGATGATAGGATTGGCAGCACCTTCACCCATTTTCAGACACCACTGTGACCTCCACCAATGATCTGGACCAAACTTGAGTTTGATTAAGACATAGTGTAATGTATGACTAAACTGATATTACCTAACATTCAAAACCAAACAATACCCTTTTCAAACCACCCAGGCACCGCCAGGTCCCCAAGCTAATTTTTAATAAAGATGCAAGCATTAATAATGGTTCTCCACACCTCTTCTGCACAGCTCCACAAAAGTATTAACATAGCCAGCAGACACTGCCAGGTTTTTACTAGGTTTACTATAAGTGCATGAAATCTATAGCTTGGTTTTTTGAAAAGGTTTGTGCAGCCACAGGATGTAAATAAACAATGTGGTCCATGGTGCTGAAAGTACTAGAAGCAAAATCAATTTTCGCCGATAGTCCTACATCGATAGATGTCGAATGCAACTCTGTGTTGTTTATATAAACTGACATGCCCATATGTGGTAGACCTCAATGTTTGGATATTTACAACCATTGAAAAATAAAGGTACAGGCATACAGCTTAGCAATAAGCAGACTACACATAACAAGGGAGGTCAGTCTTCTATAGAAAAACATAAGCAGCTCAGAGAAGCTAATTAGACTCCAGTTTTTGGCAGACTGCTATGCAGTTTTTTCTTAATTCCCCTTTGGTCCTCTGTATGAGATTCAGCTCTGTCAACTCTAAACTGATTGGGACACGTCCAGCCCTACATACTGCCCTCTAAAACAAGGATTCTGCTAAATACTAATGGTGCCCGAGGAATGCAGCAATATCATGGACTCTATTATCAAAAAGCTATACTTTAAGTGACCTGCCTGTATGAATGAAGCCTGTTTTCCCCCTCCTTTTTGTTTAATTTGGAAAGGCAATAGAGTTTCATTAAGCACACTTATCTCTAGCTAAATTGAATTACTTGTATAGTGATGCTCAGAAGTAAAGCACTCACAGCTCTAGCGGATTATATTACAAAAACGTAAGACAGCAGAGTTTTTCCACCACAAAGTTGGAGAATATTTGAATTGTCAGTTACAAGAAAAGAGTTAGAATACTACCTGAAACATAAGATTGGGGGAAATGAAAGAATCAAGATGGGATACAAGGATGCATACTACAGCATAGTAATATCATTTGGCTTTTTGGAGAAGCTCAGCAAGTTTCAGTTAATTATCCCAAAACCAACCAATACAGAGGGCAATAAAACTATTTACATGGTACAAGAAATAAGACTGAGAGATAATTAAGGGTGCATCTACACTGTAGAATCAAAGTAGTTTGACACCACTTTAATTGCCATGGTTTATTATGGTGTCCTGGAAGCTGAAGTCTGGTGATGCACTAGCACTCTTTGGTCAAGAAGACTCATGACTTTGTAAAATTGCAACTCCCACAATTAGTTAGCATTGAGACATGGCAGCTAAAATGCATTAATTCTGCAGTGTAGATGCACCCTAAGACTACAACCCTATACTTTTTATTAGTAGGGACTTGGGGTGGCTTACATGGGGCCAAGCCCAAGGCAGAATACAATTAAAAGCAAAGCAATAACAATTAAGACAGCATCAAACACCATAAAAATAGCGTAACAATAATAACAAGCAACAGCAGTAACAGCAGACTATTTGCGGGGAGGGGGGGAGAGACGACCACTATGTGAGCTGGTTAAAGGATAAAGTGGTTCAGTAAGGTGGATAACAATGTATAATAGCATAGAAAATGTCATGAAAACAGAGCAAAATATATTTATTTATACCCCTCTTTATCTCCCCTGGAGGGGACTCAAAGCAGCATTAACATAAAAGCATCAGCAAAACCATATAAATATGCGAACATTCAAACAGGATTAAATATAAATTGTATTTTAAAATTCCCAATTAAAATCCATTAAAACAAATTGAAAGTTAAAAATCACAGCACCCCCTGAATTGATCTTAAACACCTTAATCTTTAAAAGCCTGTCTGAATAAGAAGGTGTTTACCTGCTGCTGGAAGGATAGCAGGGAGGGGCGCATTTTGGCTTTCCTGGGCAGGGAGTTCCAGAGTTGAGAGGGAGCCACCAAAAAGAAAAGCCTGCTTTTTCGTTCCCACCAACCGAGTTTGAGATGGAAGTGGGGCCTCTCCTGAAGGTTTCAGGGCCTGGGCAAGTTCGTATAAGGTGATGCGGTCAGCCAAATAGCCTGGACCTGAACCATCTAGAGCTTTAAAGGTCATAACCAGCACTTTGAATTGAATTGTGCATGTTTACCTAGGAGTAAGTCCCATTAAACAGAACCTGAATTGCATCTGAGTAGACATATGGATGCAAAATGCCCACAAAATTATTTTGTATACACTATCTCTATATACTCAAAACAATGACAATAAATAGCTGTAGTTGTTTGCTGTCAAGTCATTGACAATGTATTGTTTCACTAAGGCAAACCTATCATGGAGTTTTCTTGCAACGTTTATTGAGAAAGGTTTGTTTTCACTATCCTCTGAGGTTCTGAGAGTATGACCTGCCCATTATTAAGGAGGTAATAAATATTATTAATGTTTAGCATATATGGAGAACATATTGCATATCTTCTTATCTATTTAGAACATTGATGATTTGCCTACCTCCGTCTGTATGAGCTCCTGAAGGCAACTCGCAAATCAAAGTTATAAATTAATACCAAAAAAAGAGAGAAAGGCACAAAAAATCTGAACCAGTTAAAAGCAAGTTGTAAGGCAAAAGGAAGCACAAATAAGCATTACGCAGACCAAAGGCCAACCAAAGAAGTCTACCAAGATGATGCATTTATAATCATATGTACAGCATATGACTTGTTCAACACAGCTTCATATGATCAGCACGACATTAAACAAGACCTTCAATATAAACATTAGAAGTAAGTTCATCAACACATATTATTGGAACATGGAATGGGAGAAACATGAATGAGAGAAAGCTAGAGAGCCAGCACGGTGCAGTGGTTCGAGCATTGGATGATGACTTTGGAGGTCAAGAAAATCCCATAGCAGGTCTGCCTTAGGGTTGCCATAATTTGTAAATAGCTCAAAGGCAAACAGCAGCAGAAACAACAATAACAGCAACAGTAAAGCATTGTAAAATAAGAAATGGAACATATAAACATAACAACATTTGGGATGAGTGAGTGAAAATGAACATGACTGAAACCTTTTGAATATAAGCTATAATATTGACTTATTATAGCTGGAGTCATATTCTCCAATATTTCACACATGAATACTGGGACACATATGCCCCAAGTAGCATCAGCATGTGGTCAAGAGGCAAAAGTTATTAAGGAGAGGAAGAATGTAGAGGGGAGAGAGAGAAAAATGAGATATTTAAAAGCAGCTGAAAAAATGGGACAACAGGGGTTAATCATGACATTTACTGTCAAATTGGAAGACTTAGAAGCTATGCAGTGTGAAGGATCGTCAAAAACATCTGGAGGGAACCAGGTTGTGTACCATTAATTTGATATCACAAAATGATTACTATGTTCATCATGAGGTTTTCTTTGTCAGACATCTTCAGCCTTTTCTCTAGACATCTAATAATCCAGCATTAAAAAAAGATTCTGAAAGAAACCGTATTTACTTCCAAAGACAAATGTTTAGAATCATAAAGCCAATATTATCTGATTGATTGTTCCTAATCTAAATATATTAAACGTTAAATGCATAAGAATTTTCATTTGAAAGCTGGATATGAACTCAAGAGGAATGAGTTCTAATCCATGCAGGTTTAATGCTGAACCTTATAATAAAACATCCACATGGTAAAGAGGTTGCTCATTTGAACCAAGAGTCAGGCATCAAGGGGAATTCATAAGCAGTTTCTTGGTAAAATAGATCTGAAACTGAATATGTCAGAAAAGAAACATTCATATTTTTTTTCACCATAGTTCCAGCAATTTGTTTTGGTGGATTTATATATTTTCGCTATTCTATCTGGGTCAAAGTACCATCTGTACACCAGTTTAATCCAGTCCTCTTTATATTTATAGCAAACTGATGTACGGAACTTTCTTTCACCTATGGTGGCTTTGTAAAAAGGCGAGGAAGTTCTGGACTATGAAAATAGATAATTGGAAAAGATATTTAAAATAGCAATGACGAGGAAGCCAGACCAATACCTTTTAGGTATAATAGATCCAAATATTAACCTCAATGAGAATGAAAAAAAGATATTTTTGGTGCTAACCACCGCCGCACATATGCAAAATATTAGAAATCGGTAGGATCCCCAACAAAGGAAGAATGGATCTTAAAGATTATAGATACTATACAGATTGAATGGCTCACAGAAGCATTGAAAGAGAATAGCGAAGGAGCAGATAAAGGCAGGAAGTATGACTGGTCGTGTGTACAGGAATACTGCAAAAATGAATATAATGTTGTTTTACATTTAAATTGGGAATAAGTTTTATAAAAGTAAAAGATAGGCAAAGTTGTAATAATAATGATCTGTATTATAAAATATTGGGTAAATGAATTATAAGTGGTATTATGTCAATAGTTAGATATGAGTATTGAAAAGAGGTGTTTTTCTCTTACGTTTTTTTCTTAGGCTACTAAAGAAGGTCAAGAAGATAAGTTGTGAACAACTGAAATAAGCTCTGTAAGGCTATAATGGATGGGATTTGAATGATACACCTACCCAAATTCTCTCTCTCTTCCCCCCCCCCTTTCTGGGCACTTTCTTCTCAAATGCTATTTTGCTTCTTACCTATTTTCAAACTTATGGAACTTTTTATTACTTTTCTTGTTGACTCTATATCCACTTTTTAAAATGTATCTTGCAAAATTCAATAGAGATTTTTTTTAAAGAAAAGAAACATTCATTTATCATTCCCTTCTTCTGAAGGGAGATAGTTCTCCATGTGAGTTCCCTGACTCACTTGTGTACTCCTTTGCTCTTTTCTTTTTTTATTTTTTTTTGTTAAATAGTTTTTATTAGGGTTTCAACAAGTATTGGGGTTGTGGGGTTGGGGTGGGTGGGGAGGGCAGCTAGGGAGAGGAGGAGGAGGGGCTACCGGGGGACCTGGGGTGGGGGGCCGGGGGGGGGAGAAAAGAACTGGGTGCACTGGGGGGGAGGGTTGGCTGTGGGCAGTCTCTGGGGAGAGTTGGTGAGTGTCCTTTCTTCTTCGTTATCGTCCATGTGTTTCTAAGTAATTGTGTCCCCTCTCCTGTTGTCAGTTTTCTCGGAGCCTATGTTGTGTCTTTCTTGGCTGACAAAGCGGCCAGTGGGTTTCACTCGTCAGGCGCTGTTCCGGGTTTTTAGAAAGTCTTTGACCGGAGACCAGTCGGTTCTTTTGGGCGGGTATCCGCCCGTTTCGATTAGGAGGAAAGTGAGTTTGTCCATGTCCATAATTTCCCCTATCTTGATCAACCAATCCTCAGTAGTGGGGGTCTCCGCGTTCTTCCATTTTCTTGCATACACTATCCTCGCTGCCGTTGATAGGTATGTGAAGAGTCTTTCTGCGTTCTCCTCTGGTAGGTCTTCCTCTGTCGTCAGGCCCAATAGGAATGCTTCCGGTCTAAGCTCAACGGAGAGACCAAGAATCTTTTGTGTCGCTGAGTGGATCTTCTTCCAAAAGTTCACCGCACGCTGACAGGTCCACCACATATGGTAGAAGGTGCCCGTCTGGGAGCCGCACTTCCAGCATTTGTTTTGTGCTTCCCAGTACATGAGACCTAGTTTGTGCAGCGTCATGTACCAGCGATTAAACATTTTGTGCCAATTTTCCTTGAGCTCCATCACATATGTGTATTTTATTCTTTTCCTCCAGACTTTCTCCCATTCATGGAGCGTGATTGGCCGGCCGATGTTGTTGGCCCATTTTATCATGCATTCCTTCACCACTTCCGTTTCGGTGGACCACTCCAACAGCCTGGAGTATAATTTAGTAATTTGCTTCTTACGGACCTTTAGCAGGGGTTTCCACAGGTCTTCTTTCTCCTCGAACCCCAAGAGTTCATCCTGCTTGAAGCGCTCCTTCATTTGATGGAGGTGGAGCCATTTTATTGAAGTTGACCCTGATCTGGTCCTGTGGCTTCAGGCGTCTTTTCCCCCCTACTTTGACAGTGAGGTCTGCATAGGTGGGCCATGCACTCCCTCCCAGTAGTCTTTTCTGACTCGCTTCCAGGGGAGAGACCCAGAGGGGGGTGAAGCGGTAGAACCTCCTTTTATACTTCTGCCAGACTCTCATTAAGGCGGCTCTTAGTGGATGTCTCCTGAGGCACCTCCCCTCTTTTGTGTTAGCATACCATAGAAAGTTGTGCCACCCAGATTGTAGATCGAAGCCCTCCAGAGCCAACAACTCATCCCTTTTCAGGTCCATCCAATCTGCCAGGAAGGACAGGCTCCAGGCCTCGAAGTATAACTTCATGTCTGGAAGACCCAAGCCTCCTCTTCCTTTGCTATCTATCAGTGTTGAGTATCTGATCCTCGCTTTGTTTCCATTCCATATGAATTTCAAGATGTCTCTTTTCCATATGTCGAATACTCGGTTTGTTCGTATGACCGGGATGTTCTGGAACAGGTAGAGCAGTCTTGGGAGCACGTTCATTTTGACCGCCGCTATCCTCCCCATGAAGGAGAGACCTGCCTGTCTCCAGCTTTCCAGATCTGCCTGTACCTTTTTCCATAGAGTCTCGTAGTTGTTTTTCACTAACTGGGAGTTTTGGGCTGTCAGGTGGATCCCCAGGTACTTGATGGATTTTGCGACTTGGATGCCTGTCTGGCATTCCAGTCCCTCTTGCCGGGCTTTGGGCATATTCTTCGTTAAGATCTTCGTTTTGGTCTTATTTATCTTCAGCCCCGCCAGTTTGCCGAACTCCTCTATGTCAGTTAGCCACGCCTGCAGGTTGGTCACCGGTTCCTCTACGAAGCAGATCAGATCGTCTGCGAAGGCTCTTACTTTGAACTCATGTTTTCCTAGTTTCGGGCTGAGCAGCTGCTGGTTTGCTCTGAGCTTCCTCAACAGAATTTCTATTGAGAGCACGAAGATCAGGGGTGAGAGAGGGCATCCCTGTCTCGTTCCTTTTTGAATGGCAAATCTCTCTGTTGGATGGCCGTTGATCCAGATGTTCGCTTTTTGCCTTTCGTAGATCGCCCCGATAGCCTTCATGAAGTGTTCGCCCATTTCTATTTCTGACATTAGGAGCTGGAAAAAGCTCCAGTTTAGATTGCCGAAAGCCTTTTCCGCATCCAGGGCGAGAAAGGCCACTTCCTTTTTGGGATGTGTCTCATAGTATTCTATGAGGTCCATGACCACCCTAACATTGTCTCTGGTTTGCCTGCCCGGGAGGAAGCCATTCTGGTCCGGCCCCACCCACTCGTGCAACCAGGCTTTCAGCCTTTCTGCAAGGATGCTTGCTAAGATCTTATAATCATTGTTGAGAAGGGAGATGGGCCTGAAGTTGGCCACGTTAGTGCCATCTGACCCCTCCTTGTGGATTAGGGTGATGTTGGCCTCTCTCCACGATTCAGGGATCACCCCTTCAGTCAACACTCTGTTGAAGATTCTCTGCAAAAAGTGAACTGTTTCATTGGTCAGTGTCTTATAAAATTTCGCGGTCAACCCGTCCGGACCTGGGGCCTTGTTGGTTCCTAGGCTCTTGATCGCCTTCCTGATCTCCTCTTCCGAGATTTCCTTATTCAGGGAGAGTTTGTGGTGGTCTGGAATTTTCCCTAGCTTCTGCTGCCTCAGGTAGCGCAGTATGTCATCCTTCTCCACCTGATCTCTAGAGTAGAGGTTGGCGAAAAACCCTTGAAATTCTTTTGAGATATCATCATCTCTTGAGGACAATTTGTCACCACATCTGATCTTGGTAATAAATTCCCCTTGCCGCTTCTTCCGAATCCTCCTCGCTAGCCATTGACCTGGTTTGTTGGCATTTTGGAAGTTCTTTTGCTTCAAGAATTTCAAGTCTTTGGACATTTGCTCCAATTCGAGGTGATGTTTCTGTTGTTTCAGAGCAGCCAGGTTGCAGACCAACTCCCGGTTTCTCGGGGACGCCTTTAATTTTGTTTCTTCCACCCTGATTTTTCCCTGCAGTTCTTGCATCTTTTCTCTGCGGATTTTGTTCTTGACTGCGTTGTGTTGGATAAGATGGCCTCTCAGCACTGCCTTGTACGCATCCCAAATGATATCTGGCGGGGTTTCTTGTTTGTCATTGTGTTTAAAGTAGTCGGTTGTTATTGATCTGTAGCGTCTGATATCCTCTTCTTTTTTCAGGAGGTTATTGTTTAGTCTCCATCTTCTTGTGAAGGGTTTGTGATTCACAACCATCTCCAGTGGGCAGTGATCAGAGATATCACTTGGAAGTATGGTGATCCGCGAGACCTTTGTGATCAGGGAGTTGGACACCCAGACCATGTCGATTCTCGACCAGCTCTGGTGCCTGTGGGAGTAGAACGTGTAGTCTCTCTCACCACAATTGCTGGCGTCCTGGAGTCCCATGTTGTCTCTGAGCTGTAGGAACGTCTTTGGGAGCATATCTCTCGTGTCTGAGTTCGGACCTGGTGTTTTCCTCACCCCAGGTGACCTGTCAAGTCGTGCGTCTATCACTCCATTGAAGTCCCCCATCAGGATTAGGCTGTCAAAACGTTGCTCTTCGATGTGTTTCTGCAGCTCCTTTACGAATTGTGATTTGGGGCCATTTGGGGCATAAATGCTACAAAATAACAGTCTCTGGAGACCCATCTTGACCGTCACTCCTACCATTCTGCCCTCTTCATCGTTGAAGGCTAATTCAGCTGGATATTTGTCGGTCACGTAGATGGCCACTCCATTCCGTTTCCTCTCAGCTAGTGAATGGAAGAGATTGCCGATACGCTTGTTCTCCAGATGGTGTGCGTGAGGCTTCTTGGTGTGTACTTCCTGAAGTGCCACTACATCGTATCTCTTCTTTCGTAGAAAGTTAAATAGCCGTTTCCGTTTGGGAGCAGAGTTCAGTCCGTTAATATTGTTTGAAAAGCAAGAGATCTGGACATGAAGGTCACTCATCTTGCATTTCTATTGTGTGGTCCGGTTCGCCGCGTCCTGTCTCCGTAACTCGTGGGTCGTCCTCTTTACCTTTGCCGTGTGGATCTCGCCTGGATGTGGTCAGCTCATGCTCTGGGGAGCCGAAGCGTCTTTTCTTCGAGGAGTCACTTTGGCTGGATTGTGCTGGTGTTCTTTGCCGACGGTCTGATTTTAGTTTTTCCATGAAGGCTTTGGCCTTATCGATGAAAGTCAGCCAGAATCTTTGGCCCTCATAGGTGGCCATAACTCCCTCCGTTTTTTCCCACCTGAAGCGGATTCCTCTATTTTTTAGTTCCTCCGTCAGGAAGTGATAGCTTCTTCTTTTGCTAATGGACGATGCTGTGAACTTCTTTAATATGGTCACTCTGCTCCCCTTGTAGATCGGTTCAGCTGACTTTTTTTCCCATAGGATCTCATCTCTGATTTTCCGTCTTTCAAAACGAACCACCACATCTCGTGGTGTCTTGTTCTTCTTAGAGTATGCCGTAGTGACCCGGAAGACTCTGCCGATCTCCTGCGCGGTTTCGCCCTCTCCTTTCTTTAGGATGGTAGCTGTCAAGTTGTGGACTATTTTTTGCAGGTCCTCGTTGGGCTTTTCAACTATGTTTCTGAAACGCAGCAACATTTCCAGCTCGTTCTGCTCCAATCTCTCTTGAAGCTGCTCAAGCCTTGCACTTTTAGTTTCAACTTTTTCCAGCCTGGCCTTCATTTGGTCCTGGGCGGTCGCAAGCCTCCCTTCGTCTTGTTTTATCTCCCCAATTTCTTCATGGATGCGTGATAGTTCCTTGGAGAGATCTGATTTGATGCTCTGCAGCTGATCTTGGACCGATCTGTGCTGGGATTCTTGTCTGTTGGCCATCAGCTCCATTTGTTTCTGGGCTTGTTCCTGCCTTTCTGCTATTCTTTGGACTTCCCTTAGGATGTCCTTGAGTGTCGTCTCTTCTGACATCGTCTGCTTTTTTACTGCACCAGTGGTGATCTTGGTGACCCTTGAATTGGCCATAGCTGCACTTGGATGTCTCCCTGGCTTGCTCCCGGTGTGCGGGGGGGTGGAGTAGTACCTTCGCGGGGTCTTCCTCTCTCCAATCCTGTGTGGCGGCGTGCGTCGGGGAGGTTTGCCGGGATGTTCAGGTGCCAAGGGCTTGTTCTGGTCCCCAGCGCTCTGAGTGGGGCCTCTTGTATTTTGCCTTGTTCTAGTTGTGGGGGGAGGGGGGAGGAGACATTAGCACCTCGCCCAATCACTCTCCTGCTGCTAGACCTTATCTTTCAGCCCTTTCTTCCCCCTCTGTAGTAAATACTTGTGGAGGTGGCACCTTCTAATCTGTGTCTCTTGGGTGTGGGTATATTCTTGTCCTCAGGTCTTTTCTTTTCTCCCCCCTTCCTTTATTTCCCTTTCCAAAATGGCGCTCCCGCCAAAAACTCCTGTCTTCTTCCCCTGTTTCTCTGCCTGTTATCTCTTTTTTATTTTTAAAGAATAATACACACAGTATAACTATGATGTCCATAAAAGGCCAAGTACTGTGTATAAGTTTTAAAAGTTTGCAGTCAGCATCATGTCAAAAACAGAATTAGTTGAGAAGGAAGAATGAAGGTACTCTGAATATGCCTACAACATAACAGATACAGATTTTTATGACATGTCAAATCTCACTGAGCAGCAATGACTTACACCCCACTTTCATTTATTTTTATGAGACATTTCAGAGTAACGCAAATGTACATATGCGCCTGCAAATCTGCTTCTAGACAACACAATTACAAGGTGAAACTACAGTGTTGGCTTCATCTGCATACAGTTTTACAAGATAGAGTTGTCATCATAAGTAAATCATACTTCTTTCCTGTATGTAGTCTTTCCCATAGTGTACGTGTATAAGTGTGTGGTTTCGCTATCTATTCTGCTGTCAATGAACAGCTGAGTTACTACTGCACCAAATTAGCCTCAATTTATTTTGCAAACATGGAGGTGGGATGCTAAAATTCAGCAGCAACAAAGAAGGAAAGAAAAACAGGCAGGCAGAAAGATATGCCAACTGGTCCAATGCCAATTATGTAACTTCTTCTTCTTCCTTCATTTGTTTTATTATATAAAGGAAGTAAAGGGAAAAGGCATGATACAGCACATCTGCAAAAGGTGGATAGCAAAATATTGGGAGTGCCTCTCAATTATCCTTTAGTTACCATGCATTTCAAATTTTGGAGCTATTCCTTTGCTAATTTGTCAGTGCCTCTCAGGCTTAATTAATTTTACCTGGAATGATGTTTCATCAAACTGTGTACTTCAATTAGATGTTTGATTAACAAATAACAATGAAAATATGTATTTCTTTTTTTAAGGAATGATACAAAATTGCAAAATTTGTAATTTCTGGTGGTGTGGCCATCAATCATGTTCTGGAATTTACATCTGAATAAATGCAAGCTCTGGCAGTAATCCTGTAAAACTGCAACCCTTGGCCCTAGGGTTGCCACATGAATAAGGGACAGGTACCTAAAAATAGGGAAATTTTCACAAAAATAAGGGACACTTCATAAAAACTTGAAAATCATCAATTGATTTTCAAGTTTTTATGAAGTGTCTCTTATTTTTGTTTTAAAAAATCCCTATTTTTAGATACTTGTCCCTTACTCTTTTATCAAATGTGGCAACCCTACTTGGCCCTCTAACCTTCAATCCCAACCCCCTACCCCATATGGCCCTCTATCCAGCACTTTAATTATTCTCACAGAAAAATACACAGCTTGGATCTCTCCTTGATTTCAAAAGTGAGGTTCACAGAAAGTACAAATGATGAGCAACATTTATAAAAACAGTGTATATCTTGGCATTACTTCGCAAACGAAGATTCTTTAGGAAGGACTCATCCCACGCTTTTTATAAGCGCGTTGATGACTAAAAAGGCCAATCTGAGATAGGCAAGTCCAGTTGCAGAAAGCACAGCAGAATGTCTCCTTGGGTGATGTTGTTTCCAAGTTGCGGTTCTTTCTGCATTGTCGTTTCTCTTCAAGACCTGTTTGGCATGTCTTCACGAAAGAGGCCACAGCATTGTGGATAGTGTGTCTCCATGCCTCCCGATGTGAGGCCAGGGTGGACCATTTTTGGTGATCAATCTGGCCGAGCCTGAGATGTTGTTTCAGGGAGTCCTTATATCTCTTTTTTTTAAGGCGCCTCTCTTGCACTGACCTGTGGCGAGTTCACCGTAGAGTAGTATCTTTGGGAGGCAGTAGTCTTCCTTCCTAGAGACGTGTCAGTCCAGTGTATATTTAGGATTGTGCAAAGACAGCGCTGATGAAAGCGTTCGAGGAGTCGTAGGTGTTGGCAATAGGTGACCCTTGTATCAGACCCATATAGGAGAATAGACAGTATGATAGCTCTGTACACATTGATTTTGGTGCTTTGTCTCAGGTGTTTGTTACTCCATACTCTTTTGTGAAGCCTTCCAAATGCACTATATGCCTTTGCTAATCTGTGATCGATCTCTTTATCAATCTTGGCATCTGAAGAGATGATGCTTCCCAGGTAGGTGAACTGCTGAACAGACTTAAGCACAGATTTACCTATGCTGACGTGGGGATGATGGTGTTCTTCCTGTGGTGCAGGCTGTTAGAGAACTTCCATTTTCTTCAGGCTGACTTCCAGCCCAAACAGCTCTGCAGCTGTTGCAAAGCAGGATGTCAGGCGCAGCAGAGCTGCTTCTGAATGGGCGACAAGGGCAGCATCATCAGCAAAAAGCAGTTCACAGACTAGATAGTTTAGAGTCTTAGTGTGAGCCCTCAGACAGCTTAAGTTGAACAAGCTACCATCAGTACGATAGTGTATATATATATATATATATATTCTTCTTCTTCGAGATCTTCTTCTTCTTCGAGATCTTCCATAGCCCTTTGGAGCATCATGCTGAAGAAGATTGCAAATAGGGTTGGTGCAAGAACACAACCTTGTTTCACTCCGTTAGAATACGCAGCATGGCTTTCTCCTTGATTTCAAAAGTGAGGTTCACAGAAACTACAAATGATGAGCAACATTTATAAAACAGTGTAGGGCAGTAGCAAAGGCAGAAACAAGCCCTGCCAATCACCCATGTTCTGCCCTGAAAAGTAATACCACAATCTCAAAGGCTGAAGGAGGTGACTGACATGATTCCTATCTCAAATTCAAACATACAGTATAACAGACTTTTTAATCCTCTGTAGGTTGAATTCATGGATGTAGCACACACTGTAATAAAGCCTATACCATAACAAAAATTTATCTTTCTTAAATAAGAAACCTAAATACATGCAATCCCAGCATTCCAAACACCCGACTTACAAATTATTCATAGTTGAGAACAGGGGTGAGACAACAGAAAGTGAGAGAAATCTACCTCTTGGAAGGGAAATTCACTCCTGAAAGAGTTGTCATGGGAAAAATGTGTCTCAGTTGAAGCTTTATCAGCAATCCTTTTTTCTAAAACAAGCTATTTTTTTCAAAACCGAGTTATCACAGAAAGTGAGGTTAAATCTTCTGGACAGAAGCCCAGATATCAAAGCAAACACCACGGGGATGCTAACCATTCCCTACACGATTCAAAGCTTTAAAACTATATTTTGGCAGGAGTTACACATTTTAAAAGATACCTGTTCTGACTTACATACAAATTCAATTTAAGACCATACCTACAGAACTGATCTTGTTCATAACTTGGGATCTGACTGTACAAATTAAATTTTATTTACTATTTTAAACTTGTTAAAACAGGATTTTTCTCAATGATCAAGCTAATCGCAGTTATATAGACATACAAAAGCTTCCTTCAGATCCCACATCAGGAGAAAGGCAGGATATATATATATATATATATATATATATATATAAACACACATATATATATATATATATATATATATATATATATATATATACATATACACATATATACACACACACACACCTCACTGAGCAACAGTTGCAAAAAAATCAAATAAATTGTTTGCATTATAATCAGGGTGGAGACAACATGACCATTCATTCATGGTCATCCTGTGAGTGGATACACAGCAAATTGCAATCTCACAAGTTTATTTATATAGTGTTTTTCACACCTAGCACTGAAAACATCTTACAGCATATCAAATAACAGCAATTTGACAGCATATCAAATTCAATATGCACATGTAACCCCAAGAATTATTGGTTCCGTCTGGTGGAAAGAGAAACTCTAGAGAAGAGGCATTTGGTAGTCTCTACAACTATTCCAGGGTAAACTACTCCAGAGCTGCTCCAATGCAGCCCACAAAAGCCTCAGAACTTTTTGGTGTCAGATTGAGAGCACATTGGTACCACCACTGCTGTGCCAATGGCCTGAAGAAGCTCCCTCACAGAGGCTTGTTGACAACATTGCTTTTCTGGTCTCATGGCTGGACACCCTATTGTGATCTCACCAGAAATGATATTGCTAGCAAACCTCTGCAAGGAAGCTACTTGTGGCCCATGACACTGTGGTGGATCTGTTAGACAGGTGAACAATGGATCCAATCCAATCCATTTTTCCATACCTCAAAAACACTAGGTTCGCTATGGAGCTCCAGAGGAAATCCCATTTCCTGTTGTACTGGATTAATGGCCGGATGCAGCACTTCTGCTGCAAATCCATCATATATCATGTGGACCTCCCTGAGATCTGGGCAGGGCCATTAATGTTCAGATCTCATAGCTGTGTTCCATTCATAGGGTCAAAGCTGACTTAGTGAGAAATACCTTGCATCTATTTTATATTCTCATTTGTGGCTTTGAAATTACCGCCAACAAGTGTTGAGCAATAAGATTTCTGCAAGCAAGTCCTGCACTGGTGTTTTGTCGGAGCCCACAGAACTGTGAGATACTATACATGTCCTGAATTCACTTAGTGTTTGCAACATTCATTTATAAAGGGACCCATACAACCTCAAAGAAAAATACATACACAACACACACATCAAAGAAAAGGGAAGAGAAGGATCCTTCCTTTTATTAGTTGAAATTCCGCATTTAGTTTGCAGAAGAATACTGACTGGTAACATTAGGAGCCCTTTGTTGGAAAGCGCCCAAAATCATTACTGCTCTAAAACTTCCCTGTATCTGACTGTACCCAAGCATAGTCAACAGAAGGTATATGTCATTGATTAGATGCATTCGTGAAAGAGACCTTGTAAGTTCAGACCATAATGAACTATACATACTTTCAGAAATATTAGCTGACTTGGGAAATAAGATTAGGCCTTATATAGACACTTTTTTGGAAGAAGAATATGTACAACTGTTACTCATTTGTTGCAGGAAACCCAGATATACTTACATTTCCCCAGCATTAAAAATTAACTGTTGCTAAACTCATGCTGTTTTTTTTAAACTAGCAAATACCAACATCACTTAAGCTTTTGCCTTATAAGATGCAACGGAACAAATGAGCAAATACCTGCTGCTTAGTGCCAGTAACATGCTGTTAAAATAAGCACTATCACGAAAACACAGAAGTGCAAGGGAATATCAAAATACAAAGCTTATTATTAGAGCATGATATACACATAAAGGTAAATGAGGACACTGTATGGAAAGTGCCCAATGTCCTACTGCAAAGTTTCCCAAGTGGGTTGAAGTAAAGGTGAAAGTTATGTAATCATATTCAAAGTATTTGTAATCCAAAGGATCCGATGATCCTGTTGCGGTATAGTTCCACAGCAAAGGTAAGGTATTTGTAATCCGAAGGATCCGATGATTCTGATATGGTGAAGTACAGCCGTGGATATAGGAGGGCGTGTCCAAGAGTCACTCGCAGTCGGAGCTGCTGGAAGCGGAGGAGAGCAATATTCTCCTACGAAAAGATGCTGGTCATGGGTAAACGCCGACGGTCAACTGGTGCTAGTAATCCCAGGCCAAGAGGGGGTCCATTTCACCCATCTCGGGTTTTATCAAGGCGTCGTAGTGGTTTACATGCATTCCAGACTCGAACTGAGATGGTTCATGAGCATAACCCCAGACTCAGTAGTAGGGGTGACTCAGTTCGAGTCTGGAATGCATGTAAACCACTACGACGCCTTGATAAAACCCGAGATGGGTAAAATGGACCCCCTCTTGGCCTGGGATTACTAGCACCAGTTGACCGTCGGCGTTTACCCATGACCAGTATCTTTTCGTAGGAGAATATTGCTCTCCTCAGCTTCCAACAGCGAGCGACTCTTGGACACGCCCTCCTATATCCACGGCTGTACTTCACCACACCAGGATCATCGGATCCTTAGGATTACAAATACCTTACCTTTGCTGTGGAACTATACCACAACAGGATCATCGGATCCTTTGGATTACAAATACTTTGTATATGATTACATAACTTTCACCTTTACTTCAACCCACTTGGGAAACTTTGCGGTAGGACATTGGGCACTTTCCATACTGTGTCCTCATTTACCTTTATGTGTATATCATGCTCTGATAATAAGCTTTGTATTTTGATACTCCCTTGCACTTCTGTGTTTTTGTGTTAGGTGAATTAGCCCTGCTAGGGCTTACTTTAAAATAAGCACTATACCTGTTGATGATCACCAGAAATAAGAAATCTCTATTTCTAGACTTTCTAGAAGGAATATTTTCTGTCACCTGTATTAGTTTGCCAAATGGTTTTGAGATAAGCAACAGACCCTAGCTGTGTATTCTCCTGTAAGTACAAAGCTACCAAGCCTTTTTGTCAATATCAACAATATTCTGTTCCAATTTTTTTAGGGTCCATCATTGCAGGTCTTCAAGCAGATTTTGAGGCTAATTTGTTTATTACTGCTCTTTATTAAATAAGATTTTTTTTCTGGAATGTCTGTCTGGGATTTTGTTGTTCTTACTCTACAGAATTCCATTTGATTAAACTAATGTTGTTCTGTGTTATTATTGTGTTGTTTTCTTTTTAAAAAAAGGTTGGATGCTGGAATTGACCCTTTTTAGGGTTGTTCCCTTAAAAAGCAGTTTACATAATTGTAAACAAAATCAATACAATTAAGACGGGTGAATCTATGATCTACAGTTTCAACACAGAAGCTTTAATATGATAGTGGGATTTTTAAAAAGGAAGAATAACTACTGTGCTCTATTGCTCCCTTGAAACCAGCAGGAGAGTTGCTGTAGCAATATATTTCTTTCAAGGCTTTCTTGCACTTTTGAGAGAAACCAAACCACATCATTGTCCTCGTTATTTTAAAAAAAGTCACTATAAAAAAGGTTATCAATATCTGCTTCTGTCCAACCCTGTAGAGATAACAAGTGGGCCCCATGTTTTGTTGCTGGCAACTTATGAGGGGAAAGTGCTGTTTAAGTTATCAATGTTTGTCTGTTTGGACAATGCTATAGTTGATTTTTGATAGTGGAATGAAAAACAGTAAGCCTGTTACATTTTTAGTTTGTATCTTGACAGATCGAACTTCAGTGACTCTAACGTATGCCCTTAATAGTGGTCTATTTCAGGATGTTAATTATTATTATATTTGTAAATTATTAACCATTGATTTCTTTTTCTAGGAAGCCAGTCTCCAATACTTTTCCAAAAGTACAGTTTTATAATTTGTTTCCAACAGAAGGTTGCCTCAAATAAAGTAAAGGACAGGCTTGAGAGATCAAAAGACAAGCATCAATGGATATCACTGCTCATGATGGAAGTGACCAGGGTTGGACAAAGCATGCTCAAGGGAGATACCAACATGAAATTGTTCAGTTACAGCTTATGAAGAAATTCAGTTCTCTGACATCAACCTTGAACCTTTTGTATCCAGATCTGGATCCATATTTTGTACCCAAACCTTTCCTTCTTGAATGAAACACAATTTACAATCACAAAACAGAACATCCTCTCTATGGATATATATGTATGTATTCATGCATGCATGCATGCATACACACACACACACACACACACACACACACAATTCCTAGAATGGGGAAATCCTTAGCGAAGAGGCAAAATATCTTGTGGGAAGCTCTATAGACAGATGGAAAGTTGGTAGAAATCTCCTCCTCCATGAAATCAACTTAGGCTTCAACCTCCACCCTCCAATTCTATTTCAGATATTACATGTGTTTATTTATTTGGAAATGATACAATGTTTTGTTAGTATTGTTATGGGGGTGCTTAGCATTGTTGTTGTTAATTCCCATCAAGTCAACTTCAACTTATGGTTGGTGATTCCATGGATGAGAATCCTCCAAGACACCATGTCATAAACAGCTCTGCTCAGGTCTTGAAGACTCAGGGCTGTGGCTTCCTTCATGGAGTCTATCCATCTGGAATGCAGTCTTCCTCTATTTCCTACTGCCTTCTACCTTACCAAGAGCTATTGTCTTTTCTAGTGGATCATGTCTTCTATTGATGCAGCCAGAATACAGCAATCCCAGTTTAGTCATCTTTGCTTCTAGAGAGAGTTCAGGCTTTACTTGCTCCAGGACCCATTTGTCTTATTAGCAGGCTATTGTATTCATAGGAACTCTTCTCGAGCACCACATTTCTAATGAATTATTTTCTTCATATCAGTTTTCTTCACTGTCCATCTTTCACAAGCATACAGAAAAACGTAAAATATGGGAGCCTGAACCATCCTAACTTTAGTATTCACTGATATATCTTTACACTTCTTCGCATACATGGGTTTAATGTAGTATTTACTGCTTTTTTTCTTTGCATTTCATTTCCATCTGACCTTTTTGTTATTCTATTTTTACTCTATGCCATAAAAGTGTCTGTGTGTGTATATGTTTGTCTTATTTCATCCATACACCTGCCAAATGTGTATGGATAACACTTCATGTATCTGATACACTGCATCCTAGACTAACTTAGTACAAGAATAGGGCTGCAGATGAGCTCCTTTCTTTTGGAAGGAATGATTGATAGCCCTGGGATCCTCTTACATTATATAATTATAGTACTATGATCCCACTTTAACTGCCATGCCCGCATCCAATGAAATCCTAGAGTTTATAGTTTGGGAAAATACTAGAGTTCTCTACCAGAGAATTCTAAATAGCCCTTCCTCTCCTGCTTGTCGTGCTAACTGAGACCAAACTCCTTTTGCACTTTAAACTCAGTTTTCAGCCACTGAAGTAAGCTGAGGATGAAGTGGGAAACTGATGAAAGAAAAAAGCCTGGGATATTTTTTAAAAATCTATTGAAAAAGTGGGACAACAGAAAATTAAATATGTCTTTCTCTGCCAAATCAGATATGAACTATTTAGCATGCAATTAATTTCAACTCCTATCATTTCTACCATGTCTCAGACACCACTAGGAAAGCTGGAGCTTCACTGCTGATATCAGGATGGAAAGGAAGGACAGAAGGAAGGAAGGAGATCATGCCAAAAGCAAAGCCAGAACTTGTTGAGATTAATAAAAAAAATAAATTAATATCATTTTTTGTTTATTTTTGCAGAACTGAGCAGTGTGAAATCATGAAGTCATTAGGTTCACCCCTTGTGCAATAAGAATTATTGCATAGTGGGCAACTGGGCTCAGCCAAGCACTTCTGTACATACTGAAAAATGATATATTATTCTCCTAATTTATTTTTTTAAAGATGCTTGATCAACCTCATAATCTATGTAATCAAGCCTTCCCAAAAATGTGACCTTCAGATCAATGATACTCACCTCATCCACAATCAGTATGTCCAATGACCATAATAGGTTGGGATGACAGCAACTGTAGCTTCAAACATCTTGAAGCACTAGGATAATGAAAGTTGGTTTAGCCCACCATCCCTGTGTGAGCATCTTTTTTATTATGCTTATTATTTATTGATTTATTTCTGGTATTTCTATCCCGTCTCTTCTCTACCCCCGAAGGGGGACTCAGGACGGCTTACATATAGTAGCAATACAATGCTGCTAAAAACAATTACAGTAATAAAATCATTATTCACTACAAACAGCAATAATTAAAACAGTAATTCCAGCATTAATTGAAACCATAAACATTATCGCAATATCATCAGCCGTAATGTCATTCCAGTCCATATCTGTCTACACTGCTCCTTCTATCTATTGTCTGAAAGCCTGGTCCCAGAATCATGATTTTAATTTCTTCCTGAAGGCCAGGAGGGATGAGGTCGATCTTATCTCATTTGGGAGTGTGTTCCATAGGCGGGGGGCCACGGCTGAGAAGGCCCTGTCCCTTGTCCCCACCAGACGCATTTGCGATGCTGATGGGAGCAACAGCAGGGCCTCCCCAGATGATCTTAGGTTATGAAGTGGGGCGTAAAGGCAGATGCACTCGGACAAGTAAGTGGGTCAGAACCGTATAGAGCTTTATAGGTCAAAACCAGCACTGAATTGGGCTCAGAGATGGTCCGGTAGCCAATGGAGCTGACATAACAGCGGGGTGGTATGCTCCCTGGATGTCGCTCCAGTTAGTAAACTGGCTGCTGCCTGTTGTACTAGTTGGAGTTTCAGAACCGTCTTCTATAACTATATATTAGCCTTCCATTGATCCAAAGCATTTAGATTTCTCTTTCTACTTTCTTATAACACACCTTTCAAGTACCACATAAACCCATGTATTAGTCAGCCTCACATAGGAGCCAAGAGCAGGTTTGTGGGGCAAAATTATGGATTTTATATGACCTGTGGACAACTTAAGGATCATTCCACATAGAGGGGAGCGTAGGTACCACCTTCAGGTTAGCCACTCTTCACCACTTCCATTTCTCTTCCCAGGCATTCATAAAGGCCAGAAAAGATGCCATGTAGGAGATGAAGTCATTGTTTCTGAGCCCCTCTACTCTCAGAAATGATGTGGATGTGATCCAGTGTCAGGTAAGTTGGATTAGCCCTGCATGGTAGCCTGATTGAGGCTCACTGAAGTTCCTCAAAGGCAGCAGGAAAGTTCCACCTGCCTCACTGTGCCAAATATAGTTTGGGGAAGCTTGGAAGCCACTCTACAAATCCTCCCCATCCCACACTCTCCTACCATGTTCCTGGGCACTCTGGCTGATGTCAGCGAAAGTGCCACGTTGCTGTGGAAGCTGGAAGGAGAAGAGTGAGCCAGCAGGTTGGGGGTCCCAAATCTGACACTAGCCAGAGCTCCCAGGAACACAATACGTGAGTGTCACAACTGGGGACAGCCACAACAAAGGGGGAGGTGATAACAGGGAATTGCCATCCAATCTTGCCCAAGCCCCTTGAGTCTAGGAAATGTGAGATAGCAGTCAAGATTGCTGCCACTGGTTCCAGTTAGGAACTGGTCTAGCTGTGTATTGATAACCCCTAACTTGGGGAGAAACCTGAATCCTGGATATCATGGCAGCCTTGCTCCAGGTTAAGCCATATCAGTCATATGTGGTATTTAGCCCGGGCCTGCCCAACAGGCGCCCCCTGGGCCGTACACGGCCCCCCAGCCCCTTTCCTACGGCCCGCTAATCTTTTTAATAAAAAATAAAAATAGAAAAATAAATTGAATAATACAAATTAAAAAAATTACCCACTTCCGGGTTTCGGAGGAAGTATCGCGAGACTATGCCAGCCACGCAGGATTTTGATATCAACGCAGGCGTGATCTCGCGTTGAGATCGAAATCCCGTGTGTAGTTGGCGTAGTCTCGCGAGACTACGCCAGCTACACACGGGATTTCAATCTCAACGCGAGATCACGCCTGCGTTGATATCAAAATCCCGCGTGGCTGGCGTAGTCTCACGAGACTCCTCCTGTTGCCGGAATCTCGGCAACTGAAGCCCTGCGGCCCACTTGGACGCGATCTCTCCATCCTTCTTCGGCTCCTGGCTCGGTCGGTCGTCGCCTCTCTCGTGGTCCGGCTACTCCTGGATCCGTTTGGGAAGGTAGGCTGAAGCAGGGGGCTCCCTTTGTTATTAGTAATATATTTAATTGTATATTTTGTTATTAGTAATATATTTAATTGTATATTTTGCCCCTTATGTATTCCATCCATCCATCTCCCTTTTTATTAGTAATATATTTAATTGTATATTTTGCCCCTTATGTATTCCATCCATCCATCTCCCTTTGTTATTAGTAATATATTTAATTGTATATTTTGCCCCTTATGTATTCCATCCATCCATCTCCCTTTGTTATTAGTAATATATTTAATTGTATATTTTGCCCCTTATGTATTCCATCCATCCATCTCCCTTTGTTATTAGTAATATATTTAATTGTATATTTTGCCCCTTATTGTCACATTCACCGACTTAGTACTGCCCCTTTAACACACACACGGAGACGTAGCAAAGGCTAACTAGTTTTATTGAATATAAAAAGTCCAAAAGGCAATTCTCTTGAAGAGATCAAAGAATAAAGCAAACAGCAAAGCTGTAGTCCAATTAAGAAAGCAAAGTTCCAAAAGATAGTTCCAAAAGCAAACGTGGCAATAAACTTGGCAAGTTCCCGGATTGACTCCGGAACAAAGCAGGGTATCCGCAGCAATGCGAATCAATAACAAGGCAAGGTCTTGGTCCAAGGCGAGCCAAACTAGGCTCCGTGATTCACTCCGCTTTCACGCCCTTCAGATCAGACGTGGCCGGAGAACTGAGGATCAGTTCCCACGGGGCCGTTCTTAATCCTTCGGCCGGGCCCCTCGACGGTCTAGGGCCCGGCGTCTCCAGTCTCTACTTTCCGAACGGTGACGGTCTAGGGACAGATGCCAGCTCCTCCTGCCCTGCTCTATGTCCCTGCGTCTGTTATGGGAACGGCCCCGCTCTTCCAGTTCAGTATCGCTATCTCCTTGAGAAGCAGCCTCCCCCGAACTTTCCCAGCCGCTGGCCTCCATCTGCTGCTCGGCCAGGTCCTGAGAACCTCGGCCGTTTGGGAATTCATAACTATCTCCGCTATCTGCTTCGCTGCCTCCCATTTCCACCTGGTCCGCTCCTTCCCCGGGAGAATGCTCCCACTCGAGATCCCATGCTAAACTCTCTACAGGTGAACTGGGCAAAGGCACTGCTGACCAATCTTGCTCTGGGCCTTCCAACTCGTCCTCCGAGTCCCCTTCAGCCTGTGCGGGTCCCAATGGCATCGGGACCCCCGGCGCCTCACTCCCTCCCCGTGGCACGAACGGACCCATGGGTGCTACACTTATGTATTCCATCCATCCATCTCCCTTTGTTATTAGTAATATATTTAATTGTATATTTTGCCCCTTATGTATTCCATCCATCCATCTCCCTTTATTATTAGTAATATATTTAATTGTATATTTTGCCCCTTATGTATTCCATCCATCCATCTCCCTTTTTATTAGTAATATATTTAATTGTATATTTTGCCCCTTATGTATTCTATCCATCCATCTCCCTTTTTTATTAGTAATATATTTAATTGTATATTTTGCCCCTTATGTATTCCATCCATCCATCTCCCTTTTTATTAGTAATATATTTAATTGTATATTTTGCCCCTTATGTATTCCATCCATCCATCCATCTCCCTTTTTTATTAGTAATATATTTAATTGTATATTTTGCCCCGTATGTATTCCATCCATCCATCTCCCTTTTTATTAGTAATATATTTAATTGTATTATTTATGTCCCTCATGTGTTCCATGCCTCCATCTCCCCTTATTTTAATATTAAATATATGTAATTGTATTATTTATGTCCCTCATGTGTTCCATGCCTCCATCTCCCCTTATTTTAATATTAAATATATTTAATTGTATTATTTATGTCCCTCATGTGTTCCATCCCTCCATCCATCCATCTCCATTTATGTTATTATTAATATATTTAATTGTATATTTTGCCCCCCTCGTGTATTCCATCTCTCCATCCATCTTCCTTTCTTTTATTATTATATTATTATATTATTATTACTGTATAATTGTATTTAAATTGTGTTTAATTGTATTTATTTGATATTTAAAATATGAGATATGGTGGTTTCAAAGTTTGCCCAGGCCTGCTCTCTATTGTAGAATGCATGCAGTTTGGGGTTATTTGTGTCACAGAGTAGTATTTTAAAGATTCACCTTTGTAATTGAGGTTTTATATACTCTTATATATATATAATCATTCTGTTCCATTGTTTTATTTATTTATTTTATAATTAATAATGCAACTAGTAATTTGTGGGCGGAGCCGGGGGCGGGGAGGGGGCGGAGCTGCGGAGGAGCGGGGAGGGGGCGGAGCCAGAGGCTTGGCCCCCCAGGTGATCAGTGACCGGAATTCCGGCCACAGGTCCGGTAGAAGTTGGACAGCCCTGTTTTAGCCAATGCAAGGCTGATTTTTGCACACAACAATCTAACTAGTCAGTGTACGTGTGCCTTCTTTTAGGTTCTCCCAGAATGAAGTACGGTTTTATTATGGGGTATCTTTAGTTGCACCAGAAGTTAATGCACAGTTCTTACATTGATCCATGAAAAAGTTGACCCAGGGGTTTTTTTTTGCCAGGGGGGGGTGTCAGCATTTTCATTAAAAAATTATAAACTTATACATGAGTATGTACAATACGTTTAACTGAAGGATATGGAATAACCCAAAACTAGCCGGTGAGCTTCATGACTGAGTGGATACTTGAACTCAGGACTTCAGAATTCTAGTAAGGAAAAAAATGCAACAGCACCTTGGTTTTTGATACATTCAATGATATGGAAAATTTTATGAAATTAAATTCCTAGCATGACGCTCTCATAAAATCTTGATGGTCTTCCTAAAGACATGATGAAAATCATTTGTGCAAGTAACTCATAAGATTTTTTTAAAAAAAATAAAGATTTATCAAAACATTTATTCTTACATTAATCTCTTTTCAATGTAAATAACACTTGTCTTTAAAGTTGAAAATATTTTTCTTAGTATATTTCAAGTATTTCACATGCAGTACCCTCAATATCTCTTTTTGAGAGTCCTGAAAGATATATAAAGTATTTTTTAATTTTTTTCCACAAGTGCAAATAGAGTTTAAGCCTGAAAGATTTGTGAACTGCCTAATCTCCATAGCTTAAGTGAAGTGAGGTTTGAACTGGGATCTCAGAGCGATCTCCTTGTCAGCTATTTTGCTACAATTACACCCTCCTTTCGTCAATGTGTCTAGCGTGCTCACATTTTAAAAATCTCTCCAAACTGCAATGGCAAAATCATGTGCTAGCATCTGTGTGGTCTCTGCTCAATACATTTGTCAAATAGACAAGTTAAATAATGGGTCGATTTTTCTCACCTGGCACTTGACATTGCAAGCCCATTGTATGGTGCCTTTTGCACTGCCATGCTAGGGATAAGAGTGCCGTCTGTATGCACTGGAACAGTAGTGGGAGGGAAACAGCAGATGCATCAATTGAAGGTACTCAATTTGTCTTTGTCAAGAATCCAACATCTGCTCCAAGTTAAAAATGTTAAAATAGCAAATTACCCATCATCCTATGATTGGCTGATGGCTTTTCTCGTCAGGCACCACCATGGTTCAATTCCATTCCACCCTCAACAAATACTGGGATGGAATGTATATCAATATTCATTAACAGGGCTATTGGCAGTATTCTATTACCCCTAAACCTTCTTCACATGTTTTTCCTTGGGGAGCTGTCTAGATAGTCTCCATCTGTAACTTGCTCTCTATTACTTCAGCCTCCAAAGTCCAAATACAAGCTCCATATGTTCCTTCTGGACCAACAGTTCCTCTGGCATTCATCATATCTGTCACACTAAGCTCTGGTTCAAGTCTTTGAAGGATCAATAAGAAGTCTTTCAACTGCCACATGTGATAGACACTCCCAGAGTTGACCTCATTCATTGGAAGCAAATGTAGAGACCCTATTTTTGTTAGAGACTATTCACTATATATAAATGAGCAGCTACCCTAAAACCTTATTTATTTGCTCAAGTGACCCTGAGACACTAAGTCTTGTGCTCTGCTTTTCGGCAGACAGCCTGATTTCAGAAGTGAGTTAGTCATGAAGCTTTCACAAAGCATCACTATGGTCAATTATAGTGCTGTGAATCTACTTCAACTGCTATGGTTCCATCCTATGTAATATGGAAACTTTGGCAGAGAGCCCTAGTGACTCACCAGAATAAAAACAATTAAAAAATCATAAGATGCACCCATGGCAGTTAAAGTAAAATCATAGTGGTATAACCGCACAGTGTGAGCACAAGGTCAGAAAACCGGGGTGTAAAGAATCGCCGCCTACAGCTAGCGTCTTCACTTGAGGATCCTTTTTTCAATCAAACTACCATCAATCTGTAATGGAGGCGTACTTCTTTATAAAGTCTCTAAACTTAAGTCCACTAAGTTGTAGAGGTAGATTTAACACCAACGTAGACTTTCAAGCTGCTACCATAACAATCCTGGCCACCCGATGTGAGGGGTTTATTTTGAGGCTTGTGTTTTGAAATGATGTCACAGAGAGATTTGTAAGGAGGAACTTCAACAGTTTATTTTTAACAACAGCGTGGAGGTTTCAAAGTATTCAGAGCTTAGGTGGTTACAGTAACTTCAGATAGGTACAGAACTTAAGGTTTCTTATTCCCTAAACACAATGTTTGATTGTATCTCTTCAAACAGTAAATTAATAATACTATAGATATTTTGCCTCAATAGGCTTCCTATCTATATGTTAGGTTAGCTTCCCAGCCTAACCTATAAACAGCGGTTCCTATAGGCTTTCTAAGCCTAAATGCCTTTCTGCAGTATCTAAAACCAGCCTTTTCTATTTCCCTCAGAAAGATAACAGAAAAGATAACGGCAACTCTTCAAATTGCTACCAGCTAGTCTAACATCTCCTGACTAACTGACACAAGAAATTCAAACTTGGACCTGCTAAAGCCAGTATTAGGCTCCACCTCCTGTTGTCATAGCAACCAAACATATCAGAGTCTGTGCACTTTAATATTCCCCGTTAACCCTTTGTAGTCTGTTTAGCATATAACAATCTAATATGTGGTCATCTGTTTTTAACTCTGTAAACCGCTCTGGGCTCCAGAGAGAGCGGTATATTAAGTCGAACGAATAAATAAATAAATAATACAATACAAATGTAATAATACAAACCACACATTTAACCATAAAATAGATACAAAACCCTCAATACATATAGTGACTTCTCTACACGGGGGAAAGAAGTCCAAAAAATGCTTGGTATTTGAGAACCAAATTATCCCCTTTCAGAATGACCTAGGCAAGCATGTCACCAAGATTTCCCAATTTGCAGTCTACTTCCACTATGTCTACTTGAATAAGATATGTCCCCAGGTACTGCTTTCTCCTCAATGTGAGATATGAGGTGACTGAACAGACAAAGAATGAACACTGCTCCATATAAACAAGGCAATTAGGTTTGAAAGATTGTCTCACTGAATCGGTGGCAAATAATAGAAAGAGGCTCCCCCATTTTTACATTCATTCTCAATCATTTGGCCCCTAGATTTGCACACTTAATGTTTAATGTTGTTGTAATGTGTTCTTTATC
Source organism: Anolis apletophallus (assembly GCA_030556195.1). Classification (NCBI taxonomy): domain Eukaryota; kingdom Metazoa; phylum Chordata; class Lepidosauria; order Squamata; family Anolidae; genus Anolis; species Anolis apletophallus. The sequence goes on along the minus strand of JARBWK010000006.1, from coordinate 107,920,229 downwards.
TAGAGATGCATTATTTCAATCAGTTCTATGCATGGCCAACCTTCTGTATCCATGATTTTTGAATCTATAGACTCAACCTCTAAAATGTACTTCTAAAAAAATCCAAAAAGCAAACCTTAACTTTTAAAGGGACACCAATACAACAACAACAACAACAACAACAACTCTTTATTTATATCCCGCTTTTCTCCTTCACAGGACCCAAAGTGGCTTACAACATATGAAAATCATGTAAACAAAGCCTGGTCCCAAAACTATGCCTTTAATTTCTTCTGGAAAGCCAGGAGGGAGGGGACTGATCTTAATTCAGTTGGAAGAGAGTTCCATAGTCAGGGAGCCACCGCTGATAAGCCCCTGTTCCTAGTCCTCGCCAGGCGCATTTGAGCTGTTGACGGAAGCGAGAGCAGGGCCTCTGCTATATGCCATCAGATCTGTCCTATATACTTCCAGGGAGAGAAAATGTGAACAGGTGCTAGTAAGATACAAGAGCTGTCTATTTCCTGAAGTATCATTTTAATAAGTACCTTTTTATTTTTTTTTTTTAAAAAAAATGAAATTATGGTACAAAGGGAGAACAAGTATGCAACTAGTCAAACAAGATAAGCTGGCTTTTAAATATGTATCCCAGATGTAGTTACTATAGAAATGCATGTATATGCCTAGAAGTTTTAGTCAAAACAGCGACCTGAAAAACCTGGGTCAACATTTTTATGGTAATACACAATGCTAAACCGAAAAGATAAAGGGCCAGATCTGAGCGCGTCACCAATAAACAGTCACAATGCAATAATATAGCAAAAGTATCAAAATCTATATTGTGAGTTATATCAGTGTTATGCTGCAAGGCAATATTATATCAGTACAATGCTATAAATAGCATGCAACATAAAATGCAATGTAATGCAAATATAACAACCAAATGGTGATACTAAGTACAATACAATGGCAGAGGATAATACGCCCAAACACGCAGTTGTGGGCTGATGCGACGCACAAACAGAATCCAAATAACCCTGTGTGTGCTCCGGAGCCAAATAACTCACGGACTGAAGACAAAGTCCTTGGGGGAGACTTGATGGACGGAAAAGCTGGCACAATGCCGTTTAGGCAGGCGCCTACGGCTAGAGGTGAACTGACAACGCCACGATGGCCATTTCGCATTACAAACGCTTCCGCAAGGCGCTTTTAACTTCTGACCACTCCTCCCCAGGTTTGTAGTGGACCAATTGTCGCTTAAAATCTTTGATGGGGGGTTCGCGTTTTCGCGCTTCAATCACATCAATAATGCGAGTGTCCTCCCGGGCTGTTATAACTCACAATATAGATTTTGATACTTTTGCTATACTATTGCATTGTGACTGTTTATTGGTGACGCGCTCAGATCTGGCCCTTTATCTTTTCGGTTTAGCATTGTGTATTACTATTGATTCCTGTAAGCATATTGTGCGTTGAGTATTGGATTCAACATTTTTATGGGTCAAACGTTTCCCAATAAAGGGACCGCCCCTTTCTCTGGGGAGAATGGTGATAGGCTGGAATTTAGTTCATAGTGGAGAACCTAAAGGAAGCACTAGCCTTCTCTATTTTCTCTGCCTTGGCACAACTTCTAGTCTTTTTGAATGCCTGGGCAAGAAAATGGTGGTGACCAAGAGTGGCCAAAACCACTTCCTCCTCCAGTGGTTTCAGATCAACCTATGGTCAGTGCAGATGTGCCTTAAGAACACTGTATTAAATCCAAACTACCAGAATCTAGAAAAGGGTTTGGTAACCAGTGTACTGTATATTGCTTTCTTGCACATTTTTTCCCTAACAATCAAACTTAGCCTACTTCATGATCAGAAAAGCATGTTGCAGCTGTGCATCAGCTGCATATTTAGCAGTATATATATATATATAGCTTGGAGACAGAATCCCACCAATTTCTTTATGGAAAAAACAATGGAAATGTTTTAATTCCCAGGCAATCTGAGAGAACTTGGTGTTTGTTTTATATGAGGGCGGGTCAATAAGTCCGTGACTTTTTGAATTTCCCACCTCTTAACTGAAAAGGCAACACTGCTCCTGTCAACAGGCATCTGTCAGTTGACTCCTGCCAAATTTGAACAAGCTGGGTCATTTAGTTTGTGTTTGAGAGCCATTGATAGCAGACTACAGCGTGATTTGAGGAGAAAATGGGGAAAAGGGGCATTCCGGGTGCTCATTAAGCATTATTTTTTGCGGAAAGAACCCATCACTCAAACCAAGGCTAAGCTTGATAAATACTATGGGAACTCTGCACCATCAATTTCAATGGTAAAAAAGTGGTTTACTGAATTTCGTTTAGGCCGTACAAGCACGGAAGATGCCGAACGTTATGGACACCCAGTTGAGGTCTCTACACCCGAAACAATTGAAAAAAATTCACAATATGGTGTTGGCCGATCGGAAATTGAAAGTGCGAGAGATTGTGGAGGCCATAGACATCTCACATGGTTCAGTGGTTTCAATTTTAAATGATCACTTGGGTATGAGAAAGCTTTCTGCAAGATGGGACCAGGACAATGCAAGGGTGCACACAATGCAAGGGTGCACACATGTGCAGTTTCCATGGCAACAATCCATGAGTTGGGATACGAATTGCTCCCACATCCACCCTATTCTCCGGATTTAGCCCCGGGTGACTATTTCTTGTTTATAAACCTGAAGAAATGGCTCGGCGGAAAGAGATTTGACTCCAACGATGAAATCACCTCACAAACAAATACCTATTTTGATGACCTCGACAAATCTTTTTTTTTTGAAAGGGATAAAAAAATAGGAGAAACGTTGGACAAAGTGTATAGAGCTCAAAGGAGACTACAATGAAAAATAAAATGGTTTTTTATCCAAACACATGTGTTTCATTCAAAAAGTCACTGACTTATTGACCCGCCCTCGTATGTATACAGAAGTTATTACTCTCTGTGACAAAGAAAAGCAAAGATGGGTTTGGGGGGGGGGGTCATTATCTATTACAGTGTTTCCCAACCAGTGTGCCGTGGCACACTAGTGTGCCCTGAGCAATCATCAGGTGTGCCATGGGAAATTGGAACCTCCAATTCCCTTTCTTCCCCCAAACTTGGGCAAATTTGGACCTTCCAGGTGTTTTGGACTCCAACTCCCACCATTCCTAGCAGTCTCGGGCTCTTTTCCTTTTCCACCCTCAGCCATTTAAACAGGAAAGGGCCTCAGGCTGTTAGGAATGGTGGGAGTTGAAGTCCAAAGCACCCAGAGGGCCGAAGTTTTCCCATGCCTGTTTTAGGGACCTTAAAGTGGTGAGCTTCCTTCCAACATTGTGATTTTGGATAGAAAACAAACAACAACATAACATAACATTGTTTGAGTCCACAGTGCTCTCTGGGTGTAGGTGAACTACAACTTCCAAACTCAAGGTCAATTCCCAAGCAAACCCTTTCAGTACTTTCTGTTGGTAATGAGAGTTCAATATGCCAAGTTTGGTTCAATTATATTGTTGCAAGAGTTCAGGATGCTCTTTGATTGTGTGTTAACTATAAATCCTAGAAACTGTAACTCCCAAATGCCAAGGTCTATTTTTCCCAAACTCCATCTGTGTTCACATTTGAGCATATTGAGTATTCATGCCAAGTTTGGCCCTGATCCAACATTGTTTGAGTCCACAGTGCCCTCTGGATATAGGCGAACTACAACTCCAAAACCCATGCTAGGTCAATGCCCACCAAACTCTCATAGTATTTTCTCTTGGTTATGGAGTTCTGTGCCACTGGGAAGTTTGTGTCTTTCTGCCATTCTTGCCAGGATATCTACCAGAAACCCGTCCGCTCATGCTCCTCCTCTGTGATTGTGTTCTTGGGAGCCAGCACAAACAGGCCCAGGTTTCACACTGAGTGTATAAATGCATTTAAAAACATACTAACTATATGTATTATTGTGCTAGAGTGTCATTTTGTGTCATTTTGGTTGGTGGTGTGCCTCAGGATTTTGTAAATGTAAAAAATGTGCCGCAGCTCAAAAGAGGTTGAAAAACACTGATCTATTAAATCAAAAGATCAGGACTGAAACAGTTTTAAAAAGTGAACAAAATGTAACATTTTACCCCTCTGACTCAAGTTTGGCCTTGCAGACTGAAACTGCTTCTACCCCACCCATCAACTCACTGTAGCTTTGAGATTTGAAGGCCTATCATATAAGCTAACAAATTGCTAGCAGCACTGTAAGTCCTGCTTTAAAGCACTAAACATATTTTGATGATGCAGTTAGCAACCAAGCAGAGAGGTTGGTTTTACTACCTTTACACATCTATTACTCAAGTCTGGCATTCTGCCCACCTCCCATGCAATCCGGCATTTTAGTTAGGAAGTGTAAATTTGCCCTTGCGTTAAAAACAACATATAGATCATTAAATCAGATCTTTCCCATACTTTTTTTTTGTTTAAGGGATTCAGAACCACACCACAACTGAAAACAAATAACAGTAACCAGGAGGGGCAAGTTCTCACACTAGCTTTACTTTCACTTTCGAGAAAACAGTATTAAAGGGAATCAAATGTGTATTTGCCCCATTGCATCTGTAGGGTTTATTCCATGATCCCTTTCCCCAAAGCTAAACTATGTCCCATTCCCTTTAAACAACATCTGGGCAGTGAAGATTCCATGACTAAGCAAAGGGAATTACCTTGCGGAGAATACTAAAATGACATCAAGTAGGTGTAAATTATACCCATGGGAAACATAGTGACACAACCCAGCTCAAAGGACTGCTTTCAAGAAATATATAACTCATTTGAAAACAACACAGGAGACTACAAGACTACATGATACTTTGGAAAATGTTTCTTCCTCACTAGAGGATAACTAAGAATCTTGGCTCATAATATTTATTGCAGTGTGTACAATTTATAATAAATACCATGCAACTTTCCCGACCCTAAAGCCAAAAAAGTAACTTCATTTAGATGTCCAGTGTGTTTTGTTGGGAAACATTAACCATTCATCCCAATAATCCCCATTTAGGAATCACAATTCCCCTTTCAAGTAAAAAAAAACAACAGATTTTCCAGAGCCTATGCAGCAAAGAATTTTTGGAACTCACCTGCTCAGTGCAGATTCAGTTCAACCGCAATGTACAACAGCCCTTGTTTGATACAGAACATCATTATCGAAATTAAAGAAAACAAAATAAAATACTGTACAAGACAGAATACAAATTAAAATAATCTTTATGCCAAAAAGACTCTAATTATGCTCCAAAGATATACTTCAAAGGCACTCTTCCAATTGTTACACCATTGAGACATCCCACTTCTTTGTGATTATGTACCACTCAAAGAAGATGCTTAGTTACAGCCATTAATAATCATGTCCTCTGTTAAATTATGTAATTCCCGGTTAAGCTATTTAAGTTAGAAGCTACCAGCAGATGCTTTGAGCAGTCAAACTCATAAATATCTCAGTCCTCTAAGAAACCTTTCCCGCAAGACACAGATGAAGGAATGGCAAAAGCCAATTAACTTTTAGATGGCTTGCCTACAACCTGTGAACGTTCCCCTCATTATGAGAAGTACTATCCCAATGCTTTTCCTTCTATATATGATAGAAGTGTGAGTGTACCTTAAATCAATATTTTTCAACCTTCTTTGAGCTGCGGCACATTTTTTACATTTAAAAAATCCTGGGGCACACCACCAACCAAAATGACACTCTAACACAGTAATACATATAGTTAATATGTTTTTAAATGTATTTATACACTCAGTGTGAAACCTGGGCCTGTTTCGATGAACACAGCATATATATGACTTCCTCTCACATACTTATACATGGCTATCATGTCTTCTCTCAGCCTTCTCTTCTTCAGGCTAAACATGCCCAGCTCTTCAAGCCGCTCCTCATAGGGCTTGTTCTCCAGACACTTGTGAAATTTCACCCTGAGTGAAATTTGCTTCCAGATAACTATGGATGTCATGAGGCTGTTATAAACAGTTCCTGACCGGGGGGAGGCTCTAAAAAAACCAGTAAAATAGTTTTAAAAAATACACATTTCCAAGCAGAGAGGTTCAATTTGTTTCTTGGAAACCTGTGAATGCTTCAGCCTCCCAATGCTCCCAGGTTCGCTCACTGCCCAATTCACCGATGTGGAGCTTCCAGCATTCGGCGCAGCCCTTCCTATGCTTCAGGGAGGATCTTTGGGGAGGGAAAGAGGGAGAAAGAGCTGCTAGGAGGGGGAAGAGTGCCAATTTCCCACGGCACACCTGATGATCGCTCATGGCACACTGGTTGAGACACACTGCCTTACATTATGTTGTGTCACTATTCAAGGAAGTTTACAAGATAAAACTCTTTTTAAGATATCATATAAATGCAAATAAGTAAAAGAACAACACACAATTAAGGTTAGTTCTGAGATACCGATTCCAACCCATTTTGTGGTCTAACAGAGATTCCCTGAGTTGCCTCAGCAGCAGCAATTCCTTCTGCCCAGCCATACTGAACTCACTGCAGTGACATTGAGCTGAGCCCTAACTTTGTATTTTTCAACCTTTTTTGCGCCGAGGCACATTTTTTACATTTACAAAATCCTGGGGCACACCACCAACCAAAATGACACTCTAACACAGTAATACATATAGTTAATATGTTTTAAAATGTAGTTATACAGTCAGTGTGAAACCTGAACATGTTTTGATGAACACAACATAGATATCCCGGTATGAATGGCAGAAAAACACAATCTTCCCACACAGAACTCCCATAAACAAGAGAAAATACTATAAGTGTTTGGTGGGCATTGACCTTGGGTTTTGGAGTTGTAGTTCACCTGTATCCAGAGAGCACTGTGGACTGAAATGATGTTGGATCAGGACCAAACTTGGCATGAATACTCAATATGCCCAAATGTGAACAGAGATGGAGTTTGGGGAAAATAGACCTTGACATTTGGGAGTTACAGTTTCTGGGATTCACCACTTTAAGGTCCCTAAAACAGGCATAGGAAAACTTCGGCCCTCTGGGTGCTTTGGACTTGAATTCCCACCATTCCTAACACCCTGAGGCCCTTTCCTGCTTAAATGGCTGAAGGGGGGAAAGGAAAAGAGCCTGAGGCTGCTAGGAATGGTGGGAGTTGGAGTCCAAAACACCTGGAAGGTCCAAGTTTGCCCATGCCAGCTTTTGACAGAAACTTCTTCCTCCCACTTCCCCTTCGCGCCCTTTCTTCCCCCTCTGCCGAACACTTACTTTTTCTTCTACACTGCCGCTTCTGCCGCCATTTTGATCTGAGGGGGCAGCGTGAGCGGGTTGAGAAGTAGAGGGAAAGCGAGGCAAAGCGAGCAGAGCAAGGCTGGGAAGAAGGGAGCCCGAGTGGAGAAGAAAAAGTGTTCGGCAGGAGGGGGAAGAAAGGGTATTGGAGGTTCCAATTTCCCACGGCACACCTGATGATCACTCACGGCACACTGGTTGGGAAACACTGCCCTAACTGCCAACCCACTCCCCCATGTGGCTGCTGGCTATAGCAGTGACATGTCTTGTGACTGGAGAAGCAGGCTGGGAGGAGTAAGGAAGTAAAGCCCCTTTCCCTGTCCTCCCATCCTTTTTCGCGAGCCATGTGACATGGAAGAAGGAAGAACATCGCTTGAGCCTCAAGTAAGTGGCCAGCAGCCACATGGGAGGATGGGCAGGAGGGGACTGGCATCCTGCTACCTGGACTGGGGAGCATAGCATGGCTGTAGGGACTGGTGCATCAAGTTCTGCTTGTAACCAGCTGCAGTTGTCTGTGAGGTCCTAACTCAGGGAGAACCCAACTCCTGTTTCAGTGGGTGAAGATGATGGTGAATGCTTTCTTGACTCAAGGAGTAATGCCAAGCATTTTCAAGGAGGCAATAGTAAGACCCCTTTTGAAGAAACTGTCACTGGATCCCACTTAACTTAACAACTACAGGCCAGTTTCAAATCTACTCTTTCTGGGGAGAAGATGATGGCCTCACAACTGTTCTTGTATGAAACTGATTATCTGGATCCATCTCAGCCTGGCTTCAGGCCTGGCTATGGGACAGAAACAGCATTGTTCGCCTTGGTAGATGATCTACAAAGAGAGCAAGACAGGAGGCATGTACAGCTGGTTCTCCTAGGCCTCTTAGTAGCTTTCGATACCATCAACCATGGTATCCTTCTGGTCCATCTCTCTGGTATGAGGCTCGGGGGTACTGTCTTGCAGTGGCTTCAGTCCTTCTTGAAGGGCCAGACCCAGATGGTGTAGCTGGAGGACTCCTATTAAACTTCCCGGCAATTGGCCTGTGGGTTCATTCAGGGTTCAATTCTGTCCACTGTGCAGTTTATCATTCACATGAAACTGCTAGGAGAGATCATCGGAGTTCTGCAAGACAGAGGTACTTGGAAGACAGGTCAGGGTGTGGGATTACAGCCTGTGTTGGATGGGGTCACACTCCCCTTGAAAACACAGGTACGCAGTCTGGGGGTGATCCTGGACTCATCGCTGACTCTGGAACCCCAGGTGTCGGTAGTGGCCAAAAGTGCCTTCACACAATTAAAACTTGTGCACCAGCTCCGCCCATATCTTGAGACACCAGATCTAGCTATGGTAGTTTACGCCTTAGTCACATCCCACTTAGACTAATGTAACACCCTCCATGTGGGACTGCCTTTGAAGATAGTTCAGAAGTTTAACTGGTTCAGAGATTGGGTACCAGGTTACTAACTGGAGATCCGTACAGGGAGAGACCCACTCCTATGTTACAGCAGCTCCACTGGCTGCCGGTCTGCTTCCAGGCTAAATACAAAGTGCTGGTCATTATTTTTAAAGCCCTAAATGGCTTGGGTCCAGGCTATTTGGCCTCTTACAAACCACTTGGGCACTGCGGTCAGCAGAGGAGGCTCTGCTCTCGAGCCCACCCCATCTCAAGTACAGCTGTTGGGACTGAGAGAGAGGGCTTCGCCCACCACCACTGGAGCTCCCTTCCTAAAGGGAGTTCCTCTCCTTCAAAAAACAACTAAAGGCTTACTTTTGCTCACTAACATATGGAGAGTAGGAGCTCCTATGTGTTGTATAGCCACCCATGGTCTGACCCAACCTCACACTGACCTAAGCGGCCAGTACAGATATGCCTTTAGTGACAAGGGGGAGTACAATAGTTAACAGTAGTAAAAGGGGGTGATATACTGCACTAAAGCTAACTAGAGCTATCTTACAAGGTGAGTGAACCATCAAAATAACCAATGCCACTTCTGTCTCACCATCTGGCTGGCAACAGGTTTGGGAGAAAAAAAATCCAAATAATCACATTCATACAAAACCAGAGTTGAGAAATTACCACATTTTTCAAGAATTTTTGTGCCTCAATTTTCAAAGTAAGTTATTTTTTTAATGATTCAGTTGAATGGTCTGTTCGCAGCTATGGGAACACAACTTCACTACCCATACTTTTAATAATTTGGCTTGCTTTTAGGAATGTGTGCTCCTTAACGTAATGTCTGTATTTCAAAATTGGTTGGCCACTTTGGGGAAGATGGAAAAGACCTTTCCTATATATATTGCTTATAAGGGTCTGGTGGATGTATGTTACACTAGAACCAGCACAGGTCAAGAGAATAAAGAGTTTTATATAGACTGATCCAAAAATGTAAAATCCTTTGTAAAAGTGCTACCATGTAACATGGCCTGCAAATTCATTTCACTGGACATTCCTGCTGTCCTATTTATTTATTTATTTATTTATTTACAGTATTTATATTCCACCCTTCTCACCCCGCAGGGGACTCAGGGCAGATTACAATGTACATATGTACATATGCTTGGCAAACATTCAATGACACACAACATATATAGACAGCATATATAGACAACATATATAGACAGACACTCAGAGGCTATTTCATCTCCTGCAAATCCTATGCCATCACTTCTTGTTTCTATTCTTGGAGGTCAAAACACATTCACGGGACACAGTTAGAAAGATGTGTTCACTGTAATTACATGTCAATTTTCGCCATATGACAAAGTATACAAGCACACTATATCTCTAAGCTAAAAAAAATAGTGTTCTATCAGTAGTATGAAGGATTCAGCTTATTGGTTCTTTCTCAGGAGGAGGATGTGATCTATATTTAAAGCCACAGACAAAAATAGAACCTGGCATGATTCACACTATGGGTTTCGTTTTGGCACTACAAGGACCAGAATATGCCAAACACATGATTCTTGTGGTACAGGAAGAGAAAGCAGACAATTTCCACTTGCACAGGGGCAAAATGCAGTGTGTATGTGTGTGTTTTAAAGCTCAAAGGGATGCTGGCGTAAACCAATCTGGCAAAACTCAAAAACATAGAGCTCCAAAATCACATATGGAGCTATAATTAATAATGTGTATTGAAAGCCATTGAGTGAAGAGTGGGCATGTCGTGTTGAAACATATACGTTTGGATGCAATTGCTATTTTAAATTTTGATTCCGGAGTTTCTTTGGTGGGAAAAAGCCAATTAATTTGACTGCACCCTGTTTTTTTGAGCCATGTTCAAGTTTTACTAGGAGCTGCTCTTAAAGAACTTCACACACACACACACACAGAAGACGGAGGACTCGTCCCTCCTTATTCATCCCTGCTCCAACTCTTTTGGATTTGTGAGCAAAGAGAAAGCAAGTTTTCCTGCTTCACATGCTTCCCTTCAAGTGTCAGAGGGGAACAGCTCTACGCGCAGCATCAACGGCAAATAAGTATTTCTGAGTTCTTTCCCAGTTTCTGAAAGTTGGGGGAATTCTCTTTTGTTTTTCAAACCAAAAAGGATCCATGCAGGCCCGGATTAACACCTTTTTGCGCCCTAGGCCACACTTTGAAATTACGCCCCCTTTAAGCCAACCTCTACTGCACCCCACCCCCACATCTATTCATCCACTCGTCCCCCTTAGGGCCCCGCATCCAGCTCTCCCAGTGTGACCCCACTAGGTCCGCCACAGGAGTTTCCCTCTCGGCAGGCACTATCGATGCAGGCATGGGGGGAGTAGCCTCCTCCCCGATGCCAGGGTTTGAGGCACTTGGCTCCTACCCGGTATCGGAGATTGCGCATGCATTGTAGTCAGTAGCTGTACCGATGCCGCGCTTCTCCTCGATACCAGAGCTTGTCGCGTTGTGCTTCTCTCCTGTACTGGGGTTTGCGCATGTGCCATAGCTGGCAGTTGTGCTTCTCTCTCCAGTAAGGAGGAGTCTCCTCCTTGTGTTGGAGGAGGAGTACCAGCTTTCATGGTGTTAGGGCATGCGCTGTCTGCACAATGGAGTTTCCTGTATTTGCACTGAAGGAGCCAGAAAGTGCATGCTGTCGGCATCGAGGGAGTTAATTGTTCCTCCTGTCGCTGACGATGCCAGTGTCGAGAGTCCCTGCGCATACGCCGTTTGTGTAACAATAGCAGAGGCAGGAGCTGGTATTCAGGAAGGGGAAGGGGCGCCGCCGAAAAGGAGGACCTCCGGTATCCTTCCTTCCTCATCTCCATGCGTGTTGCGTTTTTATTTGTTTTTATTTGTTTATTTGTCCGTGATTTATTTATTTATTTACAGTATTTATATTCCACCCTTCTCACCCCGCAGGGGACTCAGGGCGGATTACAATGTACATATGCTTGGCAAACATTCAATGCCATAGACACACAACATATATGGGCAGACTCTCAGAGGCTATTTCCTCTCCTGCAAATCCTATGCCATCACTTCTTGTTTCCATTCCTGGAGGGCAAAATACATTCATGGGACACAGCGCCCCACCCCCCTCGGCTTGCACCCCTAGGCCATGGCCTAGGTTGGCCTTATGGGTAATCCTGGCCTGGATCCATGCTATGATCCACTCATAACATACCATAGCTGAAAATGAACATTTCCATCTCTTTATTATGTGTACGCTGGTATGAAACTCATTCCCAACAGCAATGGGATGCATTCTGCCTTCCGTTTCCCTGAACATACCAAAGATAGGGAGAGAAGAGTGTGACAGAAATTAACCCCTCATTATCATCTCTGCAAGAAATGGAGGAGAATCCCGCACAGCACAACCAATACAACAGGCATGGGCCAACTTGGGCCCTCCAGGTCTTTTGGACTCCAATTCCCACAATTCCCAACAGCCTCGGGTCCTTTCCTTTTCCCACTCTGCCGCTTAAGCCAGTGTTTCCCAACCACTGTGACGCGGCACAGTAGTGTGCCGTAACGGACCTCCTGCTGTGCCACAAGAAAAGATTTTTGCTCCCCTTCCTTCCCCCCTCCTCCTGCCGAACTCTGCTGCTTGGGGGTGGAGGAGGAGGAAGGGCCGGGCGGTGGCGAACAAAAAGAAGAAGGGGCCGGGGCGCTGCCTCCTTCGGCCGTTTCCCCAGCCAGCCTCCAATCCGCCATGACTCCCGCCATGACTCTCGCTCCTCGCTCGCTGAAACTGCACTGAGGAAGAGCCCCACCCACTGAAGCCCATCCACCGCTCACGCTCCTCCTCCATGCAGCTTCAGAGAGCGAGGGGCGGGAGTCATGGCGGAGAGTGGCGTGGCTCCACTCCCTCCCCCCAGCTTCAGCTCTCCCACAGCTTTTCCAGCCTTGAGGGGACAGTGCCAAGCCAGCATTGTCATGGCTCTGCCACCGCTGGCTTGGCACTGTCCTCTCAAGGCTGGGGAAGCTGTGGGAGAGCTGAAGCTGGGGGGAGGAGGCAGGGCATGGCGTGGCCTGGCTTCGCTCCCTCCCCCCAGCTTCAGCTCTCCCACAGCTTCTCCAGCCTTGAGGGGACAGTGCCAAGCCAGCATTGTCATGGCTCTGCCACCGCTGGCTTGGCACTGCCTCCTCAAGGCTGGAGAAGTGCCACCTCGGAGTTGGTTGAGGTAGGCAGGATTTCCCTGGGTACTGGTTGTGGGGGGTCGGGGGCAGGTCAGGGTTTTGCCCTCCCTTCTGCTCGAGATCCCCGTGTACAACTAGTGGGCCACTGTGTGATACAGAATGCTGGACTAGATGGGCTGAGGTCCGATTCAGCATGGCTCTTCTTATGTTCTTATGTTCTTAAGCTGTGGGAGAGCTGAAGCTGGGGGGGAGGAGGTGGGGCATGGCGTGGCCTGGCTCCTACCCCTCCCTCGGCTTTGGCACTCCCAGCAGCTGCTCCCAGCAGGCCACCATCCCCCAGCCGTTCTTTACTGTATTAGAGTGTCATTTTGTGTCATTTTGGTTGGTGGTGTGCCCCCTGATATTTTTAATGTTAAAAGTGTGCCGCAGCTCAAAAATGGTTGGGAAACACTGGCTTAAGCAACTGAGGGGGGAAAGGAAGGGGCCACAGGCACTTAGGAATAGTGGGAGTTGAAGTCCAAAAGACCTGGAGGGCCCAAGTTTGCCCATGCCTGCTCTACAAGCCAAGAGGCAATACTTCTGAACCTCACACCTCAGGTCCTCAGAGTCCCCTTAGCTTCTAAGCCTGAGTTCAAATGGTCAAGAATTTAAAATAGCACTTAGGGACACTTCCAAGAGGCTTTGACACCTGTCAAGCCCAGCTGGACAGCCAGTGGAAAACTGCCCTCTGAATTGGGCAGAGAGAGCTAGGAAGGGACCTTGCAAAGCCCCATGCCTTGCAGTTTCTGGGATCTGTACCAAGAGTCCCCGCAACCCAACTGCTCGATTCTCACTCACCTCCTCTTCTTTTAAGAGAGGCCCCTTGAGAAGATTGGGGAAGAAAAACACTCTGCCCAGGATTGAGGAAATAATGCAGTTTGACTCTGCTTGAAGGTTTGGGTTTGTTTGTTTGTTTGTTTGTTTGTTTCGTGTCAGGAGCACTGTGAGAAACTGCCCATTGCTTCTGGTGTGAGAGAATTGGCCATCTGCAAGGACGTTACACAGGGGACGCCCAGATGTTTTACCTTCCTGTGGGAGGAATCTCTCATGTCCCCACATGAGAAGCTGGAGTTGACAGATGGGAGCTCACCCTGCTCCCCAGATTTGAACCACTGATCTTTTGGTCAACAGTCCTGCCGGCACAAGAGTTTAAGCCAATGCTCCACTGAGGGCTCCTTCGCTTGAACTGCCATAGCTCAATCCTATAGGATGCTGGTAGTTAGGTGAGGCACCAGCACTGTTTGGCAGAGAAGGCTCAAGACCTGTGAAAGTCTAGTGTTGAGTTATGGGGTCAAACTCACTCCTGGGAATGGCTGTTTGGTAAAACACGGATGTGCTTAGGAAGAGAAGGTTGAAGACCTTGCAAGGCTACAACTCTTGTGACTCCAGTGCATGGAGCCATGGCAGTTGAAGTTGGGTCAAATTCACTCCTGGGAAGTATAGTATGGTGAGACAAGGCTACTCTTGGGCAAAAAAAGTGACAGCCTTGGGAAAATTATAGTACAAAGCCATGGCAGTTGAAGTGGGGTCAAAATCACTCTTGGGAATGGCAGTTTGATGAAACACTGAAGTGCTTAGGAAGAAGGTTGAATTCCTCGTAATACTACAAATCACCAGACTCAATAACATAGAGCCATGGCAGTTGAAATAGGATCAAACTCTCTCCTGGGAATTATAGTTTGGTGAGAAATTGCCACTCTTGGGCAAAGAAGGCTGAAGGCCGTGGGAAACTATAGTGTTGAGCCATGGCTGAAGTGGGGTCAAACTCACTCCTGGGAATTATAGTTTGGTGAGGCACTGCCACTCTTGGGCAGAGAAGGATGAAGGCCTTGGGAAACTATAGTACGAAGCCATGACTGTTGAAGTGGGGTCAAACTCACTCCTGGGAATTATAGTTTGGTGAGACACGGCTACTCTTGGACAAAATGGGTTGAAGGCCTTGGGAAAATTATAGTGCAAAGCTATGGCAGTTGAAGTGGGGTCAAACTCACTCCTGGGAATTATAGTTTGGTGAGGCACTGCCACTCTTGGGCAGAGAAGGCTGAAGGCCTTGGAAAACTATAGTACAAAGCCATGACCGTTGACGTGGGGTCAAACTCACTCCTGGGAACTACAGTTTGCTGAAACACTGAAGTGCTTAGGAAGAAGGTTGAATTCCTCGTAATACTACAAATCATCAGACTCAATAACATGGAGCCATGGCAGTTGAAGTAGGATCAAACTCACTCCTGGGAATTATAGTTTGGTGAGAAACTGCCACTCTTGGGCAAAGAAGGCTGAAGGCCGTGGGAAACTATAGTGTTGAGCCATGGCTGAAGTGGGGTCAAACTCACTCCTGGGAATTATAGTTTGGTGAGACACGTCTACTCTTGGACAAAATGGGTTGAAGGCCTTGGGAAAATTATAGAGCAAAGCCATGGCAGTTGAAGTGGGGTCAAACTCACTCCTGGGAATTATAGTTTGGTGAGGAACTGCCACTCTTGGGCAAAGAAAGCTAAAGGCCTAGGGGAACTATAGTGCAAAGCCATGGCCATTGAAGTGGGGTCAAACTCACTCCTGGGAATTATAGTTTGGTGAGGCACTGCCACCCTTGGGCAGAGAAGGCTGAAGGCCTTGGGAAACTATAGTACGAAGCCATGACCGTTGAAGTGGGGTCAAACTCACTCCTGAGAACTACAGTTTGCTGAAACACTGATGTGCTTAGGCAGAAAAGTCCGAAGACCTTGCAATACTACAACTCCCCAGACTCCATAGCAGTTGAAGTGGGGTCAAACTCACTCCTGGGAATTCTAGTTTGGTGAGATACTACCACGCTTGGGAAGTACAGGCTGGAGGCCTTGGGAAACTACAACTACACAGCACTTGATGCACAAACTTGATGAACCCCACAGGGTAGATAGATAGGCGCACACTCATCCAGGCAGGGCTTGAGGGGCGAAGGCAAGCGCAGCTCTCAGGCAGGCTGGCCTCAGGCAACCCCACCGCGCACGCGCATTGGAGGGCCGCTCACTTACATTGGGGGGGGGGGGCACGGGACGGGGCTCTCCTTGCCTGTCCATTGCGGAGTGCGATTGGAGAGAAGGGAGAGAGAGAGAGAGACGCAGAAACAAGCTGATGACAGGTCGGCTTCCCTTACCTGCGGAGCCCAGGAAAGAAGCGCCCAGGTTATGCAAAGAAGGTGGGCGAGGGTCCCTCCAGGGGTGGCTCCTGTTGCCATCGCCCTGCTCTTCCTCGGCTCTCCCAGGGAATGAGAAAGAAGCCTTGTTGTCCCCCTCCGGCGCGAGCGGTAATCCTTTGCTGGAGAAGCGGCTCCTCGGCTGGAGGGAGGCAGCAGCGGGGCGTGCAACTCTGGCTCGCGCGCCGGGGATGGGACGGGACGGGGCACGCGCTCCCTTCGGAGGAGAGTGGTCCAAGGGAGGAAGGGAGGAGGAGAGCAAGGGAGCGGGCTTCTACACAGCTCCGCAGGGCAGGGCGCGTGGGGTGGTGGTTGGGGGGGGGGGGAGGGGCTGCTCCTCCTCCTCTCACCCCTTCCCTCCTTCCCCAAGGAGAAGGAGGGGCGGGGAGCGATCCCCGTTCACTCCCAACCACGGAAGGAGAAAGGAAAGAAAAGACCTTCTTCATAAGAACTGGATTCTCTGATTTTTCTTTTTCCTTGAGAAACTGCAAGTCGCTTCTGGTGTGAGAGAATTGGCCGCCTTCAAGGACGCCTGGATGTTTTTTGATGTTTTACCATCCTTATGGGAAGCTTCTCTCATGTCACCGCATAGGGAGGTTCAGATCTGGGGAGAGCATGGATGAAGTCCCTCTGTCAATGGCATTATAGTTTCCCAAGGCCTTCAGCCTTCTCTGCCCAAGAGTGGCAGTGCCTCTCCACCATACTATAATTCCCAGGAGTCGATTTGACGCCACTTCAATGGCCATGGTTTCGCACTATATTTTCCCAAGGCCTTCAGCCTTCTCTGCCTAAGAGTGACAGTGCCTCACCATACTATAATTCCCAGGAGTCAGTTTGACCTCACTTAAACGGCCATGGCTTTGCACTATAGTTTCCCAAGGCCTTCAGCCTTCTCTGCCCAAGAGTGGCAGTGCCTCTCCACCATACTATAATTCCCAGGAGTCGATTTGACGCCACTTCAATGGCCATGGTTTCGCACTATATTTTCCCAAGGCCTTCAGCCTTCTCTGCCTAAGAGTGACAGTGCCTCACCATACTATAATTCCCAGGAGTCAGTTTGACCTCACTTAAACGGCCATGGCTTTGCACTATAGTTTCCCAAGGCCTTCAGCCTTCTCTGCCCAAGAGTGGCAGTGCCTCTCCACCATACTATAATTCCCAGGAGTCGATTTGACGCCACTTCAATGGCCATGGTTTCGCACTATATTTTCCCAAGGCCTTCAGCCTTCTCTGCCCAAGAGTGGCAGTGCCTCACCATACTATAATTCCCAGGAGTCAGTTTGACCTCACTTAAACGGCCATGGCTTTGCACTATAGTTTCCCAAGGCCTTCAGCCTTCTCTGCCCAAGAGTGGCAGTGCCTCTCCACCATACTATAATTCCCAGGAGTCTATTTGACGCCACTTCAATGGCCATGGGTTCGCATTATATTTTCCCAAGGCCTTCAGCCTTCTCTGCCCAAGAGTGACAGTGCCTCACCATACTATAATTCCCAGGAGTGAGTTTGGCCGCACTTCAACAGCCATGGCTTTACACTATAGTTTCCCAAGGACTTCAGCCTTCTCTGCCCAAGAGTGGCAGTGCCTCACCATACTATAATTCCCAGGAGTCGGTTTGACACCACTTAAACAGCCATGGCTTTGCACTATAGTTTCCCAAGGCATTGAGGCTTCTCTGCCCAAGAGTGGCAGTGCCTCACCAAACTATATTTCCCAGGAGTGAGTATGGCCCCACTTCAACGGCCATGGCTTTGCACTATAGTTTGCCAAGGCATTCAGCCTTCTCTGCCCAAGAGTGGCAGTGCCTCTCCACCATACTATAATTCCCAGGAGTCTATATTTTCGCCACCTTCAATCTGCCATGGGTTCCACCACTATAATTCCCAGGAGTATATTTTCCCAAGGCCTTCCCAGCCTTCTCTGCCCAAGAGTGACAGTGCCTCACCATACTATAATTCCCAGGAGTGAGTTTGGCCGCACTTCAACAGCCATGGCTTTACACTATAGTTTCCCAAGGACTTCAGCCTTCTCTGCCCAAGAGTGGCAGTGCCTCACCATACTATAATTCCCAGGAGTCGGTTTGACACCACTTAAACAGCCATGGCTTTGCACTATAGTTTCCCAAGGCATTCAGTCTTCTCTGCCCAAGAGTGGCAGTGCCTCACCAAACTATATTTCCCAGGAGTGAGTTTGGCCCCACTTCAACGGCCATGGCTTTGCACTATAGTTTGCCAAGGCCTTCAGCCTTCTCTGCCCAAGAGTGGCAGTGCCTCACCAAACTGAAATTCCCACGAATGAGTTTGACCCCACTTCAACAGCCATGGCTCTATACTATGGAGTCTGGGGAGTTGTAGTATTACAAGATCTGCAGCCACTCATTGGCTGAGAAGGCTGAAGGCCTTGGGAAACTGTAATGTGGGGTCATGGCAGTTGAAGTGGGGTCAAACTCAATCCTTGGAATTATAGTATGGCGAGGCACTGACACTTTTGGGCAGAGAAAGCTGAAGGCATTGGGAAACTATAGTGTGAAGCCATGGCCATTGAAATGGGATCAAACTCACTCCTGGGAATTATAGTATGGAGAGGCACTGCCACACTTAGCCAGAGAAGGCTGAAGGCCTTGGGAAACTATAGTACGAAGCCATGGCCGTTGAAGTAGGGTCAAACTGACTCCTGGGAATTATAGTATGGTGAGGCACTGCCACTCTTGGGCAGAGAAGGCGGAAGTCCTTGGGAAACTATTGTCCAAAGCCATGGCAGTTGAAGTGCGGTCAAACTCAATCCTTGGAATTATAGTATGGTGAGGCACTGCCACTTTTGGGCAGAGAAAGCTGAAGGCCTTGGAAAACTATAGTGTGAAGCCATGGCCGTTGAAATGGGATCAAACTCACTCCTGGGAATTATAGTATGGAGAGGTACTGCCACACAGGCAGAGAAGGCTGAAGGCTTTGGGAAACTATAGTGCAAAGCCATGGCCATTGAAGTGGGGCCAAACTCACACCTGGGAACAGGGGCGGTCTAAGGTAATTTAAAATGGTAAGCGAACATTATTTTGCCCCCCCCAAAACAATATTTTGCCCCCCTCCCATGTAAAACAAATATACAATTATAATATCACAATACCATTNGTAGTATTATATTGTATCAATGTATATACAATATATTATACCATATTATACCATATATATCATAATACTATATTACTATTATATTCTATTATATTATTAAAAAATAATAAATAAAATTATTTATTTAAATAAAATTATCCTCTACTAAATATTTTCATTACTCCTATAAAACTCAAATAACCCAAAATAAAGTAAAATAAAATATTATATATTACTATTTTGTACAATACCACTATACTGCAATATTGTTTGTAATATTACATGTAATATAAAATATATCATTATTGTATTGTTATATTGTATTTTTATTATATTGTATGACAATATTAAGCAGAACTGTATAATAATCAACAAGAAATGCAATGTAAATGCATCAAAATCAGAATATATTACCTACCACCCATCTCATAATTCATAGGAGTCTCCCATAAATCCAATATTAGGATCCCAATGTAAATGTAAATAGAAAAACAGCCAAAATGTTCAAATGAGGTCGAATACAGGCAGTGCGGCCTGGGCAAACTTGGGCCCTCCCTCCCTCTCTAGGTGTTTTGGACTCCAACTCCCACAACTCCTCATAGCCTCAGGCCCCTCAGGTCTAGACAGAAATAGAGCCGAAGAAAGGAAGGAGGGAGAGAAGAGGTCACAGAGGAGGAGGAGGAAAGCCCTTCATTCATTCCTTCACTTACACTTCCTTCACTGATTCTTTTCTCCTTCCCTGCAAATGCGCGCACGGCGGAGACAAAGGGAGAGGGGAAGCACTCCCTGCCTGCCCGATAGGGAGTGCTTTGCTTACAGGCTTCTGCGCAAGGGAGCTACTGGGCATGCACAGAGGTTTTCGCGCATGTGCAGTTGCTCCTGCGCTCAACTTCAGCTCCGGAGCAACTGTGCCTGCGCGAAAACCTCTGTGCATGCCCAGAAGCGGCATCGGAGCGCACAAGGCCGGGGCCCAAAAGCAGGCAGCTGCGGCGCTGCCTGAGGAACATCAGCAGGGCCAGGATGGCACCCCATGCGGCCAGGATGGCTCCCCCTTCCCAGATGGCACCCTATGCGGCCGCTTACTTGGCCTACCTGTAGGCCCCTGCCTGGGAATTATAATATGGAGAGGCTTCATTCATATATAAACTATAAGGTGCATCTGTCCCTTTAAGAAATGTAACTATAGCACTCTCGCATCACCTAAGAAGTGACACGAGAGTACTATGGTCACGCCATCTTGGATTCGCTCAGACGCAGCTAAGTAAACAAAGTTAGAGTTAGTGCTGCAGCTGCGCGTCAAGTCACAGTGGCAATTTGGGATCACTAAAAACCGAGAGAGACTGTCAGCTGTTGAGCAAGAGCTTCCTGTGTGTCTTTCTACCATTCCTGCCAGGATATCTATTTTGTGTTCATCGAAACAGGCCCAGGTTTCACACTAAGTGAATGTATAAATACATTTTAAAACATATTAACTATAAGTATTACTGTGTTAGAGTGTCATTTTGTGTCATTTTGGTTGGTGGTGTGCCCCAGGATTTTATAAAATCAGGTTGTGGTGTAGTCTGGGAAATCAAGTAGAGGAAGCCTTACTGTCAAATCAGGCTGAGGCCTAGTTTGTTAAAATAGCTGAAGGAAGCCTTTTTTTAAAGTGCACTCTCTGGCACCTTTGAGATTTTGTATTTTGGAATGCTGGCCATGCAGAGTCCATTATGCAAATTCTCCCTCAGTGCCAACCAATCTCCTTTGTCTGGTGCCTTAGAGTGTTAGAATTCTGAGGCTGGCCAATCAGAGTCCTTTATGCAAATAATCCCTCAGTCGCAACCAATTGAAACACTGGCATTCTGAGGCTGGCCAATCAGAGTCCTTTATGCAAATATTCTCTCAGTGGCAACCAATTGAAACGCTGCCACATATTCCTCTGCACCTCCCGCCGCAAACATTCTCTTTTATTATATACATAGAAGACAGATAGATAGATTAATATTTTTTGAAATCCGCGAAGCAGCAAGTCCGCAATAAGCAAACCGCTAAGTAGTGAGGGAGCACTGTACTCCCAAATCAGCATATTGGCTATCCTATTCTGGGGATAATGTTCCACCCCTTGGATACTTCCTCCAATTACTACCTGTGGAAGATTCACCACTCCATCAGCATTTGAACAACCATCTTCCACTCAGGGCATATCTACACAGATTGTTTAATGCAGTTCAAAGCTAGTTTCAAACTGCAGTAGCTAGACAATGAACTCTCACAGAATAAAGCCCATCAGCACTTTCTGGTTTTTATTATCACCATCTTGGCTTCAAACCAGTTCCAGGATTTCCTATGTAAACATCTGCACTGCAAAATCACTTTCTTCAATACTGGGTTCAAACTGCATTAAATGGTCAATGTAAATAGGGCCATAATCTACAAAAGCATATGTCAGCGACAGATTTCAGATTAGACCAATATATTATTAATTATTGATTATTGATTATTGATTATTTTTATGTGATGTGTTTAATAATGTTTAATGTTTTATCAAGGGAGGGGCAGTTTTGATGTTTTATACTGTTTTTTTAACCTATGGCATTGATTTGTTGCCTACACTGTGAACCGCCTTGAGTCCCCTTTGTGGTTCAGAAGGGTGCTATATTAATACCACAAACAAACAAACAAACAAATAAAAATCAACTTTTGGCCTCCTCATGGTGCAGCAGATTAAACTGCTGAGCTACTGAACTTGATGACTGAAAGGTCAGCAGTTTGAATCTGGGGAGCAGGGTGAGCTCCCGCTGTTAGCCCCAGCTTCTGCCAACCTAGCAGTTTGAAAACATTCAAATGTGAGGAGATCAATAGGTACCACTCTGGCAGGAAGATAACGGCACTCCATGCAGTCATGCTGGCCACTTGATCTAGGAGGCATCTACGGACAATGCTGGCTCTTTTACTTAGAAATTGAGATGAGCACCCCCCCCCCCGAGTCAGACACAATTAGACTTAATGTCAAGGGGAAACCACCTCGAGTCGCCTTTGGGAAGTCTGACTTGGCCACAGTAGTTCATGCTCTGGTTACATCCCATATAGATTACTGCAACGCTCTCTATGTGGGGCTGCCTTTGAAGACTGCTCGGAAGCTTCAATTGGTCCAACAGACAGCAGCCAAGTTGATAACAGGAGCAGCACTCAGGGAGCGTACAACTCCCCTGTTGTGCCAGCTCCACTGGCTACCAGTTTGCTACTGGGCACAATTCAAAGTGCTGGTTTTGGCCTTTAAAGCTCTAAATGGTTCTGGTCCAACTTACCTGTCTGAACGCACCTCTCCCTATGAACCATCAAGATGCTTAAGATCATCTGGAGAGGCCCTGCTCTCGGTCCCGCCTGCTTCGCAAGCATGTCTGGTGGGGACGAGAGACAGGGCCTTCTCAGTGGTGGCTCCTCGGCTTTGGAACTCCCTTCCTAGTGACATCAAATTGGCCCCCTCCCTCCTGACAATTCGTAAGAAAGTCAAGAATTGGCTGTTCGAGCAAGCATTAACTTTAATTAATCGAGATCAAAGGATTAGTATGATGACGAAACGGAAACAGATTTTAAAATTGTGGAGCTGAAATTTGTATTTTGTAGTTTTAACTGTTAATTTATATGGTTTTTATATTACTGTTTTTATCTTATCATGATGTATTGTATGTGGGCACTTGCTGCCGCTTGTTCACCGCCTCGAGTCGCCTTCGGGCTGAGAGAGGTGGTATAGAAGCATAGCAAATAATAATAATAATAATAGTTTATTCCAGAGTATGGAACCAAAACCAGAGTAATATATTTTAATATCAAGTTAGCAATTCTAATAATATTTGTATTGAAATAATTCCCATTGAATGCATTGTTCCTTACCTCTGTGTGAACATGCATCTGAATGGTCCTCACAAATGCTGATTATCTACAAAATATCAGCCAGTGATCCAGCAACTGCAATCTGATACACATATTAAGACTTCAAATCTTTTCCTGGCATGGAGATAAAATAGTGGGGGAAATTTTGTTTAATTTTGTTTTAATTCTGTGTATCAGGGAGCTGTTCCAGAATGCAGGAATGGGGTGAGTTTAATCAATAACTACAAACATATATGGATCTCAGAGTTGTAAGAATGCCTGAAATTCTAGTCACCCATTCGTTGCTAGTTTTCTAACATTTTTATTCTCATCCTTAAAAACTTTGGCCTTCCCATAAAGCCAGACATCTGTTAATGAAAAAGTCACAAGGCACATTTCTAACTATCAGAAAGGACTATCGACCTGAACACGTTTGTGTTGGCAGCCTGTAAAAGATTCCGTTTGGATCCCCAAAGTCTCTTGCAAAACCACAAGAAAATGCATTATTATTATTACGCACATTTCTCAGCTCCCATCATGAGGATATGTGAACACTCCCTTAGCATCTGGGCATATAGTATTTACATACTTGGATTATCCATGGAAAATACACACCTCACTGAGGAGCCAAATACATCATGTGGGAATCCTAAATAAAAACTATTTGGTGATTAAGCAGCATGCATGCGGGCTGAAGACAGACGTATCTCTCTTCATCTTTTGTGCGTTATGTCAGCCGTTGTTGAGACACTTTCGCAAAGTCCACAGCCCCCTACAGAGAAGGAGAGGTGCCTTTTAATGTTTAGATTTCAACAAGCGCCGCTAGGAATCGACTCAGAAATAGGAAAATATGCAGGATTTATTCCCCCATTTCATCTAATAAATCTTCAACTTCTGTTGTGCATATGTTGAAATCCAAGCAAATTCTTAGTGAAATCCACCCACCAGATAAATGTTCAGCCAATGACTTGCTGTATCATACCCAGCCCTTCATACACACCCCCAAAGCAAGCGAACTATAGCTGACTGAAGATATAAACTTTTTATCATGTTGTTCTCAATTTCCCACCCATTTATCATTCTGAAGCTTAAACAGATACAACCATAGAATGATGTATTTTGGAATGATACGGTAAAGAACAATCCAATAACGGAAACATTCGTAGTTGTCTGCTGGTAGGATGAAGCAGTTTACATCCATAGAGCCAGATTACAGGTTGTCATCTGATTAATTCAGAGATGGCCCTTGTCAAGCCATGGACTACAATCTATCTATCTACCTTCTATCTATCTTCTATCTATCTATCTATGTATATAATAAAAGTCAGTGTTTGCAGAGGTGCGGAGGGCGGGAGGTGCGGAGGAATATGTGCCAGCTTTTCGATTGGCTGCCACTTTGGGATTATTTGCATAAAGGACTCTGATTGGCCAGCCTCAGAACTCCAACACTCTAAGGCACCAGATTATTTGCATAAAGGACTCTGATTGGCCAGCCTCAGAACTCCAACTCTCTACGGCCCCAGACAGAGGGGATTGGTTGCCACTGAAATGGTATTTGCATAAAGGACTCCGATTGGCCATCCACATTCCAACATTCTAAGGTGATGCAGAGGGAAAAGGAAAGGCCTTAGGCAGTCAGACACTGCAGCCCACAGCAGTCACGGATCAGGACCAAACTTGCCACACAGGGGCCCAATGGCCCACTTCACAACGCGACCCTCACCCAATGACCAATACAGACCAAAATGAGCACACAGAGCCCCCTTGACCCACTCTACACCCTGATGCTGTTTCAAGGAGGATGGACCACAGATGATGGGACTTGAAATACCTTCACTCATCTTCCGAGACTGCTGCAACCCTCATCCAAAGAATGATCAAGACCAAATATGACACGCAGAGCCCCCATGACCCACTCTACATCCTGGTGCCATGGGGGGGGGGGATGGACCATGGCCAATGGGACTTGCAGTACCTTCACTAAGTTCCTGAGACCACTGCAAGCCACATAAACATCTAATAGGAACCAACCTTGGCACACAATGCCTTCCTCAAATAACCCGGACACCGCCGGGTCCCCAAGTTAGTCCTGTAATATTAAAGAAACACAAGATACCAAAAACATTAAATAAATATTATAAACAGAGGCTAGATGGCCATCTGCCAGGAATGCTTTGATCGTGTGTTCCTGGCTCTGTTTCTATGAGCTTTTGACAATTGGCAGCATCAGGATTTGTAACTTAGGGAATGCTTTTATATTTGGCTGATCTGTTGCCATGTAGGTTGCATTGTATGTAAAGCTATAGAACAGTAAATTATATTGAATCCAATGAGACTTACTTCTCAACAGACATGCAGGGAGTGCCTTAAGTTCATTGTGTTAGTTTTAATGCTGATTCGTTTTTAAAAAATATATTTTTGTCTGATCTGTTACAATGGAAAAATGGGGGAGAACAATGATTTTATGACTATGTCAGGTGACTAACCTTCAGAAATTAAATTCAAGATGGAATATCTAGTATGAAAACAATTCAGAAGTCATAGCCTTTCTTAAGTTAGCATTACATTTACTTACATAACTGTAAAACCAATTGTTATTCTCAGCTGGAGTAGTACCCATTGGAATAACTGGAATATAGGAGTCAGCATGAGAGTTGGTCTATGATTCTGGAGATAGGGTTCAAATCCCCACTTGGTCATGGAATCCCACTTTGTGTTTTTGAGCAAAACATACTCTTTGAGTTTCGGAGGAAGACAATGCAAAAACTTTTCTGAATAAATCATACCACACTAAAACCCTGTGATAAATTCATGTTAGAGTCAACATAGATCAGAAATGACTATGAAGGCATACAACAACCACAATAAAATAAGGCAATATGCATCTAATTCCAATGCATGTAACATGCTCAACCTTGTCACTAACAACTGGATTTAGAGCTATTATATTATTTCATGTATATCCCATGTTTTACCTAATACTATAAATTTACCCAATGTTTTACCCAATACTATAAAAGTGTTAGAAAGCTGGTGGGTCTAAGATCAGAGATCTTAGAGCTTCAGGGGACTTACAGTATGTAGAAAGGTATGATCATTCAGATATAGGTAATGGTAAAGGTTGCCCCTTGACATTAAGTCTAGTCATGTCTAATTCTGGGTTGTGCTGCTCATCTCTATTTCTAAGCCAAAGAACTTGTTGTCCATAGATGTCTCCTAGGTCACTGATTTTCAACCAGTGTGCCGCGGAACACTAGTGTGCCGTGAGAGATCATCAGGTGTGCCGTGGGAAATTATTTTCGAACTTCATTCATATATAAACTATAAGGCACATCTGTCCCTTTAAGAAATGGAACCATAGCATTCTCGTCACCTAAGAAGTGACGCGAGAGTGCTATGTCGCACCATCTTGGATGTGGGATTATTTGCTCTCGGAGACGCCTCAGAACTCTGACTAAGTAAACAAAGTTAGAGTTAATGCTGCAGCTGCGTATCAATTTGTGATCACAGCAAGACAAGTGAGTGACAGTGATGGAGAAATTTTTGAGAAGGGAAAATGCAAATGCTGAACAGGGCCCTGGATAAAATTATGACACAGATGAAGGCCCTAATATGAGTGGTGGACAAAAGAAAAAAGAAAACTAAAACCAGAGACAGACAGCTATTGAGCAATAGCTTCGTGTGTGCCTTTCTACCATTCTTGCGAGGATATCTATTTTGTGTTCATCGAAACACAAAGTGAGTGTACAAATACATTTAAAAACATATTAACTATATGTATTACTGTGTTAGAGTGTCATTTTGTGTCATTTTGTTTGGTGGTGTGCCCCAGGATTTTGTAAATGTAAAAAATGTGCCGCAGCGCAAAAAAGTTTGAAAATCACTGTCCTAGGTAATGTGGCCAGCATGACTGCATGAAGTGCCGTTATCTTCCCGCCAGAGTGGTACCTATTTATCTCCTCACATTTAAATGTTTTCAAACTGCTAGGATGCCAGAAGCTGGGGATAACAGCGGGAGCTCATCCCACCCCTTGGATTTGAACCGCTGAACTTTCAGTTATCAATCTTAGCTGTTTAACCCGCTGTGCCACAGAGGGCTCTGGATATATATAACCACAACTTTGAATTGTATCAGAAATGAGCCTCGCAGCCAGAGGGGTAATGCAGCAAAAGGAGTTGTATGCACCCTGTAGCCAGGCCCAGCTGACAGTCTGTCTGAAGTAGACTGAAACTTATGGGCACATTTAAAAGTCACTCCCTCACAGGGAACATAGAGGAAATCTAGACAGAATGTAACTAAGGCAGTGTTTTTCAACCTTTTTTGAGCCGCGGCACATTTTTTACATTTACAAAGTCCTGGGGCACACCACCAACCAAAAGGACACAAAATGACACTCGAACACAGTAATACATATAGTTAATATGTTTTTAAATGTATTTATACACTCAGTGTTAACCCTGGGCCTGTTTCGATGAACACAACATAGATATCCTGGCAGGAATGGCAGAAAGACACACACTTCCCACACAGAACTCCCATAACCAAGAGAAAATGCTATAAGAGTTTGGTGGGCATTGACCTTGAGTTTTGGAGTTGTAGTTCACCTATATCCAGCAAGCACTGTGGACTCAAACAATGTTGGATCAGGACCAAACTTGGCATGAATACTCAATGTGCCCAAATGTGAACACAGATGAAGTTTGGGGAAAATAGACTTTGATATTTGGGAGTTTCAGTTTCTGTAACAGTTACAGTTTCTGTAACAGTTAACACACAATCAAAGAGCATCCTGAACTCCTGCAACAATGGAATTGAACCAAACTTGCCATATTGAACTCTCATTACCAACAGAAAGTACTGAAAGGGTTTGCTTGGGAATTGACCTTGAGTTTGGAAGTTGTAGTTCACCTACACCCAGAGAGCACTGTGGACTCAAACAATGTTATGTTATGTTGTTGTTTGTTTTCTATCCAGAATCACAATGTTGAAAGGAGGCTCGCCACTTTAAGGTCCCTCTAAAACAGGCATGGGAAAACTTCGGCCCTCTGGGTGCTTTGGACTTCAACTCCTACCATTCCTAACAGCCTGAGGCCCTTTCCTGCTTAAATGGCTGAGGGGGGGGGGGAGGTTGGAGGTTCCAATTTCCCATGGCACACCTGATGATCGCTCACGGCACACTAGTGTGCCACGGCACACTGGTTGGGAAACACTGAACTAAGGTTTGTGTCACTGCAAGGCTATCAAAATTTGCTTGAAAATATGTTCCACTGGGTTCACAGTGGCTTATTTCCAAGTAAGTGGCAAAAAGGTTACTGTATTGTCAGATGCAATTGAATGTGTTTGGGATCTGGGTGTTAGGACAATGCATAATTTTCCTACCTAATTTCCACTCTTGATTTTCTTCAGAATCTTGGACATTCCTGGTATTCTGTTCCAAAGTTGTAGGAGTTGAAATCTTTACAATAATGAGCCAACAAGTTTCAAGAAACAAAGCAGGATGTTTACATCTTCACCCAACCAGCTATTTATTGGCTTGCACTTGCATCCCCTGGGAGTGTGTGGATATGCATACATCTCCAAATGTTAATTTGTTATCTCCCGCCCCCTCTCC
The DNA here is from genome assembly GCA_030556195.1 of Anolis apletophallus. Classification (NCBI taxonomy): domain Eukaryota; kingdom Metazoa; phylum Chordata; class Lepidosauria; order Squamata; family Anolidae; genus Anolis; species Anolis apletophallus. The sequence continues at coordinate 107,891,640 of JARBWK010000006.1, read as the reverse complement.
ACCCCTTATGATCACTAAGCACCAATTGAGAAATGAAATTGGAGTACTTCCATTTGCTTCAGTGGGCGTTGGATCAGATCTCTTGTGAGTAATGAAATGTGCAAGATTTGAAGCTGAAATGGCACAAAAGTTGCTGAAAATAGCAGCTGGAATTTTGTCTTTGGGTGAAGCATCAGAATACATTTATTCTTCTATAAGGACAAAGGAAATCAGCCCACTGAATGTAACATTTCTAAAGGGTTTTCTGCTGATATATATATATATATATATATATATATATATATCTCAGCAGAAAACCCTTTAGAAATGTTACATTCAGTGGGCTGATTTCCTTACATTCAGTGGGCTGATATATATACTATATATATATATATATATATATATATATATATATATATATCCCCAACATTTCTACCCCGCTCTTCTCAACCCTTCGAGGGGGGACTCAGAGCAGCCTAACAAAGGCACAATTCGATACCAACATAATTAAATACAATATAAAACCAAACACATATAGCATTAAAATACATTAAAATACAATTAACATTAACACATAATACACATTCTCTTAAGTTAAAAACAGTATTTCGTCCATAGCAGGGGCATTGAGCCATATCCATCAACTTGCCATTACACATCCAGACCAAAGTGCTGCATTGTGCTAATGTGCAAATGCCTGGTCCCACATCCAGGATTTCACTTTTTTCCTGAATGCCAGGAGGGATGGGGTTGATCGTGTGTCACTTGGAAGTGCGTTCCACAGACGGGGAACCACCACCGAGAAGGCCCTCTCTCTCGTCCCCACCAACCACGTTTGAGAAGTTGGCGGGAGCGAGAGCAGGGCCTCCCCAGATGATCTTAAATTATGAGGTGGGACGTAGCGGCAGATGCGTTCGGACAAGTAAGCTGGGTCAGAACCGTATAGAGCTTGAAAGGTCAAAACCAGCACTTTGAATTGAGCTTGGAAATGGACAGGCAGCCAGTGGAGCTGACACAACAGGGGGGTGGTATGCTCCCTGTATGTAGCTCCAGTTAGTAATCTGGCTGCCGCCCGTTGGACTAATTGTAATTTCCAAACTGTCTTCAAAGGCAGCCCCACTTTAACTGGAATGGACTGGCTTGATGACAGAGATGACGACACGATTTACTGTTTAGCAATTGGATGTGTGGATGGAATAGTGTTTTAATTGTTATTTTAATTGATTGTTGGATATTGCTTTAATTAATGTTTTTATCTCAATTTTGTATGTTTTATGGCGATTTGTGTATTAGGCATCGAATTGCTGCCTCTGTTAGCCTCCCTGAGTCCCCCTCTGGGGGTAGAAATACTGTAAATAAATAAATAAATAAATAAGTCCTTATCCTGTTAAACTTATCCTGATTAACTTGAAGGTATGTACATCCGACGATGAACATCCAACGATGAAAGGGCCCTTAGTAGTTCCCTTGGGGGCTATACTGGCAAATTGTATGATTATATTATGTTTATAAATGTACTTTCTAGCACAACCGAAATTGCGACGCTGAATACGTGCCAATTTGGATACCATCCCCGGTCCTGAGGAAGCCTTTCCAGGCGAAACGATTCCGCGTGGGCATTGGCCCGATCGTCGACCGGACTGAGCACCAGGGACCCACTCAAACAGTGGATTATTGTTGATTTAAAGAACTTTATTTCCAACTGGAACCTTTAAGTTTTGTGAACGCTCAGAGACTTCCAAAGGAACTGCACATAGAGGAATTTCCTCTCAATATGCATCTGTAAGACTTTGCACCGCCACTTACTTGCGTGTAAGTAACTTTAAATGATTATATTAATTTATATACATTACTTATAAGTTGAATAACTGAGATATATCATCAGCTAGAGTGTTGTGCCTGACAATTATATCAATATAAAGTAAAATATAAATTAGAAACATATTTATTGTGCTCCTTTTAGATTTACTCTTATCCTGTTAAAAGCACAAAATCAAGTTTAATTAAAAAAATTAAATGACCAACTTGATGTTGATTGATTGACTACTTACCACCTGAGAAACAGTGAAAAAGGCAAAAATAACTGGTGATAAATATGTATAAATTGATATGGAACATTTAATTAATTCAAACAGTTTGTTAAGCCCCGTTAACACTGTTGCTAAAGGATATCGAGTACATTGGATTCAGACATAAGGGACAAATGCAGGTTCCCAAGCTGGTAATGATACTTTGAATTTAGGCCAGAATTTGCCTGGCCTTTGTTTTTGTATTACATTTTTAAAAAATCCATTCATCACTCTTCTTCAGCACTGGGAACATCAGCAGCTTCCTTCATTGTAATTGGATTATCAAATGTAATTTCAAAACAAAAATGGCAGCCTGCTGATTTGGTTCTTCTGAAAATCACATCCAGCTTTCTGTAGCATATAATTTACTTAGTTGTAAGTCTGTAAATGTACAACGAGAAAAAGCATAGAAATATTATAAACACATATACACAATGAGATTTGTTCCCATGACAGTTAATTCTTGCAAGACTAATTTACAGCAGTTAGTAATTAAAAGTGTTGTTCAACATACTACCTGAATAATGTTCATGCCAATCATAACTATGTTTATTGTTAAGTTAAACTCCATTAATTTCAGGCAATTAAGTGAAGAGGCAGAGTTTAAAGGCAATGAATTATGAGTTATGTAGCCCACTGTTTTTCAACCTTTTTTGAGCCGCGGCACACTTTTTACATTTACAAAATCCTGGGGCACACCACCAACCAAAATGACACAAAATGACACTCTAACAGAGTAATACATATAGTTAATATGTTTTTAAATGTATTTATACACTCAATGTGAAACCTGGGCCTGTTTCGATGAACACAACATAGATATCCTGGCAGGAATGGCAGAAAGACACACATGAAGGTCTTGCTCAACAGCTGTCAGTCATGGGAAAACTTCAGCCCTCTGGGTGCTTTGGACTTCAACTCCCACCATTCCTAACAGCCTGAGGCCTTTCCTGCTTAAGTGGCTGAGAGGAGGAAAGGAAAAGGGCCTGAGGCTGTTAGGAATGCTGGGAGTTGGAGTCCAAAACACCTGGAAGGTCCAAGTTTGCCCATGCCAGCTTTCGATTCCATCACCACATATATCTTCAGCCTCTGGCGGTTTGAATATATGTGATTATCTACGTGATTTTCTACCTTGTTGCTATGATTATGGTGCTGCTTCTTTAAATTGTCCGCAAACTGACTGTGTTATTGTGCGGATTCCGGAACTGACATTGGATAACATCATGAGGATACACTTTGTTTTTTGCACTCACTTCCGTGATTTCATCAAATATCGTGAGTTTTCCATAGAGGACCGCTCTGTGAATTCTCTACTTCCTGGTTTGCAACTCCTCCGCTCTCTGTGGCGACCACGCCAAACTACCTTATTTAAGACTTTTGATTTTCTCCAGCAGGATTGGATACTTTGAATGTGTTTTTTGCATATGATTATGTATGATTAATTGTGCATTTTGTACTGTGACGTAGTGGCTCTCCTTTAATAAGTAAGGGTATTGGAGGTTCCAATTTTCCACGGCACACCTGATGATCGCTCACGGCACACTGGTTGGGAAACACTGATGTAGCCTACCGGTAAACAGTTATATTTGAGGATAAATGAGTGTTTTATAAAACTGCATGTCAGGAGTAATATTATAAGTGAAAGTGAAAATGATTTATTAGTGTAATAAATAGCAGCAAATATATACTTTCAATGATATTTTAAATAAATTTAAAAGGGCAGCAATTAATTATTAGGGTTTTCCAAAATGATATGGGGGGCAATTTAAATGGTATCTTAAAATGTCAGTAGATCATAATTAAACTTAATTGAAAGACCATCGCGTGAAATAAATGGTGACTTTTATCAAAGACTCTCAAGAAATGGAAAGCCAGATTCCTGTCCGAGCTGAAAACTTGGCTCTTCCGCCAATTGACTAATCTGGGATTGGGCCCTTTGTGATTCTTTGAACCCGTGTTTTTAATTAGATGTATTTTTGTATCTCCAACCTGGACGAATGTAAAGTTGATCATAATTAAACTTCATAATCCCAGACGAAGAATTATAGATAATGTGATTGAACTTATGGCATGCAAACATGTTGCATTTTCTGTTTGTTACCTCACAATTAATTCAACAATCAATATAATTTTTGTGACTTTTAGAGTCAGCAGTGGGTTGCAATTCTTGAGCAAAAATGACTTCAAGGAAGTGTCTATTGTAACTGTCTCTTGAGAACCACATTAGCTCAATGGCATTTGGGGGCATTGCATGAAGAGCTTGCTTTATGTCCTGACAGAACATTTTGCTGGGTTTTAAGTCCTGACTGACTAGATTTAAACACGGAATTTCTTCATCACAGCCTATCTTATTGGCATATCTTATTATATGTATAAGGTCACTGTCAAATTAGGAGCCCCTGGTGGCACAGTGGGTTAAACCCTTGTGCCAACAGAACCTTGAAGACCAACAGGTTGCAGGTTCGAATCCGGGGAGAGTGCGGATGAGCTCCCTCTGTCAGCTCCAGTTCCCCATGCGGGGACATGAGAGAAGCCTCCCACAAGGATGGTAAAACATCAAAACATCTGGGTATCCCCTGGCAATGTTCTTGCAGACTGCCAATTCTCTCACACCAGAAGCGACTTACAGTTTCTCAAATCACTCCTGACATGAAAAAAAAACCCTATCAAATTGCAAGATCCACTTTCAGTTCAGCTTTAGGTCTTGTACACACAGACTGATTTTTTTCTAGAATCATAATCTTCACTGCAGAATAATTCATTATTCTGTCAATAATGGCAAAACATCTAGGTCATGAAGAAGCCAAGAAGGCCGTAACCATCACATTTTCATCACCATGTTTGACAGCTGGGATGAGGTTCCTTTGGTTGAACTCAGAGTTTGTTTCCTTGCCAGACACAATTTTTCATTGAGTCATCCATCTAGTGAGCATTGTTTTAGAAGTCTATGTGATCTTTAGTTAACTTCAGATGGGCAATCAGAGTATTTTTAGAAAGCTGACTTTCTAAAAGGGTTTTCGCTTTATTCTTAAGTCAAGGAGCAAGCCAAGGAGTAATGCTTACAGACTCTTGGATGTTACTCTGAGGTTCTTGGCTATTTCCTAGATAAAGCTTATTGGGGGAAGTATTTGTTCTCGGAGAGATTGGGACAAAATGGCCACTCCACAATATTGAGAACTTAGTTTTGAAACACCTCTGTTTGTTTCAAAGCATCCAATCTTTTGAAATGGCTCAGTAACGTTTTCCACATTAATGAGCAGCAACAACTGCTGCCTTTTTTTAGGTCTTTAAAGATGTCTTTGGATTATGCCGTGATACGTTTCTAACAACCATACAAAGAAGACCAAACTCAAAAAGCTTCTAATTCATTTAGAGGGTAGGACTTTCCAAATCCACCTCTGCAGACCTAAGAGCAGATCAAATTTCACATCCTACACCACTTCTCCTCCCCTTTCACCATGAAGTCATTTCCTCGACACACGCCAACTTCCAGCCAGGCTCCATGGTGGAAGAGAAGAGGAAGAAGCATATGCCACTGCTGTGTAAACATTGTAGAAGCACTGTGGTGAAGCTGGGCAGCAACAATTCCCCCATGAGTTTGGGGGAAAGGCAAGTCATGCAATATGGGGTGTGGAGTGACGGGTTCTCCACTCCCTCAGCTGGGACCCCCATGCATTTGCCAAATAGGGGAGATTGGAAACTGGCTGATAGTTGACGAATTGAGTGGGGTCCAGTGATGGTTTCTTCAACAGTGGTTTTATAACAGCTTGTTTTAAGCTTGCTGGAATATTGCCTTCCCGAAGGGAGGCATTGACCACCACCTTAACCCACTCTGCCAAACCCCCTCTGGCTTCCTTTACCAGCCAGGATGGGCAGGGGTCTAGGATGCATGTGGTCGCTCTTGCCTCTCCAAGAATCTTGTCCACATCCTCGAGCTGAACAGATTGAAAGGAATCCATCAAAACCGGACAACCAGATGCTCGTGTTACATCTTCAGAGACTGCCATTAACATAGGGTCAAAGCCAGAATGGATCAAAGCGACTTTGTCCTCAAAGAACTGAGCAATTGCTTCACTGCTGGCTGCCGAGTTGTCAGGGGACCCATCCGGAACGGCGGGATTCAGCAACCCTCTGACTACTCAAAACAACTCCGCCGTATGGTTCCTTGCAGACGCAATATTAGCAAAATAGAAGGAATTTTTTGCGGCTTCTATTGCCGCAGCATATGCCCTTAAATGAAGACGCAGCCGTGTTCAGTTTGACTAGCTAGGCTCTTTCCACCACACGCTCTCTAGCCATCTCTTTGTTCATTTCAACTCTGCCAACTCCTCGTTGAACCAAGGAGATGGTCTAGTTTGGCTACTTAAGAGGGGACGCTCCGGAGCGATCGTGTCTATTGCTCTAGTCAACTCATTATTCCGAGAGACCAGAGCATCAACAGAATCTCCAACTAATAATAATAATAATAATAATAATAATAAAAAGACAGAATGCCTAAGGCATCACAGTGTAGACTGGTGTCTACACTGTGCTCATAACTTGTCATCCTATTGCGTCACTGCTGCTACATCACTGCTGTCCTGCTACTGTTCATCGGGGGGGAGGGAGTGGGGTGGAATTGTTTTTAACGCTGTTTTAATGTTGTTATTGTGTCTTTATTGGTATTATATTGCTGTAAACCGCTCTGAGCTTCGGAGTGAGCGGTCTACTAAGCTGAAATAAATAATAAAAATAAAAATAACTGAGGATACGGGAAATTCCCCAAGAGCCATCAGGAATCCCTCTGGATCCATAAGTCTCCTGGGGCAGACCATCCTAATGGATCCCCCACCCCTGCGGAGGTTGGGGGGAGCAGAAAGTCTAAACCTAATCAGGTGATGGTCGGTCCATGGCAATGGAGCGATGGACAGCTCCTCAACACCGCCACCATTCTCCCATCCCTGGCAGAAAACCAAATATAATGTGTGTCCAGCACAGTGGGTAGGGCCAGCTACTAGTTGGGACAGTCCCATGGTTGCCATGGAAGACATGAAGTCCTGAGCTGCTCCAGAAAGGGTGAACTCTGCATGGACATTGCAGCTAGCCATTGCCGCTAGGACTCTGCATGGACATTGCAGCTAGCCAATACACTGTTCAGTGCAACTCAGTCTTTAGTGGAAATCACACTAAAATGACTCACATATAGATATTGAGTATTTCCTTTAATTTAAAGGAAATTAAAATCTTTGTTATTTCTGCTTCTGAATCCTCTCACCACACAATAATAAAAAAGGATTTATGACATATTACTGGTGAGGTTAGACTTGTAGGTGTTAAGGAATGTCATCAGCATACATTTCATAATTCTGGTTTTGTAAAAAAAATTATCAATTTTCTAGAAGTCTCAATGTGATGTAAAAAATCCAGAGCATATTGCTGCCACTAGCCCTATACCATTCAGTATATCTCCACAATACATAGACACTATAGTCCACATAGAATTTACCATCACAATCAAATTACTCATTCCAGAGAACCCACCACCATGGGATATTATGGTATGATGAGTGCTGTAAAACTGCAATTTCCTGCCAAGGAATTGTGCTTTCTCGGGGGAGCACATCTGATGCACCTGCTGTGGTAACTAAAAACTGCACTCAATGCTTTAAAAACTGACCACATCGACAAGTCTGCTCTCTCTGGATTTGACCTCTATATTCAATCAGAATTTGTTGACATTATTCCCTCCTATCCTACTTCCACCCACACCTCCTTTCCTCCCATAAGTAACTTTTCAAGACTCTTATACAAACATCAATAAAGCTCTTTCAGTGATCCAGCTCAACACGTTTTGACAACTTTTACAGCAGTACAATGCATTAGTGTCTTGCTCTCTTTAGGAGACTAGAAGAGCTAATTGAGATCCATTTCCCACATTTTGTTGCATGCTTTCCCATGCAACATAGTTTATTCATATATTATTTTATAGGACTGGCCCTACTGTTAGGCAGAGATGCCAAGATGACTAAACAGACTGTCACACTTTGGCCATTTGAGGTAGAAGATAGGAAAAGAGGAAAACTACATTCCAGATAGATAAAATCAAAAAAGCCACAGCTCTGTTTCTGTAAGACCTAACCAGAGCAGCTGATGGTAGTGGAATTTGGAGATTTTCCATTTATGGGGTCTACTATCTTATTTATTTATTTACAGTATTTCTATCCCCCCCCCCCCTTCTCACCCCGAAGGAGACTCAGGGCAGATCACAATGCACGCATACACTGCAAACATTCACGGTTGTTTTTTCAAGACATACAGATGGATAGAAGTCATACCTGGACATTTTTTATGTTTTTCTCAAGCACTCCGTGAATATGGAGCAACCTTACTGAAGGGCCAGAGAGTGCTATGTCTCCAGGAGCTGTGCAAAAGCAGGTAGGATGTGCCCATGAAGAGTTCCACATCTCATCAATCCAGAAGATGAGTCCCCCTGCAGATATCACACATTCAAAAATGAGAAGAAAATGTTTTTACCATGGTAGGTATATATCAGTAGGGAATTACACTCCATCATTCTGCTTGACTAAAGGAGACTGATATATCCCCATCATGTACCATCATTTCCCCAAGCCTTGGTTCATGTGAAGGAGAAACTAGCAGAGAGATTATGATAACAGTACTGCTGAACTGGTTCACAAGAGAGTGGTTGAAAGTCTTCTGCATATATCTCAGCTAAACTAAATAGCTGATAATCCCATAGTTTTGCTGTTGTTGGGTGCCTTCAAGTCATTTTTGACATTTGGTGATACTAAAGAGAACCTATCATAGGGTTTCCTTGGCAAAATTTGTTCAGAGAGGGTTTGCTATTGCCTTCCTCTGAGGCCGAGGGAGTGTGATTTTCCAAGTTCAACCAATGGGTTTCTATGCTTGAGCATCAACTTGAACCCTGGCCTCCAGAGTTATAGTCCGACATTCAAACCACTACACCAGACTAGCTCAGTCATATCGGTACCTAGTCAAAATATATTTCATTGACTTAAAAAAAATTCCTCTTGATCTTAGGTTCCAAATTGGGGCACATAATGGGTATGCAAGTCTGTTGCAAAGTGGCATGAGCTGGGAAAGCAAAAGCTTTGGCTTCCTGCTATACTTGATGTGATTTGTGGACTTATAGTATTTACTGTAATTTAACTGCGAAGTGATTTTTGTTGTTATCGTTTTGGGATCTCTGTATGGGATACTTTTTGGACAAGTTTCCAAATATTTAGAAATACCACCAAACTTTTTTTAAGCGCTTTACTATCTGATGCAACTATTTTTTTCTCGTGTGTACATGGCTCTAGACTTAAAGATAAATGGTCCTTGTGCTTATTTGTGTAGCATTCCACTGTCCCAAAAAGTGTGAAAGGCATAAGAGCTCCCTTCTGAAGTAATCCCTTCAGGGCTGAGTCCAAACGAGTCCCCAAGACGGTGAATAAAGAAAGACATGTTTAATTATTATGCCAAGCAATATTAATTTCAGAATATATTAAAATGACTGCAGCCCATCAATCTAAATGAAGACAGCTTTGATAAGGTTCAGTTGTCCCTTTCTTCATAGACTTAACCACTTAACAGTAATTTTTGCATGCCAGAAACAATTACATTGCTAGGTCAATGGAACAAAAAAATGACTTTCCTCTCAACAAATCTCTAGTGGTTTTAAATATATGAAGACTTCCAGGTGTATTTCTGTTTTCCAGGTCAATTTTTCTGTAAGCATGTTGCTTGAATAAAGTAAGTGCTTATTGCCAACTAATTTCTTTAAAGGCGTTTTAAGGAAAACCACAACTTGAGAAAACGTACTTATCAGGAAAAGAACCAGAAAGGTTTGTACTGTGGTCATGCTGAGATACCTGTTTTCACTCTAAGAGTTTTATCAGAAACTTAATTTAATTTTTTTTTTTAAAAAAAGAGTTTTACCAGAAAGATGAAGTGATATGATGCACAGTGACCTGATTTGATGCTGGGCTCATTTGGATAATGGTATTCCAGTTACATACTTACCAACCATGTGGCATTAGCTTGGGTCTGTGTAATTTTTGTGGGCCTAGGCCAAAGTCATGCGGTTATAGTCATCTTTAGGTTTTATCTTTAAATAAACAACACCATTTTGGCTCATATTCCTAAATGTTTATATACATAGGCCTCATTTTGCCATATGAGCCAAAATCATGTTGTTCATTCTAAAGATAAAATCTGAAGACCAACCACATGATTTTGGCCCGTGCACGTAAAAATTAGCATGCTGACCTCCTTTGCCGTAATACTACATGTTTGGTAGGGATAGAATTGGGTATACAGTTTCCATATGGATGATTAGATCCCACAGTCTTACGCAAATGAGCTTGGCATAAATTGGATCAGTGTGCATTATGTCAATCAACGATTCACTTATGTATGATGTAGCCAGCTGACATGTAAACACAGGATGTAAGGCAAAATTGCAACATTGCATTACTGTTCAAACCCATCTACTGTGTGGTTTCTCATTGTGATAACCCAGTGTCAACTTCCATGTCAGTTGGGTGGTAGATAAATTCCAGGATTTAACCTGAATGTGAAAGAAGCTATCCAAGGTACTGAACCCTATACTCAAACCAGGTTCAGGGCCTTAAAGAGTTCATTTAAAGTTCAAACTAAACTGAATTGCATACACTATTTTACTGATTTGGTAGACACCAGTCTACACTGTGATGCCTTAGGCATTCTGTCTTTTGATGATCAAAAACAGCACATATAAATATAACACTTCATCCTCTGATGTATTCCTGGTGTTTTCTTCCTTAACAACTCATAGTAGATAATCCACCATCTTTAGAGCAGAAACTGGGCTGCTCTGGTGAAAATAGATTTCTGATTCTATGTTTTGTAACAATATTTTTAAAATTGTGGCTCATGCTGCAGTAGAGCAGGTTTTTAAGTTTACTGAAAAAAGATTTTAGCTTTCTACATGATCACTACATTCCAAAAAACAAGTCAAAGATCGGAAGCAAACTCACAGTTCCAGGATATTAAGACTGTGTCCATGTTGCATGTTGGAATTTAGGAAAAAGAAAAAGACTGCTATTTCCCTAAATACCGTTTCTATACATATAAATATGCCAGTGTTTTTCAACCTTTTTTGAGCCGTGGCACATTTTTTACATTTACGAAATCCTGGGGCACACCACCAACCAAAATGACACAAAATTACACTCTAACACAGTAATACAATTAGTTAATATGTTTTTAAATGTATTTATACACTCAGTGTGAAACCTGGGCCTGTTTCGATGAACGCAACATATATATGACTTCCTCTCACATATTTATACATGGCTATCATGTCTTTTCTCGACCTTCTCTTCTTCAGGCTAAACATGCCCAGTTCTTCCAGCCACTCCTCATAGAGCTTGTTCTCCAGACCTTTGTGAAATTTCACCCTGAGTGAAACTTGCTTCCAGTTAACTATGGATGTCATGAAGCTGTTATAAACAGTTCCTTGAGGGGGGAGGCAACTCTCAAAAAATCCAGTAAAATAGTTTTTTTTAAAGCATTTCCAAGCGGAAAGGCTCATTTTGTTTCTTGGAAACCTGTGAGGGGGCTGCTAGGAGGGGGGGAGAGTGCCAATTTCCCACGGCACACCTGATGATCACTCACGGCACACTAGTGTGCCATGGCACACTGGTTGGGAAACACTGCTTTATGCTACCTTTTATTTACAATAAAAACAATGACAATGGATGCAATAATACTAAATACTAAAGATGATGATACAACAATGCCCACTATTCCTTAAAAACCAAATATAACCAATAACACTTAAAAAGTAGCAAAATAAGCAGGAAAATCTGAGAAAAATGAACATATTTTAACCTCAGGAGTAGATGAAGTGCAATGCCTTGGCTTTATTTAGATCCACAAAGAGAACATTTACATGTCTGGATTCCTCTTGGATACATCAGGTGCCCTCCACAGTAAAAAAGCAAAAGGGATAGTTTCCAATGCAAGAGTGGTAATTTTGCCATAAGGCAAATCCATAACTTTTTTTCATTGTTTTTTGCTCCTCAGCTTCCCAAAAATGAAGCCAGAAAGAGACATTCAGTTATGTCCAGACTGATTTTTCATGCTTCTCCTTTTTCATTGTTGTTTCAGTTTGTGGTCAGTCTTGGAGAGTGGGAAATTGGCACCTGATCAACTGGGATCTGCCCAACTCAGCAAAAACTCTCCTAATCTCAGAAGTGATTTCCTACATGTTGTGTATGGTCTCACCACTTTTTACGAAGACTGAAATGCCTGGACAGAGAAGGGACCTCATCACATTGATGAGGTCCCCTATGCTGATTTGCCATTGTCAGTAGAAAATCAGTGAGGCAGCAGGATAATCCCGGTGCTCCATAACCTACCCAGTCAGCAGTAACATTTCCCCATCACACGTGGGAAAGTGTTGCTGTGTATCTTGTCCCCACAGTAGCTAGATGCTATTGGAGTACTGGTCACTTCAAACCTTTATCACCTCTTTTGAAAAGAGACCATCATCTACATAAGTGTTTTTCAACCTTTTTTGAGCCGCGGCACATTTTTTACATTTACAAAATCCTGGGGCACACCACCAACCAAAATGACAAAAAATGACACTCTAACACAGTAATACATATAGTTAATATGTTTTAAATGTATTTATACACTCAGTGTGAAACCTGGACCTGTTTCGATGCACACAACATAGATATCCTGGCAGGAATGGCAGAAAGACACAAACTTCCCACACCGAACTCCCATAACCAAGAGAAAATACTATAAGAGTTTGGCTGGCATTGACCTTGGGTTTTGGAGTTGTAGTTCACCTATATCCAGAGGGCACTGTGGACTGAAACAATGTTGGATCAGGACCAAACTTGGCATGAATACTCAATATGCCCAAATGTGAACACAGATGGAGTTTGGGGAAAATAAACCTTGACATTTGGGAGTTACAGTTTCTGGGATTTATAGTTAACACACAATCAAAGAGCATCCTGAACTCTTGCAACAATGGAATTGAACCAAACTTGGCATATTGAACTCTCATTACCAACAAAAAGTACTGAAAGGGTTTGCTTGGGAATTGACCTTGAGTTTGGAAGTTGTAGTTCACCTATACCCAGAGAGCACTGTGGACTCAAACAATGTTATATTATGTTGTTGTTTGTTTTCTATTCAGAATCACAATGTTGGAAGGAGGCTCACCACTTTAATGTCCCTAAAACAGGCATGGGAAAACTTCGGCCCTCTGGGTGCTTTGGACTTCAATTCCCACCATTCCTAACAGCCTGAGGCCAGGCATGTAGCCAGGGGGGGCTAAGGGGGCTTCAGACCCCCCCTACAGAGAGCTTGGCAATGAGATTGTCAGGGTGGTCCGCGCGAGAAGGCCTTACTGGTACATTATTTAAACTGTAATGTTTATTCATATCATGATCTGATCACCATGCTCATTATATCCCACATTAATGGGGTTATTGGGATGACAATACAAAAGGTTTGCTAGGGTAGATCCTCTTCCACCCAGTCTCAGCCCCCCCCTTGCCAAACCAAACTCACCCCCCCCAAAACAAAATCCTGGCTACAGCCCTGCCTGAGGCCCTTTCCTGCTTAAATGGCTGGGGGGGGGAGAAAAGAGCCTGAGGCTGCTAGGAATGGTGGGAGTTGGAGTTCAAAACACCTGCAAGGTCCAAGTTTGCCCATGCCAGCTTTCGACAGAGACCTCTCCCCCCCTTCCCCTTCATGCCCTTTCTTCCCCTTAGTTATGAACACTTACTCTTTTTTTACACTACCGCTTCTGCCACCATTTTGATCCGAGGGGGCAGCGTGAGCGTGTTCAGAAGGGGAGGGGGGAGGGAGGAAGACGTGACCCGTGCAGGTGCTACTGCGCAGACTCGCCCCAGAGCAAAGCGAGGCAAAGCGAGCAGAACGAGGCTGGGAAGAAGGGAGCCCGACTGGAGAAGAAAAAGTTTTCAGCAGGAGGGGGAAGAAAGGTTATTGGAGGTTCCAATTTCCCACGGCACACCTGATGATCGCTCGCGACACACTAGTGTGCCACGGCACACTGGTTGGGAAACACTGATCTACATTATCTCTGTGCGAGTTGCTGCTATATGTATGCTGGTTTCTAATTTTAAGCTATCTGGTATGAATGAATACTGGAGTAAATTAGAATTATGCTGAGGCAAATATACTTAGATGGACTGTGAGTTTCCTGTACAATGTGATTCTCAGGGGACAGAGAATAAAGGAGAGGAAGAGAGCAAATGAAAAACAGAGCAACAGTCAATAATGTTCTGTTATAGAAAAGCTAAACATAAAGCCTGTTTGCCAAAACACCTTTTATATCTCACAGATAATGTAGCTGCAGTGAAGAGTTATGACCCCATCTGATAAAATATCATTTATAAAAACACTGTAGGTTTGACATTGTGGTTCCAGAAGGCTGTAAAATTGTCAACAACATGCTTCTGTTCATTACAGAGCTAGTTAGCTTGATTGTGGGCTTATGCTCAGCTCAAATCTAATCCCAATGGATTGTCTGATATGCATGAATTTTATGCCTCACATCATTTTTTTCTCAGATAAAGCTATCAGCACCATGTACCGAAAAGATCCATCTGGCTTCCTTCATTCACATTTTCATTTTACCTTATCCGAATCTTTTATTTAGATTCCAGCAACTTTGGGGGGGAAACTTGTATAGTGGGATTCTACAACGTCAGTGTCTCGTTGCAATGAGATTGCTTTGTTTCCACGTGAAGCATTAGCACACAATGGATATATGATGACAGCAGGCATCATCTATTTACTGCAGTACAGTCCCTGGTTTGAACATGAATCTAGCTACGTGAAACAATAAATGGGGCATCGTGTTCTATGGAATTTATTTGTTATTGGTTTGTTTGTTTATTTATTCCTCTGCATTGGACAATCAAAGCAACGATACTCACGTCACCCCACCCCGCGGATGGAAAATATACACAGTGGATACAATTGGAAAGGAATCTCAAGTTCACTACAAAGTCAAATCGACCAAGTTCAAACAGGAATGTGGCACAGATGCGAAGAAATGGCAAACGTGCGGGGTATAAGCCCCCAAACATAAAGTATTTGTAATCCAGGGCCCGATGGCCTTTAAACAAAATAATTGTAATCCACAGCCCGTTGGCCGAAGCTCCAGGCTTTCTCACTCCGGAGATGTAAACCGTAATGGCAGGGTCTCGGAGAATCGCTGTATCAGATCCAATGATCCATCATGCTCCGTGTAGTAGAAATCTATGGTTTGTCCACCTACGGGTATATCAATATACGGCTACCAATCCTGCCATTACGGATTACAAATACTTTATGTTTGGGGGCTTATACCCCACATGTTTGCCATTTCTTTGCATCTGCGCTACATTCCTGTTTGAACTTGGTCGATTTGACTTTGTAGTGAACTTGAGATTCCTTTCCGATTGTATCCACTGTGTATATTTTCCATCCGCGGGGTGGGGTGACGTGAGTATCGTTGCTTTGATTGTTTAGGTCTAGCGGAAGCATTTACTCTGTGTAGTTGCATCTTTACATATTGTTATATGAAATTGGTGAAAATACTATTATATTACTTATTTGCAAGTGATAAAACAAGTTGGATATACCTATAGTCCCTTGTTTCTTTAAGTTTAGTGTTGAATAGAAGTTGGCAACTTTACTTCTGATTCTGACAAAGTTATATTCCTACCTTCTTCTTTTTGTACCATTGCTTACTGACAGGAGGAGCTGGACACATCAGTGACCCTCTCATCAGTGTCACAGATCCCTTAACTGGTTTTTAAGGTGTTCAGGGTTTGGGCTTTAGCACAGCAGGCTATCCATCAGCTGCAGTAAATCTTGCCAATCGAAAAGTTGACAGTTTAATCCCAGCTCGGGATGACCTCCTGGTCATTAGCCCAGCTTCTGTCCACCTAGCAGATTGAAAACAGTAATGTGAGTAGATAAATAGGTATGCTTTAATAGTGGGGAGGAATTAAAAGCATCATAAATTACATACCAACAATTCGATCAGAGGGCATCTATGGACAAAAAAAAGTTCCTTGGCATGGAAGATGGAGCTACAGCACACACGCACACACACACAAACACACACACACACACACACACACACACACTGTGGCCAGAGTCAAGCACAGCCTCCAGATATTGAAGATGGAAAAAAACCTATACCTCTGCTTATGAATTGTTTGTCCTGTCAACTGTATAACAGCATTGAATGTTTGCCTATATGTGTTCTGTATAAAGTTTGTATGCCACTCTGAGTCCCCAGCGGGTGAGAAGAGTGGGATAGAAATGTTGCAAATAAATAAATAAATACATTTGCTATCATAGTAATAGTGGCAAAGCTGTAAATATTAATTGCTAATTTTATGAAGTAATAAATCTTGTTTACTAGAAAATAATGAACATTATCAATTGTATATGGTAACAGAGGGGTATATCATTGAGTCCAGAAGAGTGTGATCTGCCCAAGGTCGCTCCCTTGGCCAAGCAAAGATTTGAACCACTACTCAACCATTATCTGATCCACTATTCAAACCACTATACAACACTGACTTTGTTCAGAAAGGAGTTGAAGAGGTCTACTGGTTGGAATATTAGACTATGACCCTGGAAACCAGAGTTTGAATCCTCGCTCAGCCATGGAAACCAATAGGGTTACCTTGGGCAAGCTGCACTCTCTCAATTGAGAGGAAAGCAAAGGCAAGTCCTTCTCTGAACAAATCTTGTCAAGAAAATCTTGTGATAATCAACAGAGAGGCCACCATGCTCTTTGCAGAGCTGATGTACACCTTGGCCACAGAGGAGGAAGAGCACATTGGGGTGGGCCATGTGGCGTGGATGTCAGCCACTGGCAGTGGGGAGAACTCCACGGTGGCCGAGCACCTCATTGCCCAGCACAGCACCATCAAGATGCTGCACATCCGCGTCAAGCTCATTTTGGAGTACGCCAAAGCCTCAGAAGCAGGAGAAATGCCCCTCAACCACGAGATCCTGCACGAGGCCTATGCTCTCTGCCACTGCCTGCTGAGCACAGACGAGTTCAAGACAGATTTCTATGATCAATGCAACAACGTGAGCCTGATGATCTACCTGGGCACCATCACCAAGACCTGCAATACCATGAACCAGTTTGTGAACAAGTTCAACATCCTCTATGACCACCAGGGCTTTGGATGCAGGATGTGAGGACTTTTCTTCTGATGCCCCCAAGGCCCCTCCCCTCCCCTAATAAAGCCATTTATGCTGTCAAAAAAAGAGCGGGAGAAAAGAAAATCTTGTGATGGGGTTGCCTTAAGGATACTATAAATCAGAAATTTATAGCTATTTGTTAGTAGTTCGATATACTGTAAACCGTCCTGAGCCAGCTGGAAAGGATGGTATACAAATCGAAATAATAAATAAACAATGTTTTGATGTCAAATAACAACTATGGGAACAATATTGTGCAATACAATTTGTGATGTTTGAATCATGGATGATAGATTACTTGTGAAAAGATTATGGGATTGTTTTAAAGAGAAGCCTTGTTTACACCTACAATGATACTGCCCTGACGAAGTTCCACCGAATGAAATGGGACTGGATCTATGCACTCACCCCCGTAGTCGGAGTGTGGCTTCCTCTTCACGATTGAATTAGTTTCGGAACTTACCCCCGATTCCTTTGGATTTCCGTGGAAACATCTGGCTTTGATTGCATTTGCTTTGGAAACTTGTGCCAGACCTGTATTGCCATGACCGCACTACCTGATTGGGATATGGAACTTTCCGCTACCGTTTATCCCGGATTTTACAAGTGCCACGTTTGAGGAGCGTTAATACACCTTTATTTACTGTCATTTGGAAGTTTGGACTATAAACTCTTGTGACCACGCCACTTTATTGGGGCATTTAACACCCTGTGGAGACTTATACCAGATTATACAAATTACACACACTGGTAGCGTGAGTAAGAACTCTCTATATGTTTGGAATCGGCAAAGAGGAGTTCCCTCTTCTACATGATGTATTTTGTATTGTTTGTACTGCTATAATTAGATTATGTGATACACTCATTTGAAAGTATATGACTATATTGCACTTTATAGAAGTCCTTGCTTGTTTGTTTATAGATACGGAGCATATAGTAGCTTGATTTACGTGTGTTAGATACAAACTAGTCAAGGCAACCAAATACATTGTTTCCTGTGCAAATGTGTGTAAAACCCACAAATTCTGCACAGGTAAAGCACTTGTGTAAATAGAGGTTGAAATTTAGACATTTCCAAAAATTTTCTGTTCTTATACATGGGAGACAAAAGTGCTAAAACTAGTTATTCTTGCATGAAAGAATGAAATAAGTGAATATTTCCATTTCTTATCTAAACACACGGGCTGTCTGGTATAATTAAAGGCTAGCTGATTTGTGATTTTGAACCAGGATCTGAAGGTGGGCAATTAATCTGGATTAGTAATCTTGTGTACACGCATATTATGAATATGCCCTCTAAATGTATGGGTGCCCATAGCTTGGTTTGTGACCATCTCCGTGTTATTTAATTTTGCTCCAACTTCAGAAGCATACTAGCTACATTTTTTAAAGAACTATTTCTCACTAAAACAGCTCTGAAGTGGTTGGCAATGTCAGCTGTAGCCGTTTCCCATTTACTTAACTTTATAAACATTTGAGAAGATTTAAGCTATTTCCTGTGCTTCATGGTATGGCCTCCCACACCCGAAGTATTTTACATCATCTAAATAGAATGCACCAAAGGGAATAGTCAGTGCTATTCAGCAAGGAACAGCTTTATTTAAAAAACAACGGCAGGAGTTTTCGGGAGCTTTTGCCCTGCATTCCATTTGTGGAAATACATGCGCAACTTTCTGGGGTTACTTCACACTGCACTAATGTAAAAATGTCAAATGGATGAAAGGCATTTCCTTCCATTGATTATAGTGGAAATTGGCCTTATTCAACAAAGCTAAAGGTCAAAACAGTAGTTTGTTGATAAACATTACCTATGTTACACAAATTATATTACAGCTCCACCAAGCTGAGACAGGATCTGCAATGCATAGAGTTCAGAGCATGTAAAACCTCCAAGGGTTTCTATTAGGAAACCCTTTTTAATCTGTTCAAAAGAGATCTTGAATTAGAGTTGAGCAATGAGTTGGCCAACTTTGCTGACACCCACCACCCCAACAAATTATTTTATTTCATCTTCCATTGCTCAGCCCAAGACTGACATTGATGACAGAGTTAGAACGTTATAAATAATCCATTGTCTTTCAATACCAACTTCTAGTTCTCTAACTCAGTGTTTTTCGACCTTTTTTGAGCCGCGGCACATTTTTTACA
The DNA here is from genome assembly GCA_030556195.1 of Anolis apletophallus. NCBI lineage: Eukaryota > Metazoa > Chordata > Lepidosauria > Squamata > Anolidae > Anolis > Anolis apletophallus. The sequence continues at coordinate 107,872,192 of JARBWK010000006.1, read as the reverse complement.
TTTATAAAATCCTGGGGCACACCACCAACCAAAATGACACAAAATGACACTCTAACACAGTAATACATATAGTTAATATATTTTTAATGTATTTATACACTCACTTATTGCCTCGAGCTCACTGTCTTCTCTTTTTGATTTGTCCACCACTCATATTAGGGCCTTCATCTGTGTTATAATTTTGTCCAGGGCCCTGTTTGGCATTTGCATTTTTCCTTCTCAAAAACTTCTCCATCACTGTCACTCAATTGTCTTGCTGTGATCCCAAATTGCCACTGTCACTTGACGTGCAGCTGCAGCACTAACTCTAACTTTGTTTACTTAGCCGCGTCTGAGCGAATCCAAGATGGCACAACCATAGCACTCTCGTGTCACTTCTTAGGTGACACGAAAGTGCTATGGTTCCATTTCTTAAAGGGACAGATGCGCCTTATAGTTTATATATGAATGAAGTTTGAAAATAATTTCCCATGGCACATCTGATGATCGATCATGGCACACTAGTGTTCCGCGGCACACTGGTTGAAAATCACTGCTCTAAATCAATGTTACAACTAGATTTTGGAAGGAAGTCTAGCTGTAGTCATTTGCTCAGAAGGCCATTAGGCTAAAGGAGGTGGGATGTAAAAACCAGGGCAAAAGCTGCAATAAAATGATTAAAAGACTTATAGAATTAGAAGGGCCTTCATTGGCAATCGAATCCAATCCCTAAAATATAATATAGTAATGCTTAGAATGTTGTCCATTTGCATACAAAATAAACAAGGACCCCCAGTGGTGCAGTCGGTTAAACTGAGCTGCTGAACTTGCTGACCAAAAGATTGACAGTTCGAATCCAGGGAGTGGGGTGAGCTTCCACAGTTAGCTCCAGCTTCTGCCAACCCAGCAGTCCCAAAATATGCAAATGTGAGTAGATCAACAGGTAATGCTTCTGTGGGAAGGTAATGGTGCTCCATGCAGTCTTGCTGGCTGCATGACCTTGGATGTGTCTACCGACAACGCTGGCTCTTCAGCTCAGAAATGGAGATGAGCATCACCACCCAAACTTGGACATGACTAGACTTAATGTCAGGGGAAACCTTTATTTTTACATTACAATATAAAAGTGCAATGATGTAAAAGTATTACATAAAATAAATATAAAGAAACAGTATCCTGTATATTTTAAAAGTCAATGCAATTAAAATAAATTAAGAACCTCTTTAGAGCAATCAACTGCAATTTTAGTAACAATCTGGCCTGAATTTTCAATTCATAGTAATATTACAAGTGTCTGCACATGAAAAAAAATGTGGTGGCAGTGGTGAACTACACCAAGAATGTAAACACCAACTTTACAAGGTTCTTATCTTGCTATAAATCTGTAAGGCACATTGGCTGAGAAGGAGTGATGGCTTCAGGCCACATGGTAAATTCTATGACCAAGAAGGGATTTGAACATATGTCTTTCTGTTTCATATCCAACTTATTAAATGCGAGTTCTCTCAGAAGAGTAGTTGCTGTAGAAAATTGTAGTGCACAAGGCAATACGTAAAGTATATAACACAGGAATTAATTGAAAAGAAAAGAGAAGTAGATCAGTGAAAACATGGAGTTGCACACAGGTTCTACAATGAGATAGCCTTTCCCAAATTAATAGTTTCCAGATGCTTTAGACTCCCACTGACCCTAGGCAACAACTGTACTGCGGAGGTTGTAGTCTATGGCAGTGTTTCCCAACCAGTGTGCCGTGGCACACTAGTGTGCCGTGAGCGATCATCAGGTGTGCCGTGGGAAATTGGCACTCCCCCCCCTCTCCACTTGGATTTTTTTTTTACTATTTTGCTGGATTTTTCGAGACTTGCCTCCCCCACCCCCCCACCCCCCCCCCGGAACTTTTATAACAGCTTCATGACATCTATAGTTAACTGGAAGCAAGTTTCACTCAGGGTGAAATTTCACAAAGGTCTGGAGAACAAGCTCTATGAGGAGTGGCTTGAAGAGCTGGGCATGTTTAGCCTGAAGAAGAAGAAAAGGCTGAGAGTAGACATGATAGCCATGTATAAGTATGTGAGAGGAGGTCATATATATGTTGTGTTCATCGAAACAGGCCCAGGTTTCACACTGAGTGTATAAATACATTTAAAAACATATTAATTCTATGTATTACTGTTTTAGAGTGTAATTTTGTGTCATTTTGGTTGGTGGTGTGCCCCAGGATTTTGTAAATGTAAAAAATATGCTGCGGCTCAAAAGAGGTTGAGAAACATTGGTCTATGGGATGGGGGGTCAACTTAGAGGAAAACATCTTGTTAATAACAAAAAAGAGTACTTTTGAGAAAGTACCCACAGGAGTCAATTGTGATAATCTTGCTGGCATTTGGGGGGGGGGGTAAATAATACCATATTCTGTTTTTAAAACCAACATTTAAGGTTACAAATTAATTAACATAAATGCCAAAAAAATCAAATTGCTTTTTAATTAGAATATTATTGGCAATTGATTAATTTTGCAATTTCAAACCTTAAGCATAATCAATTAATTGTCAAACCAAATGTTCTAAGTGGTGACCTGGGGGTTCTCCACATTCCATACTCCTGCCATAGGCAAACCATGGGTATATTAGTCTTTCTATTTTTCCTTTTGGTAATGAATAAGCCAGCCCATAATATCAACAGTTTGATTATAAATTTTACAAAAGAGTTGTTTGACAGGTGAAAAAAAGGCAATCCCAACTGGTAAGCTGCATAACAGACCAAAAGTCAGAGAAGTCCTCTGTGTGTTAGCCCTGGAAGACTGCTATCAAGATGTATTTACTGTTATATTTGACATTGGGACAGATATCAGAAGAGATTATTTCTACACACTATATCATCTCATAGGCTTCTTTCATTTCAGAACATTTGCTATCATTTTTGCTGTTCCTCCTTGTCCTGCACAAATCTTGCAACAGCAGATGTTATTGTACAACCTGTCTGCAGCAAAAATTTATCTCGCCTGTGAGAACTGTTTGGCTCTTTTCCTGTAAATTTCTTTTCAGGAAAAGTAACGAAGCCCAAAATTCACACCCATTGCATATATTTTGGAACACATGTTAAATGACTGCATTAATAAACTTTGTGGCGAAGCAGTTAAAAATCACTGCACATATGTCCAACATCCTTGATGCACAAACCAAGGAACTACAAACATCATCTTATGAAATACTGACTGTTCGATTCAGCTGTACTTATAAATACTCATTCGGGGGATGGGGGGCATTGGGTGTCCTCCAAATAATGGGGGAAATCTCATAGAGATTTAGATGATGTAAATCTCATAGAGAACACATGAAGTAGTTGTATAGAACCATTCATTGGCTTCCCTATACAACGTAGGGTGTGAATCATGTTTCATTTAATATATATTATGACCAGAATCTTTGGGTCATTCTATACTTATCAGTAATGCAGGACTGATCTGGTAATTTGGATGCCAAAATGGGCCCCAAATAATTTCCTGGTTGGGTTTCCTCATACTGCCTTGAATGCTGCCTGTAGGACTCACTTTTACCATTCCTCATTTATAGATCCATAAATACTATTTGTTTGGCCTCTATCCTAGACCTCATTTATGCAACAGTACATGGATGAGGATACTACCAAAGTCTTCATGACCTAGCTGTGTAGTAAGTCACCCTGCCCTGAATCCTACACAAACCAAGAAGAAACACCTGTTCTGTACTGAGGAGATTAAAAAAACCCAAAAAGGAGGATGAACAGGTCGATCCCCATTGCAGCCCATTCAAGGACATTAGAGCGCTCTGAAGGGTGTTTGGCTAAAGTACAAAACATCTGGAAGACGTTCTCTCAGCATAATCTGTCTCGCAAAGTTGTTGCTTGACTATCTGTATAATTTCTAAATTGAATCCAAGTCTGGCAGTGGGATGTGCTGTTGCTGTAGAGTATGAAAGAAACAAAGAATGTTATCGCAATATGCAGAAGGAACTTGTATGTGCATGAGCTGACTTTAATTAAGTTCAGTTAGGCAAAATGTCAATTGAGTGAGTTTTGTTTGAAACGATTGTCTTTTAACACAGTAGTTGCCATTTTGTTAGTGACATATGCATATGTATGCAGGCCCAGATTACTCATAAGGCCACCCTAGGCCATGGCCTAGGGCGGCAGCTATGGGGGGCGGCAGATCTGGACCCACCAAAATTCAAAATTTTTTTTTAAAAAAAAGTTCGAGATGAACAGGCGAGGGGGGAAGCCACGTCAGACACCCTAGGGCTGGGACTTCCCCCCGTCTGTTCCCCCCCTGCACCCAGGACTATGGCGGAGGAGGCAAAAGCGCCCTCCTGCCGGCTGCCATGCGCGCATGTCCAGCAGCGCCCTGTGGGCGGAGCTTCTCCTCGCACCCTCCTTCCAATCCTTCCTGGTTTGACGAAGAGGAGGAGGAGAAGCTCTGCCCACGGGGCACTGCTGGGCATGCCCCGTCGGAGCTTCCCTTCGTCCTCCTCGTTGCCGAACCAGGAAGGCAATGAGGAGGAGGAAGGGCAGCTTCCACGGAGCATGCCCAGCAGCGCTCCAGGGCGGGTCATCCCTTCCTGCTTCTTTCCGTGACCGGTCACGGAATGAAGGAGGGAGGAAGCCCCACCCCCGGGCTCTGCTGCGCATGCCCAGCAGCGCTCCAGGGGCGGGGCGTCCCTTCCTGCTTCTCTCCGTGACCGGTCATGGAGAGAAGGAGGGAGGAAACCCCGCCCCCGGGCTCTGCTGTGCATGCCCAGCATCACTCCGGGGGCGGGACGTCCCTTCCTGCTTCTCTCCGTGACCGGTCACGGAGAGGAGGGAGGAAGCCCTGCCCCCAGGCTCTGCTGTGCATGCCCAGCAGCGCTCCGGGGGTGGGCCGTCCCTTCCTGCTTCTCTCTGTGACTGGTCATGGAGAGAAGGAAGGAGGAAGCCCCGGCTCTGCTGCGCATGCTCAGCAGCGCTCCGGGGGCGGGGCTTCCCTTTCTGCTTCTCTCAGTGACCGGTCACGGAGAGAAGCAGGAAGAGGCAGAGAAAGCCCTGCCCCTGGGACGCTGCTTCCAAAGTGTGGCCTAGGGCACCAAAAGGCGTTAATCCGGGCCTGTATGTATGTTGCTCTGTGCATTATAGAGTGAGGAGCCATTTGAAGATGAACCTACAAATTTAGAGCGTTAACTGGAAGCTGCACTCAGAGCACTTGGAAGAAATAAATCACCAGGAACTGATAGCATAGCAATAGTGCAGATTCAAGCTATAGAGGCAGAATCTGTTCTAGTTCTAAAAGCTGTCCACAAATATGGGAAACAAAAGAATTGCCCACACATTGGAACTATTGAATATTCATTTTGGTCCCCAAGAAAAGAGATAACAAGGGATTGCAGCAACCATAGTGTGAAGACTCTCTATTTTAAAACTTTTGCTACCACCCAAATGTTAGGAACTGAGGTAATTTTGATCAGGGACCCTAATTGCAAAGATCTCCAATTCTGCCTCAAATTAATGGAGATGTGTGTCACCAAACTGTAATGACGCACCACCTTTGTAAATCTGCTGCCACCAGTGAGTAATTCTTGACCACCCGATGTTTCTAAAGCTTGCACCAAAAGAGGTCACAGAGAGAGATTTATGAATAAAGAACTTTAACAGTTTATTTGTTAACAAGGTTTAAAGCGTGGGGGTTTTAAGGTACACAGAGCTTAGTTGGTTACAGTATCTTCTTAGAGGCACAAATCTTAAGGTTACTGCATTTCTAAATGGGATACAATGTTTGACTGTATTTCTCCAAACACTGACTCAACAATATTAAAGATACTTTGCCCACTTATGGGCCTTTTATCTATCTTCTAGGTTAGCTTTTCAGCCTAACCTACAAACAGCGGTCTTTAAAGGCTTTCTAAAACCTAACTGCCTTTCTGCAGTATCAAAACACAGACTTTATTCTGTTCTCCTCAGAACAGATAACAGCAGCCTCTCAAAACTGCCACCAGCCGGTTTAACTGGTACCACTAACTGATTAATTTCAAATCAGGAAATTCTAAGGCTAGTTGTAGGCTCCACCTCCTGTTGCTATGGCAACGGAACTTCTCAGAGGTCGGGCACTTTAATACTCTCCATTAAGCCTTCGTGGTCTGTCTAACATTTAATCATCTAACACAATACAAATGTAATAATACAAACCACACATTTAACAAAAAGAAGAAAAAACCCGCAATAAACATAGTGACTTCATTACACATAGGATCATTGCTTTAATTTTCATTGCAAGCAAAGTGATACTCACAATTCTGCAACAATGGTGTTTACTATATATGGAATGAGAAATACCACATATCCAAGCTGCATTCAGGAAAAGAAAAGGCACAAAGGATCATATTGCAAACATACATTGGATGATGGAGTACGCCAAAGATCTTCAGAAGAAAACCAACCAGTGCTTTATAGTTTATAGCAAATTCTTTGATAATACAAAACACAGATAATTCTTAAAGAAATGAATGTGATTGTGATTGTCCTGATACTTAGCCTGTACTCAGTACAAGAGGCTACTGTTAGGACAGAATAGGGAGAAATACTATTACAATTGGTCAAGAAAGTCAAGCAAGAATGCATTTTACCCTCCTATCTTGTATGCTGAATATATCATGTGTAAAGCGGGACAAGACTTGGTGAAGGAAAACTTAAAAATTAGAGGAAGGGGCATCAACAATTGAAATCATTGAGATGTTTTATTTTGATAGGAGTAAAATTAATGTATTTGAAATTATCGTACTGGAAAAGAGTTCTACAGATACTGCAGAATGCTAAAATGAAAAAATAAATAGGTCTTAGATCAAATCAAGGCTGAACTCTCTTTCTAGAATCTAAGATGACTAGACCAAGACTGTCATACTTTTTGGACATATCATGAAAAGACATGACTCACCAGAAAAGACAATAAAGTTGGCAAGGTAGAAGGCAATAGAAAAAAGAGGGAGACCACATTTATTTACTATTTGGATTTATACACTGCCACTCCCTGAGGGCTTAGAGCAGTTTACAAAATAGCACTGCAAACAACAACAAAAAATTTTACATTACAGATGGATAGAATCAAGAAATCTGTACAACCTGAATCTGCAAGACCTGAACATTCATAGATTTACCATAAGTCAACGTTGACAGCAGAAACCAGAATGCCACAGGAAAATGGAGGAGCTCCCCCTGGTATATATAGATCAGCTTGGCAAAAAGACGTGATCTGCTTTCTTGCTCTGATTGGCTCAAGCAAGGGTATGGAAGAAAAGTAACTGAAGGCAGCAGCTTTCGGCTGCCATGTGGTCCATTTCGGCTGAGTAAATTCAAGCCCTACCACCCACCCCATTTCCAGACATTTGATTGCCAGATCTGTCAAATGTCCCAGATCCCGTTTTGAAAAACAACACTGTGCACAGCCTTAATGGGCTCTGTACTGACAACCGTACTGCAGTCAATGAAGCCAAAGTTTATTTGCACATCAGCTGACGGGGTCTGCCCACAGAACTCGCTGCTTCAGGGCAAGAGCCCCGTACAATCTCCAACTATCCCTTATATACACGCTATGGCGGCAGACCCCTTGTCCCTCCTTTCTTCATCATCATCATTGGTTCACATCATTTTCATTATCCAATTAAACATCACATTATTTGGCATCACACTCTATTCGCATTCTTATTTGCTAAACAGCACTGCGCAGTATTAATTCTTCATTCTCACAGTATGTTATCTGCCATATGGGCATCTTGTCCTTAATTTGCAACATTTCTACGCCGTCCCTCTGTGCCAGCAGGGAAGAACGGTCTCATTTGCCCACGCGCGGTTCCTACCAATCAGTAACAATGTAAACAGACACACGCTGGGTGCTAGCTAGGCCAATCACGGCCAGTGTTATCAGGAAAGGCACATGAGGTACTCTAACAAATCACAGCTTGTGCCTGACGTACCAATCAGAGTGCATTATTCTCGTCTTGGCTGCCAGCATGATTTCTGGCAAGCTACCTCGCTACACTAAGGCCTGTGCTTGTGCATCACTCTCCTCTGACTGTACTTCTGCTGAAAGCACCAATTCTGCTTTAGTACAGGGATGCTCTTCAAAATGGCCACTCTTGCAAAGCTACAACTTGAAAAGCTACAAGATGAACCTATAAGAGTGTGTTTTAGAGACTATATAATAGGCATGAGAAAAAAGTTATGAAAATCAAAAGAAATCGTAAGTGATTCGTATGTAATGGGACTTTCTAGTTTATACGCATCACGGCAGCTAACCAGGAAGTAGACTTCCCTTTATGGTCCTTGAGGCCAACAATTTGCGTTATGATCGTAATAAATTCTTAATTATTGTACGACGTACTCACTTCTCCCTGTCTTCTCCCCCCTCATTTCCTTCCCGCCTTCATTCAGCTTCTTCTTTTTCCCGCATTTCTATGGGGAACTGGAAGTGACGCTGCTGCTAGGCAATGCATTCTGGAAAGTGTAGTCCTCCTCTTTCCTGCTGGCTTCTCTCCCCCCCTTCTCTTCCCCGTTGCTCTGCCTTGCCCCATCGCAGGGGCCAACTTCTCACACACACACACACACTTCTTCCTCCTCCCTCTCTCTCCCTGTTGCTCTGCGCCCATCTCTCTCAGATGCTTCTCCTCCCCCTCCCTCTCAGATCTTCTCCCCCTCCCTTCTCTTCCCAAGTTGCTCTGCCTTGTCCCATCGCAGGGGCCAACTCATCGTTCACACACACACACACACTTCTGCCTTGCTTCCCCCCTCCCTTCTCTTCCCGTCGCCTTGTCCCATCGCAGGGGCCAGCTTCTCACACACACACACACACACTTCTCCTCACTCTCAGATGCACACCAACTTCTCCTCCACACACACACTTCTCCTCCTCTCCTGTGCTCTCTCAGATGCTTCTCCCCCTCCCTTCTCTTCCCCCGTTGTTGCCTTGTCCCATGCCTTGCCCCATCTCTCAGATGCTTCTCCCCCCCCCCTTCTCTTCCCGGGCCTTGCCCCAACGCAGCCAGCTCCAGGTCAGGTAGGTGTTTTGGACTTCAACTCCCACCATTCCTCACAGCCTCAGGCCTCTTCCTTTTCCTCTCAGCCTGGGCAAACTTGGGCCCTCGCTCCCTCAGGATCAGGGTGAGAGAGAGGCAGCGAGGAGCGAGGGGGGGCTCCTCCTCCTTTTTTTGCTGCTTCCAAGAATAGAATACCCCCTCCCTCCCTCCTTCCTATTTTGAGAGTCCCATCTAAAATTCAGTGTGATTTATTCAAGTTTTGGCCTACAACTCCCAGAAATCCCAGCCAATTTACCAGCTATTAGGATTTCTGGGAGTTGTAGGCCAAAACCATCTGGAATGAGCATGCTCTGGCATACGAACTACTAACGAATTTCGTTAGTAATTAAGTTACATTTTAGAAATTTTTGGAAATTTTTTTGTAAGTCTTTCTTTTAATAATCAACCCCCCCCCCCATTTGATTTTAGAATCGCCATTTTTGGGTTCGAAACCATGCCTACTATATAACATTGATTTGAAGGGGAAATACCATTGCCTTCATCTAAGGCTGAGGAGGTGTGACTGATCCAAAATCACCCAGTAAGTTTCATGGCCAAGCATCTAGAGTCCAGGTCCAAGTTGTAAGTATTGTTCAGCTCTGTCACCTAATCCTAACATAATCAAGAGAACCAGTGTGGTGTAGTGAGTTTGATTCTTGGACCAGAAGTCTGGGACACCAGGGTTTTAATCTCTGCTCACTCAGTGGGTAACCTTGAGCAAATCACACTCCCTGTCAACCTTAGAGAAAGGCAAAGCTCAATGGCAAAGCTTGCCAAGGAAACCCTAGGATACAGTCACCACAAGTCAGCATGAAGGAACACAACACTATCAACAAAACTAAAGCAGACTCATTAAATCAATCGTTAACCTGAAAGCCAACACTTATGTAAGTTCCAATGATTCAATTGTTCTACTCTATTTGGGAATACTAACAGGATTCATGCCGATGTGTGCTGTGGGTGGCTTCCACCCCCCAAAATTAACAAATGAAATAACAAGTATTTTGGGAAAGGAGTTTAGTATGAAAAAAAATCAACATGTGTTTAAATACACTCTGCAGCTGTTAATTTATACGATCTCAGCATTGCAGTTCGTGGAATTCAGTACAAATTCTGTAGAACATGCCAGATGTACATGTAGAACTAACAGTGTCATGGCATACCTGACCCAAATAAGCAACTTTTCCCCATTTTCAATGCTGAAAAAATGGGTGCATAACTTGAAACAGCCTCCAGGCAGCTTTAACTTGCAGAATTGGCACTTCACACAGTTGATCATACTAAGACTTACTTAACTTGGCAGCAAGAGAGCAGTCATATTTTTCACATGGATGAACTGTTCTTGAAAAAAATTCTCCAACAAACAGGCTTTTCCACATCAGGGATTTGGGTCTCCTCTCTCTGCTTTCTTTGCAATAACAGATATAGTTATTGCTTGTGATGCTGTGCACATAACAGGGAACTGAAGAGCTGCCTAATGGTGATTCTAGACTCTGGATGTACTTTGTGTTCACTGAAAAAGAACAAGGGCTAAATAAGAGAATCAGGATGTTTTCATTTTCCCTTTACCCTCTTTCACTGAATACATAAGGAAAGGCTGCAGTGGCTCCCTTGATGTTTTACTGTTCAGATCATTTGTACCCAAAAGAAGCATGAGCACAATGTGTGCCAACAAGAAGTTGTTTTTGTCAGTGGTGGCCTCCCACTTCAATTGGACAGTAAATCCATTCCATAATTTAGTGTGAGCTTTAAAACCAGAATCCTGTCTGCAAAACAGGTTCAGCACCCAGGACAGCTCTTTTAGAAATCCAGATTAAAACCTGAATTAAGTGCCCAACTGACATGGAATCACTGTGGGATTCCACCACATTCAGCCTGCAGCCGCAATAGGGCTCATGGCTGGAGCACATAAACGTTTTTCTTAGCAATTTTAGTTGTATTGTTTAATGATATCTGGAATTGGCATTTCTCCGGAGTTAGTGGTATTGTTTGGGGACAGCATAGTGTCACTCCATTTGTTTTTGGCCATGGACTTATTATTATTATTGACTAGCTTGGGGACCCAGTGGTGCCCGGGTTATTTGAGAAAGGCATTGTGTGCCAAGGTTGGTCTTTGGTACTTCAAGTCCCATCATCCATGGTCCACCCTCCTGTAAACTGTAGAAGGATGGAGACTGGGTCATGGAGGCACAGGGTGCCAAGTGTAGTCTTTTTTAGGTCTTTGTTCAGGGCTGCAGTGGTCTGTGAGAAATGAAGGCTTTGAAAGTACTACAAATCCCATAATCCATGGAGGTACCTCAAGTCCCACTGTTCTCCATACGGTAGTAGAATGTAGAGTGGGTCATAGGGACATTGTGTGTCAAGCTTGGTATTGAATTGGGCCTCTGTGTGGCAAGTGTGGTCCTGATCCATCATTGGTGTGGGCCACTGTGCTGTAAGCAAGTGAGTTAAAGTACTGCATTTTCCGTCATCCATGGTGCATCCTACCTCAAATTGCATCAAGATTTAGAGTGCATCTTGGAGGGGTCTGTGGGCCAAGTTTGATCTTGTTCTGTCATTGTGACCAGAGCGTGGACGACCGTAGCCAGATCAGACTTTCCAAGGTAAGGGCGCAGCTAGTGCACGAGTCTTAACTGTGCAAAAGCTCCCCTGGCCACCGCCGAGACCTGGGGTTCCAGGCTCAGCGATGAGTCCAGGATCACTCCCAAGCTGCGAACCTGCGTCTTCAGGACTTTTCTCCACCTTCCCAAAACTCTGCTGGTAAAACTGCAGATGTCCCTTTTCCAAAGGTTCTTATTTTCCCATCACACTTTTTATACAACTGTACTAACAAAGAGGAAGTGTGACAAATCTAGTGGGAGGGAAACACTGATCCTTTCCTTTTTACCCCTTTTGTAAACTAGCCAGGCACCACCCCAGAAGTTGTCAGGCTGCCATTATTGAGAACAACACATTTTACAACCCTGTGTGACCTGTTTCCGTAACTCAAGGGGTAATTTAATATCTGTGCAGTTTTGCATGTGAAGAAGATTTTAAGGAGAAATCCCTCTTAGAACACGAATAGGCCACAAGCAATTTACTGTAAGTCCGCAAAATTGAGGATCATAAAACTTTTTAAAGGAAATGCATGCTGGTTTTATAGGAATTTGGAACTCCAAATCCAAAAATGACCTCAGATTTGCTCCATTGTGTACAGTGTTTATTCACAACTTGTTTTCATGTTGTAATATGTGGCAATGAAATTAGCCATGTAATTAGTAATGAAGTTTGTGAAAGAACTGTGTGTGGCACAATGTTTTTATTGTATTTGTAAAAAAAAAGGAAAACACAAATACATTTAAAAGAGCTATAATACTAAAAGAAATCATTACATGCCCATGAATAGTTTCATGTATTGTATTGCTATATTATTTATTTGTTGTCCTTTTATGAATATATAGCTGCAGAAGAAGCTCTTAAGAGTATATATAAGCAGAAAGGCATTGGGCCTCAAACTGTTTCATTAAAAAGGGGGTGGGTGGGCCCTCAGGCCTGGAAAATGGGGTGGGTGGGCCCTCAGGCCTGGAAAATGATGTGATTGCAGACCTCTATGGATGTCCCTGCCCCAATTTAGATGTTACTTTCATTTCCTTAAAATATTTTTTAACTAACATTATAAAAACTTTAATTATGCAATGACTTAAACCTTCCATTAAATGTAATGCGGATTCATAGCCAAAGGCCTGATCACACATGTAAAAATCTCTTGTATCTTATATACCAGGGGCCCATTTAAACTACACAAATACAATGGCAAAATCACATGGTATCCTGGGACTGACAGATTAGGAGAATTTATAAATCTTGGATGGCTCTAGTGTCTCCATAGACTACAAACTTCAGAATTTCATAGTGCTTTACCATCATACCTGGTGTGGATTTCGTTGATATCCTCAAGTACACCTTGACTTATGGAGATCCAAGTCACACTGTTATAAACAGCACTGCTCAGATCTTCTAAACCAGGGCTGTCCAACTTCTACCGGACCTGTGGCCGGAATTCCAGTTACTGATGACCTGGGGGGCCGAAGGGTCTGCCTCCGCCCCCGGCTCCGCCCCCTCCCTGGCTACACCCCAGCTCCGCTCCCTCCCCAGCTCTGCCTAGGCTCCACCCCCTCCCTGGCTCCACCCCTGCCCCGCCCCCTCCCTGGCTCCGCCCTCTCCCCCCCTTGGAGGTGTCTGTGGAGGACACCGGGGCTTTGACTTGGAGATAGAGATGAACACCAAAATCCCAGTCTCAAGTCCCAGTCCCTGCTTTGAACTGGATTATATTGCAGTGTGGACTCAGGGCCCTTCACACAGCCATATAATTCAGAATATCCAGGCAGGAAACTCCACAAAACCTGCTTTGAACTGGATTATATTGCAGTGTGGATTCAGGGCCCTTCCACACAGCCATATAACCCAGAATACCTGCTTTGAACTGGATTATCGGAGTCCACACTCATATAATCTGGTTTAAAGCAAATAACATGGGATTTTATTCAGATGTGTGGAAAGGAAGTCAAATAAGAAGCCAGGGCCCTTCCACACAGGCCTATAACCCTGAATGATAAGGCATAATATTCATTCTGCCTCTGCTAATAATAACAACAACAACAACAACAGGTTCCTGAGTAGGAGACCTCCAAGGGCCATCCAGGGCCATCCAGTCCAATCTCCTTCTGCCATAAGGGGAAAATACAATCAAAGCATTCCTCACAGATGACCATTCAGCCTCTGATGATGATGATGATGATGATAATAATTACAATGGGCTCCTAGAATAGGAGACCTCCAAGGGCCATCCAGTCCTACCTCCTTCTGCCATAAGGGGAAAGCACAATCAAAGCATTCCTCACAGATGGCCATTCAGCCTCTGATAATAATAATAATAATAATTACAATGGGTTCCTAGAATAGGAGACCTCCAAGGGCCATCCAGTCCTACCTCCTTCTGCCATAAGGGGAAAACACAATCAAAGCATTCCTCACAGATGGCCATTCAGCCCCTGATGATGATAATAATAATAATTACAATGGGTTCCTAGAATAGGAGACCTCCAAGGGCCATTCAGTCCAATCTCCTTCTGCCATAAGGGGAAAACACAATCAAAGCATTCCTCACAGATGACCATTCAGCCTCTGATGATGATAATAATAATAATAATAATAATTACAATGGGTTCCTAGAATAGGAGACCTCCAAGGGCCATCCAGTCCAATCTCCTTCTGCCATAAGGGGAAAACACAAAGCATTCCTCACAGATGGCTATTCAGCCTCTGATGATGATGATAATAATAATAATAATAATAATAATAATTACAATGGGTTCCTAGAATAGGAGACCTCCAAGGGCCATCCAGTCCAATCTCCTTCTGCTATAAGGGAAAACACAATCAAAGCATTCCTCACAGATGGCCATTCAGCCTCTGATGATGATGATAATAATAATATTAATAATAATAATAATAATTACAATGGGTTCCTAGAATAGGAGACCTCCAAGGGCCATCCAGTCCAATCTCCTTCTGCCATAAGGGGAAAACACAATCAAAGCATTCCTCAGCCATGTTGAATCAAACCTAAACTCTCATGAGGTTCAGTACTCTCAGAAAGTACTGAACCTTGAGTTTGGGAGTTGTAGTTCTCCTCCATCCAGAGAGCACTGTGGACTCAAATAATGATGGATCAGGACCAAACTTGGCACGAAGCCTCAGGAGAGGAGGAAGCCGGAAAGGGAATGGATGAGCCCCCCACCGTGCTCCGAATTCGGCCCCGCCCCTTTTTGCTCTGGCCACACCCCCTCTCACTTGTGCATTCTCTCTCTCCTTCCCTCTTTCCTTCAGGTAGTGGAAGGGGGAAGGAATGAAAGGGGGGAACGAGAGAGAGGAGGGAGGGAGGGAGAGGGGGAGGGAGGGAGGGAGAGGGGGAGGGAGGGAGGGAAGTAGGAGGAGGAAGAGAGCCTGCTCCTCCCCCTGCCCCCGCCCCTCACCCCCGGCCACGAAAAAAATAAATAAAAAATATTCCGAAAAATATTCCAAAAAAATATTCCAAAAAAATATTTTAATTTTTTTTTAAATCTTAAAAGGCAGACATCTTACAGGAGGGTAGGGGGCTGTGGGGAAGGGGCTGGGGGCCGTATACGGCCTGGGGGCCGCCAGTTGGACAGCCCTGTTCTAAACACAGGTCCTTGGCTTCCTTGATTGACTCTATCCATCTGTAATGAGGCCTCCACTTGCCTACTGTCTTATAACCCATCACACATTATTACAGTATATTTTCTAGTGATTCATGTTTTCTCATGATATGTCCAATGTATGACAACCTCAGTTTGATTATCTTGGATTTATAAAAAGTTCAGGCTTGATTTGATCTAGCATCTATTTATTTGTGTTTTTAGCATTCCACAGTATCTGGAGAACTCTTTTCATGGTCCATGAGGTCACAAAGAGTCAGAACAAACAAACAACAACAAAAATGTATCCCTAGTGTTCTGATTTCTTCCCTGCTCTCTCATTCTGATTAAATTTAGAACCAGTATATTTGTGAACCAACATGAGCCCTTGTTTCAGACCCATATAGGAGAATAGACACCTATCGCCAACACCTACGACTCCTCGAATGCTTTCATCAACGCTGTCTTCACACAATCCTAAATATACACTGGACCGACTATGTGACGAATGTTGCTGTCCTAGAGCAAGCAGGGATCACCAGCATTGAGGCCATGCTATTGAAAACACAGTTGCGCTGGGCAGGGCACATCTCTAGGATAGAGGACCACTGCCTCCCAAAGATACTACTCTATGGTGAACTCGCCATGGGTCAGTGCAAGAGAAGTGCCCCCCCAAAAGAGATAGAAGGGCTCCGTGAAACAACATCTCAGGCTCAGCCAGATTGATCACCAACAATGGTCCACCCTGGCCTCACATCGGGAGGCATGGAGATGCACTATCCACAATGCTGTGGCCTCTTTCGAGAAGACATGCCGAATGGGTCTCAAAGAGAAACGACAACGCAGAAAGAACCGCAACTTGGAAACAACATCACCCAAGGAGACTTTCTGCTGTGCTTTCTGCAACGGGACTTGCCTATCTCAGATTGGCCTTTTTAGTCATCAACGCTTGTAAAAGCGTGGGATGAGTCCTTCCTAAGAATCTTCGTTCGCTAAGTAATGCCGAGAGCTAACATGAGCCCTAAGATCATCAAGGGAGCCCTACTCTCGCTTCCACCTCTGTCTCAAGCATGATTGGTGAGGATGAGGTAGAGGGCCTTTTTGGTGGTGGCCCCCCAGCTCTGGATCTCTTCCTAGGGAGATCAGACTGGCACCTACCCTGTTCACCTTCTGCAAGAACCTAAAAACATGGATGTTCCGCTGTGCCTTTGACTAGGCAGTTCCAAAGAATTGGCCCAATGTTACCTAAGTTCTACAATGGCCTTCTGCTCTACAATCCTGACATTTTAATGCCCACATTATCCTCTCAGCTCTGTCATTCTGAATTTGCACTTTCCCTTAGCTCTATCTAGGAATTTGCACAAACCCAGAGCCCTTTGAACTCAGCACTTTTATTATTCTTTATGGTACTGTTTTTATGATGTTATGTTTTCTTGTGATATGTTTTTATTTGGTTTTGTTTCTATGCTATCTTATTGAGTTATGTTTTCAACTTTGTGCTCTCTGGGCTTGTCCCTTTGTAAGCCACCCCAAGTCCCTTAGGGCAGTGTTTCCCAACCGCTGTGACGCGGCACAGTAGTGTGCCGTGACGGACCTCCTGCTGTGCCACGAGAAAAGCTCTCTGCCCCACTTCCTTTCCCCCTCCTCCTGCCGAACTCCTGCTGCTTGGGGGGGGGAGAAAGGGCCGGGCAGTGGTGAAGAAAAAGAAGAAGGGGCTGGGGCACCGCCTCCTTCGGCCATTTCCCCAGCCAGCCTCCAATCCGCCATGACTCCTGCCATGACTCTCGCCCCTCACTCACTGAAGCCGCACGGAGGAGGAGCCCCACCCACTGAAACCCGTCCACTGCTCATGTTCCTCATCCTCCCTGCGGCTTCAGTGAGAGAAGGGCGGGAGTCATGGTGGAGAATGGCCTGGCTCCGCCCCCTCCCCCTGGCTTCAGCTCTCCCACAGCTTCTCCAGCCTTGAGGGACAGTGCCAAGCCAGGATTGTGGTGTCTCCGCCACCGCGGGCGTGGCCCTGGCCCCTCAAGGCTGGAGTAGCTGTGGGAGAGCTGAAGCTGGGGGAGGGGGGTGGGGTATGGCGCGGCCTGGCTCCACCCCCTCCCCTTGGCTTGAGCTCTCCCACAGCTTCTCCAGCCTTGAGGGGACAGTGTCAAGCCAGCATTGTGCTGGCTCCGCCACCTCTGGCTTGGCACTGTTCCCTCAAGGCTGGAGCAGCTGCGGGGAGAGCTGAAGCTGGGGGAGGGGTGGGGCATGGCACGGCCTGGCTCCTCCCCCAGCTTCAGCACTCCCAGCAGGCCACCATCCCCCAGCCATTCTTTACTGTGTTCGAGTGTCATTTTGTGTTATTTTGGTTGGTGGTGTGACCCCGGATCTTTTTAATGTTAAAAGTGTGCCACGGCTCAAAAAAGGTTGGGAAACACTGCCTTAGGGGAGATGGAGGCGAGGTATAAAATTAAGTTGTTATCGTCATCATCATCATCCCCCTGTGTCACCTGTGTTTGGGACTTCAATGTGATGAGGTCCACTTGCTATCTCTTCCTTAAACCAGGGAGCGGCTTTCAAGATCTACATCAGCAAGACAACACTTCTTTAAAAGGCAATTCCAGTGTTTCATATTTGTTTAAATAATTTAAAATAAGAAACAAAAATGAAATAAAAATAAGTTAAGTGTGAGAATACATATACTGTATGTCTAGCCAATTTCAACCACTTGTCTGATTTTTATCTAAAACAAGAAATCATAATAAATTACATAACAAATCCTTGGCTTTTTATCATTCAACCCTGAAGAAATTACCAGAGCATAACGTGTCATAATGGCTTATGCTGAGTTGTGCTGCTGGGAGGTGCAGAAAACAACATCAGAAGCTCACCCCAGATTTAACTCACAACATCAGTCATAGAAACTGGAATCTTTCCTTGTTTCATGTTCCTGAAACAATCAGTCCTGAAACAACCAGAAGTTTAACATGGTGCTCTAACCTTCCTTTTATAAATATTTACTCTCTCAGGGTCAATACCTCTGGCTAAGTATAGTGCAAATGAAAGCAGCTATTATTAACACTCAGCAGCCGATCCGTCTTGTGCATAGCTGGGTGCTTTAATATAAAACCAGGATCTATAAAAAGGGGGAAATCAGAATGCAGTGGTTTGGCTACGGAGGCAGATTTCAGCAATTCTGTTGTTCTTGTGCCAAACATGAAGCTGTACACACATGTTCTACACACAGGACTTTGCTTTGTCAACAAAGCAAAGTCTAGGATTCCTTTTTCTGGTCCTCCCACTCTCATATGACAAGCAAGCACCACATGTTTGTGAAATCATGTGGGCTCAAACAAACACAAAAAGTATAACCCATACCGAAACAATTACAGCCCACTGGTAATTACCTTCCTAACAGAGAAGTATGCAAGTGAGTTACTCTCAGTGCATAAACCTTTTTTTGGAAACATGTGCTTCTCGCCTTTGGCTCCCAATCACTACTAGGCACCTGTTCTGTAATCTGCTGGAAAAGCACATGTTTGAGAGGTCAAAGAACAGCAAATGAGTTTGCCCCTCTCCTCCTCCTAAAGAGGCAAAATTCCACACTATATTTCTGCCCAATTCCAGAAGAATTGCTTTCACGTTTATTAACTGTTATAACACAACTATATTTATTGCTTCAATTCAATACACTGACGTAGAAATACACACCCGTGGTTTTTGGCTTCCAAGCTGCCTGTGGAGGCTTAGATTTATTTAAATGCACCCAAACAAAGCATTTCATTAAAGGGCTAAGAATCGTCATGGACGTTTCGTCAGCACCTCCTCCTCGGCACACCACATTTTTGACAAAATGTTAACTGTCTCAATTGCAGGTGTCCCAAATAAATATTTCTTTTATAAATGCAAGTATGAAAGAAGTTGGATGAAGACACAGGTCACATTTTAACAGATTTTTAAAAATGCACACCAAATATTGATTCAAATGTTATTTTCTCCTCCCATGCAAAAGTTCGGCCCATATATTTATTTATTTATTTATTAATTATTCAATCTTATAGACCGCTCCTTCCAACAGGCTGGGGGCGGTTTACACAATATATATAAACAATCATGACGCAGTTTAATACCATACTAAAAGCATTATAATACTAAAAGCATAAAACATAAAAGCATAGGAACCTACAACTACACAAGGGGCAAGCAATTGCAGAGCCTCTGCAATTTTACTTCTAAGCTTGACAACAATGTTTAAGGACCAATGAGATTAAAAGCTTGTCTAAACAGAATTGTTTTACAAGCTCTCCTGAATGGGGCCAGTTCTTTGATGGTACGGACTTCAACCGGCATGGAGTTCCATAGCGATGGTGCTGCCACGAAGAAGGCTCTGGATCTTGTAGTGGACAGTCTGCATGAGTGAATCGAAGGGACTAGCAGGAGGTTCTGCTCTTCTGAACGCAGTGATCTCAAGAGACTACATGGGGTGAGGTGGTCCCTCAGGTACGCCGGCCCTAGACCATACAAGGCCTTAAAGGTCAATATCAGCACCTTGAAGACAGTTCAGTACTCTATTGGTAGCCAGTGCAGTTGCTGCAAAACAGGTGTAATATGGTCTCATACTGATGCTCCCACCAGAAGTCGAGCGGCAGCGTTCTGCACCAGCTTGAGTTTCCGGACTGCTGACAAGGGAAGGCCAATGTAATGGTCATTACAGTAGTCCAGCCTCAAGATGACCGTCGCCTGGATCACCGTAGCCAGGTCGTCTCTGGACAAGTAGGGGGCCAGTCTCCTAGCCTGCCGCAGATGGAAAAATGCGGTTCTGCATACCGTGGAGATTTGCAGCTCCATCGATAGCAGTGAGTCCAAATGGACTCCCAGGCTTTTTACGGAGGACGATGGGCTTAAAGGCTCGCCATTGAGGGTAGGCAGTTGGCCTCCACTCAGCCCAGGACAACCCAGCCATAGGATCTCCATCTTCGATGGGTTCACCTTCAATCGGCTGGCCCACAGCCATCCAGTCACAGCTTCAAGGCATTGATGGAAACAATCGGGAACGGACTCCGGCCTGCCATCCATTCTCAGCATCGGCTGGGTGCCATCAGCATACTGATGACACTCCAGACCAAAGTCGCGAACCAGCTGGGCCAGGGAGTTGAAGGTGAACCCAAGAAAGAAGTTCCACCCTGGACCTTCTACAGATATATAAACCTCCCTTGCCTAGTTACCAATATACCTCACAACCTCTGAAGATGCCTGTCATACATGTGGATGAAACGTCAGGAGAGAATGCTTCTGGAACATGGCCATTCAGCCCGGAAAACTCACAGTAACCCAGTGATTCTGCCTATGAAAGCCTTCGACAACACATTGTTTCAAAACTACATGCATATGAGTAAAAATTGGCACATGGATTTGTATTATTGTTGAGGGCTCCTTTCTGAGCTGAACGAAAATACAAAAGAATTTCTCTCTTTCTTTGACTATGTGTTTGTGTGAGAGAGAGTGAGTGTGAGAGAGATTTTATATCTTTGTGATAATTTTTGAATGCCTTCAAAAGAAAACCAGTAACTTTCCTATTCAAAGTAAGATAAGAAAACAGTGGAAATTTGTTCAAAATTGTGAGGGAGCAAAACATCCAGCGTCAGCAAAATCGCCTTTTTCCATCTGCGGCAAGCTAAGTGTCGAGCCCCCTGCCTATCCAGAGATGACCTGGCCACGGTGCTCCAAGCCACGATCATCTCAAGACTGGACTACTGTAACGCCCTTTACATCGGCCTGCCCTTGCCAGTGATTCGGAAACTTAAGCTCATCTAGAATGCCACTGCACAACTTCTCACTGGGGCTCCAATGAGATGTCACATAACACCTATTCTCCAGCAGCTTCATTGGCTTCCGGTCGAGCACTGGATCACCTTCAAGGCGATGGTGTTAACTTTCAAGACCTTGCATGGTCTGGGGCCGCTGTATCTGAGGGACCGTCTTTTCCCCTACCAACCCCAGAGGTCACTTCGTTCCGAACAAATGAACCTCCTTGAAGTACCGACCTTCATAGCAATCAGTCTTACATCGACCTGGCGCAGAGCCTTTTCTGCAGTGGCGCCGTCAATATGGAACACTCTTCCTAGCGATGTACGGGCCATGTCTTCCGCAAGGCCTGCAAGACACACCTTTTCCGGCTAGCCTTTGATTGCTAGGCCATAAATCTTTTTTAAGCTAGTTCAATATGTATGCTTTTACCTCTGTGTGTTTTACCTGATTGTAAGCCGCTCCGAGCCCTCGGGGAGTGGCGGCGTACAAGTCCAAATAATAAATAAATAAATAAATTGCTGACTCGTAATTCCTGATTTACTGGGTCACAGAACCATTTAAAATTGATATTTTGTTCTACAATGTACCAGAGCAGTTGTCACAACAGTTAACTGACTGGAATGAAATTATGAACGGGGGGGCAGATGAAGAATCTTTTAAAGTACATGAGGGTGGGGTTTTAATTTCCATTCACGCCATAGCAGTTAGCAAGCCGTTTATATTTTTCATCGCATTCGACGTGCATCTGGGATCATTTAAGACAGACGAATTAGCTCATTACATCAATAAACAGGATAATAAAATGTTTGGTTTTTCCATCCTACCAGGGGATTCTTAGGTTTGAAAATATAGAATAAATGCTATTCAGTGGTGCAGTGGAGCACAATTGCAACATCTTATAAAAAGAATACAGCTGGCCCTCCACATTTGTGGACTTCACCTTTGCCTATTTGTTTAATCCTCTCCGTTGGTGCCCCCTTGTTGTGGGGGAGAGGCTTGCGTACCCTAAAGCAGTGTTTCCCAACCTTTTTTGAGCCGTGGCACACTTTTAACATTAAAAAAATCCTGGGGCACACCACCAACCAAAATGACACTGTAACACAGTAAAGAACGGCTGGAGGATGGTGACCTGCTGGGAGCAGCTGCTGGGAGTGCCGAAGCTGGGGGAGGGGGAGGAGCCAGGCCCCACCATGCCCCTCCCCCCGGCTTCAGTTCTCCCACAGCTTCGCCAGCTTTGAGGGGGCCTTGCCAAGCCAGCATTGTGCTGGCTCTACCACCACTGGCTTGGCACTGCCCCCTGAAGGCTGGCAAAGCTGTGGGAGTGCTGAAGCCGAGAGGAGGGGGCGGAGCCAGGCTGCATCATGTCCCTTCCCCTTCCCGGCTTCAGCTCTCCCACAGAGGAGGAGCATGAGCGGTGGACGGGCTTCAGTAGGTGGGGCTCCTCCTCTGCGCGGCTTCAACAAGCAAGGGGCAAGAGTCATGGCGAGAGTCATGGTGGATTGGAGGCTGGTTGGGGAAACGGCCGAAGCAGGCAGCGCCCCGGTCCCTTCTTCTTTTTCTTCACCACTGCCCGGCCCTTCCTCCTCCTCTCCCAAGCAGCAGTTCGGCAGGAGAAGGGGGGAAGGAAGGGGGGGCAGAGAGCTTTTCTCGCGGCACACCTGATGACCGCTCACGGCACACTAGTGTGCCACGGCACACTGGTTGGGAAACACTGCCCTAAAGAAGTTGTGAGCTATGCTGGCGGTGGCATAATAGCCACCGGTAGGGCCTCCCATGCCAGACAGGTCACAACCAAAGGGTCTGACAAAGAGTGTCAAAGGGCAGGATGGGCTCTCTAGCCTTTTGGCAACCATCCTAGGAGAAGGAAAACTCTGGTTTCAAGCAAAACTACTCTAGCAAAACTACATGGTCAGTTTCCACCACAGAGTTAGAGGAACAAGAAGAGAAAAATGTTCTAGAATGAACACTTCTCTGGGCATTTGTGGGTTCGCCAGCATGATTATATGGTCATCTTCTGGCAGAAATTGACCCTAGAACTACACTGGAGGACCTAAATATTCCTAGAGAGGTGTTCTATCAGGTTAAAAAATTGCAGTTTTTCTACATTTACAACTTCTGTGCCCCTAATCCTGTGAATATGAAGGGCTTATTGTACTGCTATCAAAACACCCTTCCCCGAAAAAGTTGAAGTCACAACCATGGCTGCAACTCTGGAATTTCCCAAAGAACCAAATCAACACATCTTGCCCATTCACCCACTAATATGTGCACAATCACTATACATCCCAAATACTATATAAATAAAAATGCAATGTTAGTTTGTACGATTAACATAACTCAAAAACCACTGAACGAATTGACACCAAATTTGGACACAATACATATATCAAGCCAACATAGCAGAAAAGACATAAAAAGCCAAAAAATACATTACAACACATGCACAAAACCATATGTATATATGCAAACACATAATATATACAATAGGCTCACTCGCACTGCCCCCTCAAGGCTGGAGAAGCTGTGGGAGAGCTGAAGCTGGGGGGAGGGGGCGGAGCCAGGCCTCACCATACCCCGCCCCCTCCCCGGCTTCAGATCTCCCACAGCTTCTCCAGCCTTGAGGGGGCAGTGCGAGCGAGGGGCGAGAATCATGGCCCCCGTCCCCAGCACTGCTCTCTGCCATGACTCCCACCCCTCACTCACTGAATCCGTGCAGAGGAGCATGAGCGGTGGACAGGCTTCAATGGACGGAGCTCCTCCTCCGCGCATCTTCAACGAGCGAGGGGCGGGAGTAATGACAGATTGGAGGCTGGCTGCCGAAGGAGGCAGCACCTCGGGCCCTTCTTCTTTTTCTTCGCCACCGCCCGGCCCTTCCTCCCCCCCTCCCCAAGGAGCAGGAGTTCGGCAGGAGGAGGGGGGAAGGAAGGAGGGCAGAGAGCTTTTCTCGTGGCACAGCAGGAGGTCTGTCATGGCACACTACTGTGCCATGTCACAGAGGTTGGGAAACACTGCTCTAACCCAATGCCCCAGCCACCTAAAACCAGCTCTGGAGTACCGAGAACCCCTCAAAATTTGTTTTTCAGTTTGCATGGAGAGATGTAATGATGAGAAAAGGGAAGAAAGTCCTGTTACATTGGTGCATGATGCCAGTTCTGGAACATTATCACTCAAGAGAAATATTCATTTCCTAGCAATGTCATGGTACCATTCCGGGTCTCTATGAAACAATGAGCAAAGATTAATCAACTAGAGATGGTTCAGATGGAATTACTATGTTATTGTTAATTGAAATGGGCCAATCATATCAGACTCTTATTCAGTATCTTCTTCTTCTTTTAACTACAGAGGGGAAGCATCAGTTTCCAGTCCCCAGGTAACATAATATATTGAGTAGTGAAAGGTTAACAAAATGAAACAGACAAACCGAAGCTGCAGAGTGGTAGCCCAGTTACTGAGCCCATTCTCTCCTCTCCCCATGCCACTGATAAACAGAGGCAGCATAAAGAGGGATAAACAATCCCTGGGTTATTCCACGATTTTACAACCGCAGTGTAAGATCTCCACTATTAGATGTGTCAGGTTGCCTATATAGACATTATATCTCAGAGGAAATGTAAGCAGAAAGGCTTGGAATGCTTGTTAAGAACATGAAAAGAGACATGTTAGATCAGACCAGTCCAGAGCACTCCAGCTGGGCCTCTTTCACACTACAAAATTATGAGCCATGACTCCACCCTATATAACCTGGAGCTTTTAGTTTGGTGAGCCCCGAGAACATACCTCTCCCTTTACTGTAATTCAACATATTAAAATGCAATCACTGTGATGTAAAGGGACTCTTGATTAAATCCAGATTACTGTTCCCTCAGCAGTCCAGATTTCACAGTAATCAGCTAGTAGTCTATTTATTTATTTATTTATTTACAGCATTTTTATCCCACTCTTTTCAGCCCAAAGGCTACTCAGGGTGGCGTACAGATTGGCAACAATTAGATGCCACAACATACATAATCAAATAAAAACATTTAATATCATATAATAAAAATTCATATAAAACCAATTAAAACTAAAGTAATTAATGTCTTCTTATAGGAAGCCCACAAGCAGGATATGAAAACAATAGCATCCTCACTTTGATTTTCTCCAGCACATGTATAACGCACACTGAATATATCTGCTGATACTGAAAGGAATATTTATCAATTATTG
This sequence comes from Anolis apletophallus, assembly GCA_030556195.1. Classification (NCBI taxonomy): domain Eukaryota; kingdom Metazoa; phylum Chordata; class Lepidosauria; order Squamata; family Anolidae; genus Anolis; species Anolis apletophallus. The sequence goes on along the minus strand of JARBWK010000006.1, from coordinate 107,846,949 downwards.
CTGAAAGACAGCAATGCCTAAATACCCCAAAGGCACCAGATCTAATCTGAGTTTAGAAACTAAGCCAAATACTGGTTAGTACTTGGATGGGAGATTGCCAATGAATACCAGGTGCTGTATTCTGTATTTTGAAGAAACGAGCCATTCCTGAATACTTCTTATTAAAAAAAACTCATATGGAATCCATCGAGTTGTGATAGGTCAACAGGTAACATGAATGCATATATAAACATTCATAGATACTAGGAAGGGCAGTTGATGTCTCAGGCTTGTATAGAAAGAAAAAATATGGAAAGGAACCCCATATCAAAGTTGTGCTTTAAAGGGAGATAACTTGTGTTGCAGTAAACCTGTACATTGCAGTAACCTTGGGGTTAGCTTAATTTGTGGATTTATCTTCGTGTCCTGGGCGTTCGCCTCCTAACCTAGCCCTCTGTTTGCCACACTTGCCCTCTACATAGGAATAATTGCTTCTAGGAATCCTGATCCCAAACCCACTATTGTTGTCAGCCACGATATTGGTTTATGATGTTTATGGTTTTTAGATGTTGACTGTATTTTTGTGCCTGTTTTAAATCTGTATTTGCTGGGCATATCCCTTGTAAGTCATCTGAAGTCCCTTCGGGGAGATGGAGGTAGGGTATAAAAATAAAATTATTATGGATAAGATCAAAAGAAATTTAAGATTTGTAAAACAAAAATATTTTGAAGGTGCAAAAAAACCAGGAAGGCTCTTGGCCTGGCAACTCAAAGAAAAAAGAAATGTAATATCAAAAATAAAAATAGGACAAAAAGAATATATAAAGGACGAAGAGATAAGAAATATTTTTGAAAATTTTTATAAAGATTTATATAAAAGAGAGAACAATAATCAGGAGGAAGTGGGAGAGTACCTAAGAAAGATGAAGCTAGAGAAAATTTCAGAGAAAATTTCGGAAGAAGAAAGAGAGCTCCTAAATAAAAGCATTACTAAAGAGGAAATAGAAAGTGTAATAAAAATTCAAAATTGGGAAAAGCAGCAGGACCGGATGAGTATCCAGCAGAATTCTATAAAGCTTATCAGGAGGAGACAGTGGACATTCTTAAAAAAGTATTTAATGGGATATTAGAAAATGGAAAAATTCCCGAAACCTGGAAGGATTCAAACATAAGATTAATAGGTAAATCAGGGAAAGATCTTACAAACCCGGCAAATTATAGGCCAATCTCACTTTTAAATTCTGACTACAAATTATTTTCATCAATTTTATTGGATAGACTAAAAAAAAATTAGGCACATGGATCAAGAAGGATCAGAACGGCTTCTTACCGAATATTAGAATAATATTGGATACGATTGAGTATTATGAAAAAAATATAAATAGAGAGGCCGCTCTGATTTTTTGTTGATGCCGAAAAGGCCTTTGATAAAATAAATTGGAACTATTTAAAAATGTTATTTGATGAGATGGACCTCGGATACCAATTTAAAAAATGCTATACAGGGAATATATTCGGACCAAACAGCAAGAATTATTATAAATCAGAATAAAACGAGGAAAATAAAAATACAAAGGGGGTAAGACAAGAATGTCTGTTGTCTACACTGCTATTTATACTTATCTTGGAGACATTATTGGAAAATATCAGAAGAGACAATAATTTAAAAGGACTTCAGATAAAGAATGAAAAGACAAAAATCCAAGCTTTTGCAGATGATTTGGTTTTAATTTTTGCCTTCAACCTGGAGTGCCTGTACTCTGTCCTGGCTGATCTGGGTTAGCAAAGACTCGCTGAACATGAACCTCCTCATCCATGATCCTAGCTGACTTCACTACAAAGGCGCAAACATGTGCTACTCTAGAATTTTGAAATAATTTTCTAAAAGTTTGTTACCCTTAAATCACTTATTTTTTCTGACTCATAAGTAGTGCTCAATTATTTTTCTTTAATGACTCAGTAAAATTAATGGATTAACGTTAGAACATTCTGTTGGTAAGTTAAACTAAAAAAATAAAATTATATTTATTTAATATTTTAACATCAATAAATTAGTCTTAATTCTTACATTTCCATGCTCTATGGCTTACTCAAACATACTACTAGAGTTTTCCCAATGGATGCAAAAGAAGTACTCATACTTGCAAAAATCTTTTTGTCGGGGGAAAAGCAACATGTTCTAATTCTAGGACACAACAGAAAACAATGCTTTCAGTGCTCTTCCAAACCTATAGGATTACATTCAACACAAAAGCAGCACTAAATAGCACCTATTGAAATGAGTCATCTACTTAGGTTGCGGTTGAACACATACCATGTAGAATTCTTGACATTGTGTCCAAGTCATTTGGAAATCTTGGGCATCTTTGGTATTTGCCTATTTCAATTGTTTATCAAGAAGCTTTTCAGCTGCAGTGAAACTGCTGGGATAAGACACTTTTGTACTTCCTTGTTTACTGTTCCAGTCATCCAGAATATATCTGAAGAGAGTAAAATAAGGTTTCAAAACTCCAAGTGTGGGCGTTTAATACGCAAGTATCATATAACTGCTGAAAACAAAAATCAAAACAAAAAAGTGATGACAAATCTTTGACTTCTGAGTACTGGCTGAAAAGAAATTGCACGCAAAATCTACTGTAGATCATTGGAGAAACACAGATGTTTGGCTAAGCTGCCTCATGCTTTATAACTCAAAATGTTTTTCTGATGTACACGAGACAAAATCTACTTACATATAATTATCTCCCTCTCCCAGAATGGTTTTCTAGAGATGTCTGCTTTTGCTATGGAAACATTCAAATATGCATATCAAGGATTGTGACCCTTTGGCTCCCTCTCCCCAGATGCTTTGGCCTATAGTTCCTATCAATTCCACTCCAGTATAGCCAATGGTAACAGCCACATACTTCTCCTTCTTCCTACAAATCCATGTTAATATTCTGTCTCAAATTGCGCACTTTATGTCATGACATTTACCTACATTCTATGTTCTCTCTATCTGTGCATTCTTTCAGATTTCGTGCTCTATTTTAGGATCAACTCACATGTTAAATTAGGCAGAGGCAAGAAAGCAATGGCACTTTGGAGATGGTTGTGCTACAGCTCTACAGATCCCTAGCTAGTGGGCATGACAGTTGGAGATAATAAAACAGAGTTCAACAACATCTGAAACATCAAATATTTCTAGGATTGTGACTTGGTAAAAAGGAAGAAGATGATATATATATATATATATATATATAGGCAAAAAAAAATGATAATCTCTCTCTTTGAGGTTTTACCCTCTCTTTCCCTCTCTCCCACTCTTTATTTTTATTTATTTATTTATTTACTTTATTTCTATTTTCCTTCCCGCCTTCATTCCCTTCTCACCCTATAGGGGACTGGAAGTGGCGCTGCTGTTAGGACAATGCATTACAATGTACCTCATTACATTTAGACACACGAACACACAAGACAGACAGAGGCAATTTTTAACATCTGGCCACCAGGGGATGCTGTCACACTCCTTCATTCCTCAGCGTATTTCCTGGAGTTCTTTTTATGGCCTCTTCCTTTTCCAGTTAAATTAAGCCTCCCCACTAAGTGGTACCTTAATTTTCCTACTTGACAGGTTCAACTGTCTTTCCCTCCCTCCTTCCTATTTGGGTTGCCAAAGGTCGACAGGCTTTGGCCTACAACTCCAAGAAATCCCAGCCAGCCCAGCTGTTAGGATTTCGGGCAGGCCAAAACCATCGAACTCATGACCTTCTGGTCATTTCGAAATTTTTGAGATCTTATTGTAGCTGACACCCAGCCAGCTGCACCATGTTCCCGGTGCTTTCTCTTTCTTGTCCTCTTTCCTCCCCCATTTCCTTTCCCTTTCTCTCAACAAATGCCCCATTGTCCCCTGTGGTGTAAAAAAAAGTTCTCTTAGAATAGCCTTACAAAACCTGACCAGAAAAGGCAAAGTAAAAATGTGCATAAGGCAAGACTGCTGCTTTAAGCTGCAAGAAAGAGGGGTGAAGTGTACATATTCTGCTATCCTGACAGTAATAGTAAGAAAGCCACATCTTTTTTTCCCCACTGGAAACTATAACCTTCCTGTCTCCTAACACTTATGTAAACACCAATAAGACACAGAGTTATTGTCCTACAAGCTAAAGTGTGCAATTTTCTTCATATTTCTCACCATAATGGATGCAGGAATCACTAATAGAAATTCATTAGCTCAGACCTTGAATAGATATCTATATGCACATTTTTTAAAAAATATCTTAGAGTGTATGTTTGAGCAAAACAAAGAACAACATGCTCAACTTTCTCCTTTGTCTGTGCCCCTAAAGTTGGTACTCTACACCAGTGATTTTCAACCTGTGTGCTGTGGAACACTAGTGTGCCGTGGGAAATTATTTTCGAATTTCATTCATATATAAACTATAAGGCGCATCTGTCCCTTTAAGAAATAGAACCATAGCACTCTCACGTCACCTAAAAAGTGACGCGAGAGTGCTATGGTCATGCCATCTTGGATTCGCTCAGACGCGGCTAAGTAAACATCAATTTGTGATCACAGCAAGACAAGCGAGTGACAGTGATGGAGAAGTTTTTGAGAAGGGAAAATGGAAATGCCGAACAGGGCCCTGGACAAAATTATGACACAGATGAAGGCCCTAATATGAGTGGGGGACAAAAGAAAAAAGAAAACTAAAAACAGAGACTGACAGCTGTTGAGCAAGAGCTTAGTGTGTGTCTTTTATCCCGGTGAAAACATAGCAATTTCTTCATTTGTGGTTTTTCAATTTCACTGTAACCCTATTGCCCTAACCACAGGGCCGACTGCAATGTATTGAAAAGTTTTCTATATAATGGTATTTAGAAGGTTTCCTGGACTACACTGTCCACTTTTAAAAGGCCACAGTTATGATGGAGCATAGGTGATCAAACTGAAGGAGGATGTCCCTTGGTACTGCGTGTAGCACACCTGTACTACCCTTGGCCTCATGTAAGCCACCCGAAGACCCATAAGAACATAAGAAGAGCCATGCTGAATCGGGCCTCAGCCCATCTAGTCCAGCATTCTGTGTCACACAGTGGCCCACTAGTTGTACACAGGGATCTCTAGCAGAAAGGAGGGCAAAACCCTCACCTGCTCCCGACCCCCCACAACCAGTACCCGGGGAAATCCTGCCTGCCTCAATCAACACAGAGGTGGCACTTGGATGTCCATTTCAGTAACTACTGATTCCCTTGGTATCCATGACTCCTTGGAGAGATGGTGGCAGGGTATAAATAAAGTATTATTAATATCTAAGTATATGAATAGCAGAGGATCTGTAATTGCAATACTATTATAATTGTTGTATGTAAAAGCTTACAATAGCTTATCCACAGTTTCCTATTTTTGTGGGAAGATCAGTAATATATTCCACATGGATTCAGGGATCATATTGTAGTTAATCACTTTGTTTTAGCATTCATTATAATTTATTGTTGTTGGTTTTTTTTAAAAAAGAATGAATTTTACAAAGTAACGAGAAAACAGTGTTCATACAAAAGTTATATTGATACATTGAAAAAGAAAAAAGTTAAAACTATCTAACAATTAGACATCTATCTTGACCCTCTAATGAAGAGGGTGTCTTGATACATCCCAAACATTAGACAATAATGAGTTGAAAGCCATTTGAATCACCTCCAATATCTCCAATATCTTTATAAACCATTCCTCTCTTGTAGGAGTTTTGTTGAATTTCCAGTATTTAGCGTATATTTGGCGTATAGGATCCTGGCAGCAGTTATTGACAATATAAATATTTTCCTATACATTTTCTAGGGTCTGTGATCCATTATCCCCAAAAGGAATAAATCTAGTTTCCTCTCCATTCTGTAATGCAATATTTTTTTCTAATTCCTTTTGGATCATCCTCCAGAATTTTGTAGCTTTGGGTCCACCAAAGATGAAAATAGGTGCCATTTTTATCTCCACAATTCCAGCATTTTGGGTTAATATTCCTATAAATCCTAGCCAATTTCTCTGGTGGTTAATCGCTTTTTTGTATTTTGCAAGTTTTAACTAACTTTTAATCTGTTTTAATTGCTTTAAATCTTGAAGTACAAAGAAGGTGAGGAATCATCGCCACCACCATTATCACCATCACCTCTGTTTCACCTCTGAATGGCTTTGGAAGATCTAGAGCAGGGGTGCTCAGAACGGTGATCGGGATCACCAGGGTGATCTTCGGGCCTCATCCTGGTGATCTTCAGGCCCCTGACCAGGTTTTTTGCTGTTGGTCCTCTTCACACGCCCCTGCACGCTGCAAAGAAGTCCACCGTCGTTGCTCCTCCCCGCTCCCTGCTTGCACGCTGCCTCCAAAAGCTCCAGAGTCTAAGAGGCAGAATGGGCCCCCTCTTTTGGATTCCTCCTCCCTCCGTCCTTCTCCAGCCACTCAGAGTCGTAGGAGACCAAAGGGGGCGGGCCTGGATGACGCGATGCATGACTGACCTCGCGCGCATGCGCAGAAGCGCCCATTCTGCCCCTCGGACTTCTCGTGAGCTCTTGGAGGCGGCACGCATGCTGGCGGCATGGAAATAGGAGCAAGGACGGAGAAGAAGAAGGACGCTTTGGGGTCATTTCCTTACCACAACTCAAAGGTCGGTCTTTTTACTTTGGGGTGGGTGCTTGATTGTTCTGTGGCATGTCTCTTTGTTTATTTTTAATGTTTAAAAATGGCCTTTTAGCCCCAAAGCCTCTCTGCTTGCTTTGTTCCTTGAGAAATGTATGTTGGGAAATATGAAATGTGGGAGAAATGGGGTGGTTGTATGTATTTTTGCATGCCCCTTTGTTTACCTTGCTGAGTATTAAATGGCCTTGCAGTTAAATAAACCGCATTAAGTTTGTAGATGCCGCATTAAGTTTGTAATTCCACAATTGGATGAAATGTAGGCGTGTATGATCCACCAGAAGACTGGACATTGAAGAGTAGAAAATATACTCCAAAATATAAAGAGGAATTGTAGGAAGCCGACAGGGTGAAGATAACACCAATAATCATCTGGCCATGTTAGATCCGTTTCGCTCCCGGGCAAAGCTTTATCAAGGCATCAGCATCAAACATACCGATGTCCTATCTATGTCCTCCATAGATAGGACATCGGTATGTTTGATGCTAAAGCCTTGATAAAGATCTAAGGTGGCCAGATCCGTTTCGCTCCATTACTCTGCTGAAACCACACTTTAATTGATGTATAGAACTGTCTTTGCTCATCTACAGACTTAATGCGGTTTATTTAAATCCACTTTATACTTCGTTTCTATGGACCTTATATACCCAGAGACTGTGGACTCTTACATTCGGGACTCTATATATCATCGTATAGGATAAAGTACGCACACTTGGTTCACATATTGATTGTGTCATTATTACTGTGGTTGTTCAGCTTATTGATATTTGTCTTATGATATTTGTGAATACATTTTGCATTTTTGATAGATGCTGGCTTATGCCTTTTTGTACTCCTGGCCTTTAGCCCAGCTTCTGCCTACGTAGCAGTTTGAAAGCAAAATGTGAGTAGATAAATAGTCACAAAAATGACGGCGATTCCATCAAGGAAGAAGTTTACGAACAAAGCTTTTCAGCAGGGAGATGGAGCAACAGCATCCCCCCCCCAATGGCCAGAACCGAGCACAAGTCTCCAAGATGCTGAAGATGGCAAAAGCCTATAATACCTCCTTCTATGTATAATCGTCTGTCTTGTCTGTATATAAATTGCATTGAATGTTTGCTGTATATGTATGTTCTGTGATCCACCCTGAGTCCTTTTTGGGATGAGAAATACTGTAAATAAATAATAAATAAATAATTGTGGCCTCTAGGGTTGATTTGTTCTAAGGCCCATTTCTTTGTCTTATTAGTTGTCTATTACTGGTTGTCAAGGAGAATCGAGGAGAGGAGAAGGCCTGAGACATACTCACAGGAAGGTAGAATGACATGTTCAGAAAAAGCAGGAATAAAATACATAGTCCAAACTAAAATATATAACATTGACATGGCTTCAAATGCATTTTTTTATTTAAAAAAATGAAAATTCTGCTAATTATTAATAATGAGGATTCCTGATAGACTTATCTTGGATTCCGACTAGCAGACCCCAATTTTAGCAAAGCTAGTCAGATACTGCAATATGTCAATCTTCCTTCTTGTTTATCACTTGGTATTGTTTTACCAGTTTTTTTATTTAAAAAATATAGTGATCATCTGATCCCAGAAAGTATGGGCCTATTAATCTTCCAGACATAACCTTTAATTCAATTTCCAATATTTTATTTATAATGTGCAAAACCAGGATAGAGAATACCCCATTTTTCACAAGGAATAGGCTTATTTTTAGGACATACAGGTACAAAGAGGCATGTATAATACCACCTAAGTCAGTGTTTCTCAACCTGGGGGTCAGGACCCCTGGGGGTGTCATTAGGGGGTGTCAGAGGGATCACCAAAGACAATAAAAACACAGTATTTTCTGTTGGTCATGGCGGTTCTGTGTGGGAAGTTTGGCCCAATTCTATTATTAGTGGAGTTCAGAATGCTCTTTGATTGTAGGCGAACTATAAATCCCAGCAACTACAACTCCCAAATGACAAAATAAATCCCCCAACCCCATCAGTATTCAAATTTGGGTGTATTGGGTATTTGTGCCAAGTTTGATCCAGAGCCAGGCATGTAGCCGGGGGCTAAGGGGCTTCAGCCCCCCGAAATTCTCAGGGTGGTCTGCGAAAAGGCCTTACTGGTACATTATTTAAACTGTTATGCTTATTCATATCATGATCTGATCACCATGCTCATTATATCCCACATTAATGGGGTTATTGGGTTAACAATACAAAAGGTTTGCTAGGGTAGACCCTCTTCCACCCAGTCTCAGCCCCCCCCCCCCCCCGAACCAAACTCAGCCCCCCCCCCAAATCAAAATCCTGGCTACGGCCCTGTCCAGAGCCATCATTGTTTGAATCCACAGTGCTCTCTAGATGTAGGTGAACTACAACTCCAAAACTCAAAGCCAATGCCAACCAAACCCTTCCAATATTTTCTGTTGCTCATGGGAGTTCTGTGTGCCAAGTTGGGTTCAATTCCATTCTTGGTGGAGTTCAGAATGCTCTTTGATTGTAGGTGAACTATAAATCCCAGCAACTACAACTCCCAGATGACAAAATCAATCCCCCCAACCCCACCAGTATTCAAATGTGGGCATATTGGGTATTTGTGCCAAATTTGGTCCAGTGAATGAAAATATATCCTGCCAATCCGATATTTACATTGCAATTCATAACAGTAGCAAATTTACAGTTATGAAGTAGCAACAAAAATAATGTTATGGTTGGGGGTCGCGGCATTAGGAAGTTTGAGAAACAGTGATCTAGTATATATAGGGTCCAAATAAGCAACCTTTTTTACCTTTCTGGATTTTGTATCTGTTTTTCATTCCATAGGTAGAAGCAGATGTACCTTAACTAGAATAAAAGATTACCATCACATTTCATATGAACAATAGAAATCAGATCAAAATAGCTGTGCAAGATGTTTTCATGAAAGTAATGTATATCAACAGGGAAATAAAATCGGGCTCTTTCCTTTCTTTTTAATTTATATGCAATGATCTTATTCCTAGGATGAATTATTTTTCTTTCTTTCTTATTTTGCACCTTTGATTGGAAACATATAATGTCAATAATGCTTCAAAGGGACACAGTCTTTCAAATAGCTGGGAGTGAGGTGATGTCATTGGGTGGGATTCTCCTCTTTTCCCTCTTCTCCTCACTATTCCTGTAATATGTGCTGTATTTTCTTGGTTAACTTGCAAAATTGCTAACAACGGCAATATGGACCTCAATGGAAGTGCAAGAAAGCAGGGTTACGAAGGCATGTAGAAGTACAATTGCAGGACCACAGATTGGCAATTCTGTGTAATTGTGTGAATGAAGAGAGGTGTGATCATATGTATCTGGCATCAATGATACTACAATTGCTTCTTTAAAAGCAGCTTCACATAATATAGTCCTTAAAGTAAGTAGTGGACATTTGAGCACTTGAACCCCTAGCGAACATCCCCAAATATGTGGACTTGTTTTTAGACCTTCATGTATCTAGCTGAAAGAACTTAGAAATATCTATGTGATTGGGATGCTTATCTCATAAGTTTTTCAAATTTATTTATATCATTTATATTCCGCCCTTCTCACCCCGCAGGGGACCCAGGGCTGATCACAATGCACATATACAGGCAAACATTCAATGCCCTTTGACATACAAACATGTAAGACAAGACACTCAGAGGCAATTTAACATTTCAGCTTCTGGCCACCAGGGGGAGCTGTCGCACTCCACTCCTTTTACACACTTCCTGGAGATTTATGACCTCGTAAATTAGTTAAATTAGAATCCTAATTGACTCGGTCGAATATTATAGGCAGAACATACAAAAGAAAGTGGCTTTCCTCTTTGTGGATGCTGAGAAGGCCTTCGACCGAGTCAATTGGGATTTTATAATCCTATTAGCTAGAGAACTAGACCTGGGGTTCCACTTCTGTAATGGGATCCAGGCAATCTACACTCAACAACAGGCAAAATTAGTAATAAATGGAGGAGAAACAAAGGTCTTCCCGATTATGAAGGGCACCAGGCAGGGGTGTCCGCTTTCCCCTCTATTATTTATCCTAGCCCTTGAGCTATTATTAAATGACATTCGTCAAGACAAGGAGTTATCGGGGTTGAAGATAAATAAAGAATCTCTGAAGATCAGGGCTTTTGCAGACGACCTCGTATGTATAATTGAAAACCCCCTAGATAATATCAATAAAATGGAAACTTATGGAGAAGTAATGGGTCTTAAGATAAATAAAAGCAAAACGAAGATATTAACAAAAAATATCCCCCAGAAAGAGAAAAAGGAAATAGAAAGAAGGACTGGTATAGAAATTACAAATAAAATAAAATACTTGGGCATTATATTGACTCCAAATAATATAAACCTTGTCAAAAATAATTATGAAACAACCTGGAAAGAAATATAGACAAATGGAAACATCTTAACCTGTCCATGCTTGGAAGGATATCGTTAATCAAAATGAATATCCTGCCCAAGATGTTGTTCTTGTTTCAAAATCTGCCCATCCTAACAAATGATAAACTCTTTGATAGCTGGAGAAAGGATTTAACAAAGTTTATTTGGAGGGGCAGACAACCAAGGATAAAATGGTCCAATATGATTGATGACAAAAATAGGGGCGGACTTGGAGTGCCGGACTTCCAAACCTACCACGAGGCGTGTGCCCTGGAGTGGATTTGCGAGTGGGCAAACCTGAAAGATAAACTTCTCCTTGCGATCGAGACCTAAGGGTGGGTTGGCACAGCTACATGTGTTATGAAAGAGTCAAAATAGAAAAAAACTTTAGAAATCACCCTATAAGAAGGTCATTGTTGAAAATCTGGCTTAAATACAAATATATTTTATGTGTAAAGACCCCATTATGGATTTCCCCACAAGAAGCCTTCTTTAGAAGACAGTTTGGCAGGAGTGAATGGCTGAAATACAGCGATATTCTTAAGGAAAGAAATAAGGAATGGCAATTAAAAGATTTTGGGGAGCTGAGGGAACTGGATGGATCCATGAACTGGCTTCACTATTTACAATTAAGGGAGATCTTCAACAAAGATAAAATCCTAGGATTCGAAAAGAAACAACAATTTTGGGATAGAATCCTACTGAAGAAGTCAAAAAAAAACAACCTCACTCTATGCAAAATTGTTAGAAATCAAATCAGAACAGGAGGCGATTAAAAACTGTATGGTGCGGTGGGCACAGGACCTGGGTCACGAGGTTCCCTTGGCTCTCTGGGAAAGGGTGTGGAAAGTTCACCTACTCTTATGAGTTAAAAGAAAATAACATCAAAATATTCCATAGGTGGTACCTTACCCCTCAAAAAATTGCCTTTTATAATAAAAGCTACAGCCAAAAATGCTGGAAATGCAAGACAGAGGTGGGAACCCTTATGCACTTATGGTGGAACTGTAGAAAAGTCAAAAAATTTTGGTCCCTATTGTATAAAGTTATGTCAAATATGTTAGAGATCAAGATCCCATTAAAACCTGAATACTTCCTGCTGGGTTTATTGGACTTTGATATAGACAGAAACTCAGAGAAAATTTTTGTATATTGTATCACAGCAGCCAGGTTGACCCTGGCAAAGAACTGGAAAGAAGGCAGTATCCCGAGCATAGAAGATTGGTCAACAAAGCTTCTTGACATCATGAAAATGGACATTTTAACACAGGAGTTATCACAAACAAATACCCCCAAGAGAACTGACTGGTCCAAGGTGACGCTGTTTCTAAAACAAGAGAACCACGAAATGTGGGCGGAAGTTGAGCCTTAAGACATTTATTGATTCTTTTTTTTCTCATTACTAGTACTTACGTTTGTAAGGATGCCTAGTCTCAGTACACCGGCTAGACAAAAAATATAGAGGTGTAATCTACGCAGGTAACACAATATAGGGTGTTACAGGAGGTGGGTCTGCAGGTTGGAAGTACTCTTAAATGTTGTATTGTCCTGTTTTGTAGTAGGCAATGTTAGGATGTGTCTGTAGTGTGCTATGTAAATGTCTTGTTTGTGTTGGTTTTTTTTATTAATCGTGTGTGAAAATCAATAAAGATGATTTTTTTTAAAGTTAAATTAGCCTCCCCACAATGTGGTACCTTCATTTCCTACTTGACAGATGTAACTGTCTTTCGGGTTGGAAAGTTCGACAATGAGCTACACAAATAGTCGGTCAGGCATGTAGCCAGGGGGGAAGGGCTTTGGGGGCTTCAGCCCCCCCCCAAATTCTCAGGGTGGTCCGCGAGAAGGCCTTACTGGTACATTATTTAAGCTGTTATGTGTATTCATATCATGATCTGATCACCATGCTCAATATATCCCATATGCATGGGGGTATTGGGATAACAATACAAAAGGTTTGCTAGGGTAGGTCATCTCTCACTCAGATTCAGCCCCGGAATCAAACTCAGCCCCTCCCGAATCAAAATTCTGGCTACGGCCCTGGGTTGAGCGCTCACCCTGACCCGGGCAGGCCTCAAACTCAAGACCTTCTGGTCAGTAGAGATCTTATGCAGCTGACTCCTAACCTTGAGCTGCAAGGAGGTGAATAATAATAATAATAATAATGTATAAATCTTCTTCAGATCTTCACATTGAAGGTTCCAAAGAGAACCCTTTTAACCCTTGTGTATTTAGGAGAATGATTGAATAGGTTTTATGAACATTGGATGCACCACATCAAAATGTAATAGGATACTACATGTGAAGTATGCTTTTGCCATTTACCATTCAGGTCAGCAGAAACAGATACATCTTAATTGAATGAATGATCTTTTTTTGATAGAGTTGCAAGCTGGGCAGATGCAGAGAATGCTGTGGATGTATTGTATCTGGATTTCAGTTATGCCTTCAACAAAGTCTCCCATGGCCTTCTGGCAAATCAACTAGTCAAATGTGGGCTAGGCAAAACTATGTTTAGGTGGATCCGTAATTGGTTAAACAAACAAAACCAATGGATGCTTACCAATGCTTCCTCTTCATCTTTGAAAGATGTGACGAGTGGAGTGCTGCAGGTTTCCATCCTGGGCCCAGTTCTGTTCAACATCTTCATTAATGACTTAGATGAAGGGTTAGAAGGCATGATCATCAAGTTTGTAGATGACACCAAATTGGGAGGAAGGCTAATACCCCAGAAGACAGGTGCAGAATTCAAAACAACCTTAACAGATTAGAGAGATGGCCCAAAAGCTAACAAAATGAAGTTCATCAGGGACAAATGCAAGATACTCCACTTAGGCAGAAAAAAATAAAATGCAAAGATTCAGAATGGGAGTTCTCATAGGGAACAAGAGCCAACAATGTCATGTGGCAGCAAAAAAAAAAAGACAATGGGATTTTGGTTTGCATAAATGGAGTATATTGTCCAGGGAATTCGTGCTATTCCTCTATTCTGCTATGGAATACTGTGTCCAATTCTGGGCACCATATTTGAAGGGAGATGTTGGCAAGCTGGATTGTGTCCTGAGGAGGGCGACTAAAATGATCAAGGATCTGGAGAACAAGCCCCATGAGGAGAGGCTTAAAGAGCTGGGCATGTTTAACCTGAAGAAGAGAAAGCTGAGAGGAGACATGATGGCCATGTATAAATATGTGAGAGGAAGTCAAAGGGAGGAGGGAGCAGGCTTGTTTTCTGCTGCCCTGAGACTAGGATGTGGAACAATGGCTTCAAACTACAGGGAAAGATATTCCACCTGAACATTAGGAAGAACTTCCTAACTATGAGAGCTGTTCAGCAGTGGAACTATCTGCCCCAGAGTGTGGTGGAGGTTCCTTCTTTGGAGGCTTTTAAGCAGAGGCTGGATGGCCATCTGTCAGGGGTGCTTTGAATGCGATTTTCCTGGGTTGGACTGGATGGACCACAAGGTCTCTTCCAACTCTATGATTCTATGAAAGTGTGAATAAGCTCCAATAAATGGATTTTGCATTGAGAACAGGAATATCTATCTATCTATTTATTATTTGGACTTGTACACCGCCACTTCCCGAGGGCTCGGAATGGCTTACAACCAGGTAAAACACACAGAGGTAAAAGCATACATATTAAACTAGCTCAAAAATTATTTCTGGCCTAGCAATCAAAGGCTAGCTGGAAAAGGTGAGTCTTGCAGGCTTTGCGGAAGGAGAGAAGGTCCCGTACATCGCTAGGAAGAGTGTTCCATATTGACGGCGCCACTACAGAAGGTGATCCGGTGCTTGAAGGTGATCCGGTGCTCGGCCGGAAGCCAATGAAGCTGCTGGAGGATAGGTGTTATGTGACATCTCACTGGACCCCCAGTGAGAAGTCGTGCAGCGGCATTCAGGACGAGCTTAAGTTTCTAGATCACTGACAAGGGCAGGCCGATGTAAAGGGCATTATAGTAGTCCAGTCTCGAGATGACCGTGGCTTGGAGCACCGTGGCTAGGTCGTCTCTGGATAGGTAGGGGGCCAGACGCCTAGCTAGCCACAGATGGAAAAAGGCGGTTTTGCTGACGCTGGGCCTCCATCGACAGCAACAGGTCAAAAATGACCCCAAGGCTCTTAACTGAGGATGTCGGGCATAATGCCTCGCCATCCAAGCTAGGCAGTCAGGCCTCCCCACCATCCGGGCGGCCCAGCCATAGTATCCCCGTCTTTGCTGGATTCACCCTCAATCTACTGGCACACAGCCAACCAGTAACGGCTTCAAGGCACAAGAAGGTACGGGGTCCCGCCGGCCTTCCATTTTCAGAACGAGCTGGGTGTCGTCAGCGTACTGATAATATTCCAGCCCAAAGCTTCGAACCAGACCAGCAAGTGGTCGCATATAGATGTTAAATAATAAAGGAGAAAGAATGGTACCTTGAGGGACCCCACAGGTAAGTGGAGCCCTCTCGGAAACCAAACCACCCCTTTCCACTCACTGTTCCCAATTGTGGAGAAAGGACAACAGCCATTTCAGGGCTGTTCCCCTAACTCCAGCAACGGCAAGGCGACGGGCCAAAAGATTGTAATCGACCATATCAAAAGCTGGTGTGAGGTCCAATAACACAAGCAGCGCTGAACCGTCCTTGTCCAGTTGGCATTGAAGCTGATCTGAAATGGCGACCAACACAGTCTCCATCCCGTGCCCCAAGCGGAAGCCGGACTGGAAGGGATCTAAGCCGGCTGTGTCCTCAAGGAACTGCTGCAGTTGCCCCACTACTGCCCTCTCAATCACCTTGTCCAGGAAAGGAAGGTTTGAAACCGGGCGGTAATTAAAACTTGTAACAGTACCAACGTGTTTTATTTTCAAATCAGTATAGCTTTCTTTTCATGCAAAAGTTTAAACTGGTTGAAGAAGTAGTGCAATACAAATGGATGCTTTCTTTTCCAAAATAAGAAAGACAGGGAGATAATGAGGGAAATTGCCTGTGAATAATAAGTGACAATTATATTTTGGAAAAGTTTGAACGAGACAAAAATGGTTTGCTGTCTGTATAATCTGTTTTAACATTAGTTGAAGGGCCAGCATTGGACTATGAAGATAGCTATAAATTTACATGAGAGGGGTGTTGCTTCAAATCTATATTTTACCAGAGATCCTACTTCTAGTTGGCAAGATGGTTGTGAGAATAATACAGGCAGGAAGGATTGGGGCACGGAATGCCTTGGAGATAGGGATGAAAACAAATACAATAAATAGATATGCCAACTTATACAATATTCTTTGTAGTCATTTCCAGATGTTTCACACCTGTTATTTTGGAATAGACTATATAACATATGGACGAAACATGAAGCTCAACCAAATAGGAGACTAGATCAGCCTTCCTGTGCCTAGTCCTATTGGTATCTGTTTAGGAACAACTTGCATCAGGTCTGGTTAGGGATAATGGAAAGTGTAATCTATCACAGGGCTGTCCAACTTCTACCAGACCTGTGGCCGGAATTCCGGTCACTGATGACCTGGGGGGCTGAAGGGTCTGCCTCCACCCTGCCCCGGCTCAGCCCCCACCCCCTCCCCACCCCCGGCTCCGCCCCCCTCCCCTCCCCTTAACATAAGGGGAGAGGGAGAGAATGGAACACAATGGGGGCATAAATAAACAATTCCATATATTTAATATTAACATAAGGGGAGAGGGAGAGAATGGAAAACAATGGGGGCATAAATAAACAATTCCATATATTTAATATTAACATAAGGGGAGAGGGAGAGAATGGAACACAATGGGGGCATAAATAAAAAATTCCATATATTTAATATTAGGCATAAATAAACAATTCCATATATTTAATATTAACAGCCCCCTGATTCAGCCTTCCCAAATGCGGGATCCAGGAGAAGCCAATCCATGAGACAGGCCACGACCGACCGAGCCAGGCGCCGAAGAAGGTCTGTGTGGGCCGCAGGAATTCAGTAACCGAGATTTTGGTAACAGGAGGAGTATCGCGAGACTACGCGAGCCACACGGGATTTCGCTCTCAACGCAGGCGTGATCTTGCGTTGAGAGCGAAATCCCGTGTGGCTCACGTAGTCTCGCGATACTTGCTCCAAAACCTGGAAGTGGGTAATTTTTTATTTTATTTTAATTATTATTATTATTTATTAAAATGCTGAGGGGGCTGGAGGAAAGGGGCTAGGGGGCCGTGTACGGCCCTGGGGCCACCTGTTGGACATCCCCGATCTATCACATTCGAGGGGGTACCAGTTTGGATAAAAACTGGACCGGCAGAACAAAGGGTGCTCTAATGGGGACTGTGACTGAATATAGTTACACCCATATTTTGCTTCACATCAACTACATTAAAGGGAGTATGTAAAACGTATTCACCCTTTTGCTTAAAAGGGTGTTTTCAGGGTAGTAACATGTTGCTTCATGCACTGTGGTCATATTCAGTCAGTATGAATAGCTATAAGTAGACTAAACAGCCTTTAAACTTTACCAGCTGGCAGTCTCCTTACATACAGTCTTGGGTGTGTCATAAAGGTGTTTAGGTAATAATACACATTTATTCTGGTAGTTAATGATTTTAAACAAAAAAAGCTTTGTTCAGCTTCCAAAGTGCCATCATTCTCCTTTTTGAGGACTTTATGCTGTATGTAGACTAGAGGAAAAATGTTTTGTTTTGC
This sequence comes from Anolis apletophallus, assembly GCA_030556195.1. Lineage (NCBI taxonomy): Eukaryota > Metazoa > Chordata > Lepidosauria > Squamata > Anolidae > Anolis > Anolis apletophallus. Next base: position 107,829,265 of record JARBWK010000006.1, on the reverse strand, counting down.
TAAACACCATTCAGGTAACTAAGTATTTTATTTTCCTCCAGATTAAAAATTGTTATCTGTTAAATCTTTTTTGTAATTCTGGATATAATATTGCCATTGTCACAAATACTGCAATATTCTTCTGTACTTCATCTGTATCACAATTTGGAAATGATTAATTGACTCATAAACGTATTGATTCAGTAGATTTTTCTAGCCATTTCTCCTGTCTTGTTACATTCTCCAGTTTACAGCAAAGTTAGTAACTACAAAAGCCAACAGAATTAAAATGTCAATTTACAATCATGAAAATTATGTATTATAGTGTTATAGTTCCCATAGATTGAAAATTATAAGACAAAGTCCACGTAGAACAATAGTCAATCGGTTATCCAATAAACCGGATTATAGTCTATTCCGTAGAAGCAACGATTCTCAGTCCAAATATAAAGCAATCAAAGTTGGAAGAGCAGTGTAGATTCACAAGGAGATCCAAAAAGGCCGATAATTCCAGCATGGAGAAGGACAGTTGGAGTGTTCTATATACTTCATTATAAGGTTCAATAGACGGAGGCCGACGAGGTGTTGATTCCATCAGTTCTTATTGGCCGCCTATGTTCGTTTCGCTCCCGGGTGGAACTTTCTCAAGGCCTCTATATAAAGCATACCGGTGTCCTTTCTGTAAGAATTATAACCATCATCAAGAGGTGCCCACATCTATTACACCCAACAAAATATCAATACAGTAATACATACCGTTATCTAATTATAACAGAGCCCAACCTCACTCGTATGAGTGAGGTGACCAAAAGGTGGCGTTTCGAACTTACAGCAGGCTTTAAATATTAACATTAATAAAATTCAACAGGTGTGATTGTATGCATAAAGAGTTTGTAGGCTAATGGGTTCATTTAACCCTTTTGGATATTCACTATCAAGCAGAATTATCCATTTGCATTCGATGTTCCGTAACACCTGAGTGTTATCTCTATGGGGTAAAGGATCAATTTTCTCCAGAACTTGAATATATCCATGTGGTAAATCAACATATAGCTAAATCTAGTGGTTTCAATTGTTGGTACTGCATGCCTTCAAGTCATGTCTGACTTGTGCATCTTTCCCTTGAGGTTGAAAGAACATTATTGGCTCAAGGTTGAGCAGATTTGAACACTGGTCTTCCAGTGTCTTAGTCTTATACTCATACCACTAAACAACCCTGACTCATTCATCTTTATAGATTTAGAATCACAGAATCATAGAGTTGGAAGAGGTCAGATGGACCATCTAGTCCAACCCGCTGCCATGCAGGAAAAGCCCAAATTGGACTGCTGTCAGGTGGTCACTCAGACTCTGTTTAAAAGCCTCCAAAGAAGGGGCTTCCACCACACTTAGTTTAAGAAAAACTAACCATAGAATACAACATTACATTTTAAAAATAAACTCTCAGCAGAAACAGAGCCAAGGCTAGCGAAGTAGGAACAACAACACAAAGGTGCCAAGCACAGAGGCAATAGATAAGCAGAAATGGATATAAAAATATATAATATCAACCACAGATGTGAACAATCAGTATAATACACAATAAACGTGAGTCATACCACTCGCGTTCCATGTAGGCTTCTAGAAAATCACAAAAGTTCCAGCAAATAGTGGGTCCATAATCCCAGATAAGTACGGAAATCCGTATCTCAAGTAAGAAAATCCGAGGCAGGCTGGACAATTTGTAATCCACAAGGTGATGGAAAATCCAATGAGGAAGCAATGGAAGCGGACGGTAGGCAAAAAATGAACTCCCGGAGGACGCGGAGGAAGCAATGGGATCCTCCCAAAAGGTAGGGCTTGAAAGTTCAAGCCGACGGCTTGCTATTCCGGTAAATATTGGCCACCACACCGTTTCACCACAACTGGCTTTCTCGGGGCTCAATTCAGTATATATGCAGCGTCCAAAGCATCAGGATCAAGAGGAACAATAACATAACCCTTTCTAGACGCTGCATATATAGCAAGCTGTCGGCTTGAGCTATCAAGCCCTACCTTTTGGGAGGATCCCATTGCTTCCTTCAAGTCCTCCAGGAGTTTGTTTTTTGCCTACCGTCCGCTTCCATTGCTTCCTCATTGGATTTTCCATCGCTTTGTGGATTGCAATTTGTCCAGCCTGCCTCGGATTTTCTTACTAAAAATAAACTCTCCCCATTACATCAGAGAGAGAGAGAGAGAGAGAGAGAGAGAGAGAGAGAGAGAGAGTGAATAGAATCTGCTAATTCATATCTTAAAGGGTTCTCCTAAAACATTAGTGAACATCAGCTGTATTACCCACTTGCAACTTGACATGGTGCAGAACACTTTTACACATCCACTTGTAGACTTGGCCCCAGAATCACCTTTCATGATACAACATTGCCTTCTAATTACTTGCAATTTGAACACTATATAATTGCCATTTCCCACATGCTGTTTTTAAACCACAACAAAAGCTGTTCCAGGGTCACCACCTCAGGATCTGAAGAAGCATTTAAGCATCTACGAAGCATCAGGAATATGTGAAATGTTTTGAACCAACCGTATTATTTATTATGTTTGAACAGCTAAAACAATGGGGCCCCAGCGATCATGGGAGGTGCCATTAAAAACACACAAAACAGCCTTCATCTGTTAATGTTAAGGTTTTTCTTTTGAAGGCCTTGGCTTTTCATCAATTACAAAAGGTGTGGCCTGGGAACAGAGCGTTTGTGTGGGGAGTAACAATGCTTCTTAACTGTTCTAACTTTCCCATTTCATAACCAAGATTCTTCAGAGACATTCTGTGCAAATGGCATGTGGACATACCACAGATCTGCAAGTACCTGCTTTTCCCTGTCGCACCACTACAATCCCCAATCTGGCACCAGGAAAACTTGGCTGTCAGGAAGCCAGCCATGAGACACAAGTAGCCTATTCTATGCACAAGCAAGCCAACATTCTCCCTTTTAAGGTACTCTTTCTCAGATCTTGATCTTGGTTGGCATTACTCCACAAATATGTTTTCTACGTTCATGTTTAAAAGGTAAGATCTGTATTTCCTACCCCACCCCTCGCTTTCTCTCTATTTCTGTAGATGGGAGAAAGGGGCTCCCTTTTGTTCCCAGTAATAACTGTAAAGCCAGGGCAAAGACAAAGGAGCTTCTTTTATAAAAGGAAAAGTATGCAAAGAATTCAGAATGTTTGGTATCGCTCCTTGAGCTACAAATGCTTTCTGTACCAGAAAATTAGAATCAGCATATGCACATAAGCTCTCATGAGATATGGAATGAGATTGACATCGGAGTTGCTCCTATAGAGATGTGTCCTATCAATTCATTTCAGCCAGCCTTCAACTCACAAAAGAGGACGAGTAGACTTCAAGCTAATTAATCCTCTTAGATAATACATTTTTCCTATTTCTCAGTGATCTTCTTTTGATATGGCAAGACTCATGGCCACTATTTGAGCTGTCCAGCTCCTGCTTTATTATAGAACTTCCAACCTACTTCCTTCCTCATTCCCAATCTCTGCATAATATCCACTCTCCAAGCAAATCTTTAGATAGTAAGGATTCCCATGGTTTTAGATAGGCCCATTCCTCCCAGAGTGGTTTTTATCTCAAAGTGTCTCTCTGAAGCCAGGCTCTTATGTAGACTTTTCAATACTTGGTTGTTGCATACTATTAGAATCAAATAACTAGGACACTCTTTCAGTTGACGCAGATCACATTTGGCTAAAGTTGCCCAAGTTGGCAGCAGTCTGGTTCAGACACTAACGTGGGATGGTACAAATAAAAAGACCCATAGGACACAATTGCAATCTTGCTTTCTAAGCTTTACCAAATAATCCCCAAGGAGATAAGTGTGTTGTTATCAATTTCTGCTGGATTCTACATCAACATTCTGGAAGAAGCAAAGAACACCTGCACTGAAGTGATGATCAGTCACCATCAACTTTGTTGGACTGGACAAGTTGTCAAAATGCCCAATCACTGTCTTCCAAAACAGTTATTATACTCTCAACTCAAGAACAGAAAATGGAATGTTGGTGGACAAGAAAAGAGATTTAAAAATTGTGGCATGGACACCAAGAACTGGGAAACCCTGACCTTCGAGTATTTTAACTGGAAGTCCGCTGTTACCAACAATGTTGTGGAATTCGAAGAAGCACAAATAGAGAGTAAAAGGGAGAAACTCGTCAAGAGGAAGGCACAACACACAGACCCTTGTCAGTACCACCTTCCATCTGGAAGTCAATGTTCTTACTGTGAAAGAACACACAGATCAAGAATAGGTCTCTACATTCACCTACGGACCCTACATTCACCCAGGCCCGGATTACCCATAAGGCCACCCTAGGCCATGGCCCTGGGCGGCACCCATGGGGGGGCAGCAGATCCGGACCCCCGGAAATAAAAAATATTTTTTTTAAAAAGTTCGGTCTTTGGCGTTCCTGTGCATGTGCGCGGAGCGCCAGCGGCCATAGGCCCTAGGAAAGAGGGGCAGGGCCGACACTGAGAGGGAGGAGAAGGTGGAGAGAAGGCCCGCCGCCCCCTCCTCCCATCATGTCATCGGCCCGCCCCTCTTCCCTTCACTGAAGGAAAGAGGGGCGGGCCCGGTGACGCGACAGGAGGAGGAGGCGGAGAGAAGGCCCACCGCCCCCTCCTCCCGTCGCATCGTCGGCCCGCCTCTCTTCCCTTCACTGAAGGAAAGAGGGGAGGGCCCGGTGACGCAACGGGAGGAGGAGGAGGCGGAGAGAAGGCCCGGGCCTTCTCTCCGCCTCCTCTTCCCGTCGCATCATCGGCCCGCCCCTCTTCCCTTCACTGAAAGAAAGAGGGGAGGGCCCGGTGACGCGACAAGCGGCCCCACTCCCCGCAAGCGGCCCCGCCCCTGTAAGCGGCCCGCGGCGCTGCCAGAGTGTGGCCTAGGGCGGCACACTCCCTTAATCCGGGCCTGCATTCACCAAGAATGTCTATGATGATGATGATTGGGCATTTTGACAACTTGTTCAGTTGTCAAAATCCCCCTTCTACCTCTTCCTTCTAACCTTCTCCCTGTCCGACATCCTCCCACCATTAATTATTTCAGATCATATAAATTGATTTAATCAAGGAGGAAGGCAAAACAAGAATTAGAGCTCTGCGCTCAGCATCCATGGAAGCCACTTTGAATCGCAGCTCTGGAAGAAAAGGAGCTCTAAACAAACAAACAAATGGCATACACCCACGTAACTAGTTGCCAGAGCTCAAACATGGTGCAATGGGTGCAATGAGCATTGGATTATAACTCTGGAGACCAGGTTAAAATCCCTGCTTGGCCATGAAAATCCTGTGGAGTGATCTTGGACATTTTACACTTTCTCAGGCCCAGTGGAAGGCAAAGACACGCCTTCTCTCAACAAAAAATCTCAAGAAAATCCCATTATAGGTTCACCTTAGTGTTACTGTAAGTCAGAAGCCACTTGAAGACCCATGACAACAAGCTGCCATTGATAACCTCATCTTCTGTGAATTGGTTTCCCTCCTTGTCACCATATAATGTGTCAGAAAATCCTATTAATTTCATTTCAGGAGAGATGTTTTTGGCGAATTTAATGGGTGGGGTCACATGTGCACTTCTTTGCCAAACTCTCAGTAACCTTAGCATTAGAACTGGACAAATGAACCAAGATGTAGACTTTCACCTGTGGGTTAAAGACTTCTAAAGGAATGCAGAATGAACAACTTGTTCGTATATCACAGCACATTTTTCCATGTGAGCTGTTGCGGGCTGCCTTTAAGACTCAGGTGTACTGTGACATTTTGGGAATTGGGAGCTCAGCATTTGTCAAAAAACAGCTTGCATTGAAAGACAACTCCCAGGCTGATGCTGGCAAACACTGCAGGAAAGCTTTCTTTTCTCCCTCAGGCAGGAAGACACACCCGAACTTCCTGCCAGAGTCACTTCCTGAGCTTTCAGGTCCATCCCCTATGAATGAACCACACCTTTGGGGAGATGTCTGTTTCCATGCCAGAAAATAGCAGTCAGCCAATGCTGTTAACTGTCTCGGTGTATTTTAATTCACACCCCACTTTCCTCTTCTGAGCCTCAACTGTTTTGAGAGGGGATGCTTTCCAGAAAAGAATTTTTTCAAACCCGTTCATTTTACAACAGAAATTATGAAAGAAACAAATAAAAATTAGTTCCACAGCATAGTGTACTAGTCCCTTTACATGGGATATTTTCCTATGCAGAACACTGGTGTAAATAATAATAAATAAAACTTTATTTATAACCCGCATCTATCTCCCCAGAGGGGACTCAGAGCGGCTTACATGGGGCCATGCAACAAATTGCAAAAAATATCAAAAACATCAGAAAACAGTAAACACAATAAAAGCAATAAACACAATAAAATAAACACAACAACATAGGTGAATCTAAAACAGGAATGACAGGGCGAGCCACATGTACATATAAAATGTTTAAAAACTCAGGGGGAGATAACTGGAGTAGTGTCAGAACATAAAGGGTCACATGGGGGGAGGAGGTCTCGCCAAAAGACGGGGGCCTTTGGGGAATCTAATCTCCAAAGGCCCGGTGGAAAAACCAGGTTTTCGGTTGTTTTTTGAAGGATTCCAGTGTAGGGGCATTCCTAATCTCTCCCGGGAGCGAATTCCAAAGTCGGGGGGCCACAGAGGAGAAGGCTTTCTCCCTAGTGCTCACAAACCCGGTCTGTGAGACTGGGAGGGGCGAGAGGAGGGCCTCCTCTGAGGAGCGAAGGGCTCGGGCTGGTTCATGGAGGAGAGCCGGTCACAGAGGTAGGCGGGTCCCAAACCGTTTAGGGCAGGGGTGCTCACACTTTTTCAGCATGCAAGCTACTTATAAAACAACCAAGTCAAAATGATCTACCTACCCACTACAAAATTTTGAAACATATAACACAATATCTGCTTTGAACTGGGTTTTCCGAGTCCACACTGCCATATAATCTGATTCAAAGCAGATAACATGGGATTTTATTCAACTGTGTGGAAAGGACCTCAGATAACCCAGGGCCAGCAGCAGCACTTGGGTGGCGTCGGAAGCCTTCCTCTCGCCCTGCCTGTGATCTACCAGGACGGCCTACGCGATCTACCAGTAGATTGTGATCTACCTAATGAGCACCCCTGGTTTAGGCTTTATAGGTAATCACTAGGCATGGTTTAGAACCCAAAAATAGCAAATCGTAAATCTAATGGGGGGGGGGGATTTTTTTTGATTAGTATATCAAAGTCTTACAAAAAATTTCCCAAAAAGTTCTAAAATGTAACTTAATTACTAACGAAATTTGTTAGTAATTCGTATGCCAGAGCATGCGCATTCCAGATGGTTTTGGCCTACAACTCCCAGAAATCCTAGCAGCTGGTAAATTGGCTGGGATTTCTGGGAGTTGTAGGCCAAAACTTGAATAAATCACACTGAATTCTAGATGGGACTCTCCAAATAGGAAGGAGGGAGGGAAGGAGGGAGGGAGGGAGGGGGTATTCTATTCTTGGAAGCAGCAAAAGAAAAGGAGGAGGAGTCCCCCCCCCTGGCTCCTCGCTGCCTCTCTCTCACCCCGATCCCCAGGGAGCGAGGGCCCAAGTTTGCCCAGGCTGGTCATATACCTACATTCTATGCACATGCAATAATACAGCAGTAATAACAATAGGTATAAGAATAGGTAAAATTCAAACCGAAGTATTCTGACTGGTCCCTGCCTCATGCGGTGCAAACGGGCTCTTCTCTGTGAGCCCGGGAATTAGCCCAGGAAAGACAGCGTTTTCTGCTGGGTGCACACATACATATTCTTTGGGGGATTTGCTGCAGAATCCCGGCCTCATAGAGAAGATTCTGCAGCAAATCCCCTCCCAAGAATATGTATGTGTGTGCTCCCAAGCAGAAAACGCTGGCTTTTCCCCGGGCTAATTTCCGAGCCCCGTTTGCACCGCATGAGGAGAGACCAGTCAGAATACTTCGGTTTGAATTTTACCTCTTGTTAGTGTTATTACTGCTGTATTGTTGCATGTGCATGGAATGTAGGTATGACCAGTTGGATTACTTATAATATTAGGCAGTGGCACTTACAGTAGCATTCATTGTATTATACATTAGGTTGGTTTCTCACCCCAATACTCTTTGATGCCTTAGATCCTGGCAGGCAGGAGAGGTAGGAAGCCTGGAAAAATGTAAACAGAGAGGATTACTCAAGTAAATCCACAACGAAGGGCCCTTCATCCAAAGTGCCCTCCTTTGCAGATTTACTTCTGAGTAATCCTCTCTGTTTACATTTTTTCCAGGCTTCCTTCCAGCCGAGCAAAGGAGCGAGTTTAGGGCTTGCCTTGCCATAATATTGGCAAGGGAGGCGGGAGGGTGGTGAGAGAGAAGGAGGGTGACCCCCCCCCCTTATGCCCCCTTTACGACCTAATAATGACACTTAAGAAAATCCTGGCCCCCAAAGTTCGAAAAATTAAGTCCACTTCCTGGTTGGCGTTCCAGGTGCGGAAAAGCTCCAAAGTAGCATTTCTTACGAATTTCTTACTCATTTATTTATTTATTTATTATTTACTTCATTTCTATTCCGCCCTTCTCACCCCGCAGGGGACTCAGGGCAGATTACAATGTACACATTACATTTACACACAAACACACAAGACAGACAGAGGCAATTTAACATCTGGCCACCAGGGGAGCTGTCGCATTCCTTCATTCCTTAGCCTGTTTCCTGGAGATCTTTTTTATGGCCTCGTAAATCAGTTAAATTAAGCCTCCCCACTAAGTGGTACCTTAATTTCCTACTTGACAGATGCAAATGTCTTTCAGGTTGCAAAGGTTGACAACAGGCTACACAATAGGTCGAGAGCCCATCTCGACCCAGGCAGGCCTCGAACTGATGACCTTCTGGTCAGTAGAGATCTTATGCAGCTGACACCCAGCCAGCTGTGCCACATTCCCGGTGCACTAATGCAATTATTAATACTAATTGAGCGACACTGTATAAAAATAAGGAGAGAGGAAAAGGGAACATTAAAAAGAAGGCACAGAAACTTTTCCATGAAAAGGGGGGGGGAATCCGAAATTGTTATGTTTTTTGCAGAAAAATCTTTCCTACATCTCTGAACAAGTTAGGTTCTTATGGACAGTGAACAATCTTAATTTATAGTTTCACTGTCATGACAAAGCTGATCGGTCATAATTTCTCATCATTGAGCAACACAGAGCTTGACTGAAGGGGCTGTTTCTCCCTATTTCATCTTTATGCTCTTCAAAATTTCAAAAATGTTTCCCGGGGGCATCTGAGATCATTGTACATTAGTGAATGAAAAGTAAGCCCATCAAATTGCCACTGAACAATTTGGGAGGGAGCTCATCCAAAAGAGAAAGAGAAAAGAAAGAGCTGAATATTGCATTTCCTATTGTATTGGTAAATATGCACTTGCAAGAATTCAATTTCTTTGCTTAATGGTACCACTGAAATAAAAAGCTCCAGAGTGCAATGCAATGCCTTTGCTCTAGAGCACAAAGAAGGACACCAGAATCATCTGGCTTCAATTACTCTGGTTGTTTACATGGGGGAATAATGACTAATCTGGGACATTACTCTCTGAAGTATGTAGAGTAGGACTGCATTCCCATTTAATACAATTGTCATTGTTTGATTTATTCTTTATTTTACCTTCACAACAACGCTGTATAGCCAATTGTCAGTATTAAATATTTCAGCAGATGGAAATTCGCAGTCCAAAAAAGTACTCATCAACTTACAACTTACTAAAAAAAGGAATTCATGTAATGTTTTGCTTTCTATGAGAATGTTCTTCACATCCAGTCATATTCTGGCCAACAGATACTTAGTCATGCTTAGAGTGGACTTATCCAAATTGTCATAATTGGCAGGCCACATTTATTTCAGTGACTCTACTATGACTATAAATAAGCCTGCATACATCAATTTGTTTTTAAGGTGGCACAGGACTTGGCTGTATTTTCTCAACACATAGATTATATCTGCCCATTAGATCACTGCAATGGGTCATTCCTTGTCTGCAGAACTATGTATAATTAAACCAAAGAAAGTCAAACTTTGGAAGTAAATATAAGTAAACATCTGAAATTGGCATCAGTTTTGTTATGCTATGAGCTACCCAAGGGGAGCAAATCCCACTAGGACAAGTAAGTCCTCTGTTTTATCTACACTAGAGTCTCATTTATCCAACCTAAGACATAATGAAAACGATATACTAATCATATATGGGAATTTAGAGCTTTCCCCAGAGAAAATGTGAATGTGCATCCTGACCTGATATTAATGCCCAGCTGAAAGCATGTATAGCACTATGTGAGATCTGTAACTCATATGAAAAAGAGCAACAGAAGACTATAGCTACATGATGTGTCAAAGCTGGCCTCTGCAACAAAAAAAGATTAGGTTTTGAGAAAAAAGGACTATTTCATAACAGTAAACCATTATTCTTTTGGGAGATAGATCCACTGCAGGACACTCCATCAGAAATGGCGGGGGAGGGAGTCTTAAGGAAGTAAATAGACATTTTGACTGCTGTGGAATTGACAATGGGCTATAATTTCTGTCAGACCATTTTATAACCTGTGGGAATTTGATCGCAGGACACTGAACATCCCCCCTCCCCCAACGTAGTAGGAAGGTTGAATCAGCTTTCGAAACACCTAAGTGAACGTTGACCAAAAGGTGGGAATAATAATAATAATAAAAAACTTTATTTGTACCCTGCCTCATCTCCCCAATGGGGACTCGGGGCAGCTCACACGAGGCCAAGCTCAAACAGCAATTTACAATAAAATAAAATTACAATAAAATAAAATCAAACATTAGCAATAAACACAAGAAGAGGAGGAGGAGGAAGAAGGGACTGATGCCTGTCTGGCTATCCTGGATTACAGGATTACTCCTTCACAAGATTTCAATGGGGATTCAGCACAGGGATGAAGCCTTTACTGTTACTGAGTGGCAATTTACTTCATCCAGAGGTCTACATCTGATGAGCTGGATTGCAAGCAGAAAAGAAATCCAGATGGGCATATAACAAGTCAACTGAAAACCTTCCCAACCTACATGTGAGGCCAATGATAGAGCCGACAGAGCAACACATTAAGAAGCAGGAAAAAGTAGAAACCCAAAGACAAGTGAAACTCTGTGCATTTGAGGTCACTCAGGAAAGCCACATTTTGAGGAGGAATCAAAAAGTATTTACAGAGCAGCAATGAGCTTGTGGTAGTATCAGAATTATTAGCATCAGTGGAAGAGAGACTACCTCCGGAGTCAGTAGACACCAAGTCAATGAGAGGTTGGCCCAAGAGAATGAGAGATTGCACAGCTCACATTCTGTCCAATCTTGTTAACATGCCACAGGGCTTCATCAACTCCAGGAAAGAACATCACCTGCAGCAAAGCAAATTAAGACTTGCACAGGCTGATTTCTGCAGAAACTCTATCACCCAAGTAGAAGGTGAAACCCAGTGACACAGAGGAAAGACACAGGGAAAGGGAGCACATCCCAGGATTGACTTGGCACACACATCAGCAAGGAGACTGAGACCATGTATACATTTTTTTTTTAATAATATTCTTTATTTGGGTTTTGCAATTAAAAAAGACATACAGACAATGACATAACAGTGTATAACAAAAAAAAAGTCCCCCCTCCTCCCATATACCCCCCCCCTTAAAAAACACCAACACAGACATTGCCCCCTGGTCTCGAGCGGCGGACCCCGTTTTCTTCGTTTAGGCTAGATTGCCTCGTGCCTATTGTTTAGTCCATCCTCGTGGCGGGTTCTTTGCACCCAACCTAAGACCTCCTGAGAGGATATGTTGGTTTCTGGTGGCTCTCATTAGTCCTTACACCATGGTCCATTCTTTCTTACAATCTTTCAAATAGTCTGTTATCATGGACCAGTCGGTCCTTTTTGTCTTGTTATCAGGATCCATGGCCTGAGATAGGCAGTCCATTTTCATTATGTCGTGGATTTTGGCTTTCCAGTCTTCTAGCGATGGTAGTTCCTCACACTTCCATCGTTTTGCCAAACATAGTCTCGCCGCTGTGGAACAGTACACAAACAACTTTTCTTTATTTTTGTCAGTCTCGACCTCCCGCCCAGCCATCCCCAAGAGGTATGCTTCAGGTCTAAATCTTAGTTTCAGCTTCAACGCCCCCTGGAGTTCTTTATGCACCCCCCTCCAGAACCTGCCTATTTTCCCACACCCCCACCAAAGATGGTAAAAGTTTCCCTCCTCAGCCTTACATTTCCAACATTTGTTGGAATAGTTTTTATTATAGCTGGCTATTTTCCTCGGGGTTAGGTACCATCTATGCACCATTTTTATTATATTCTCTTTGAGTTCATACGCGTAGGTGTATTTTAGATGGACATTCCAAATTCTTTCCCAGTTCTTTAAGGGGATCTGTTGTCCTATGTTTTGCGCCCACTTCAACATACACTCTTTTATTTGTTCTTCTTGTGTTTGCCATTCTAGAATTTTTTTATACAACCTACTGATTCTTTTCTGTTTTTTCACCATCACCTGGTCCCAGAAGTTTGGTTTTGTCTCAAAGTCCCTCTCTTTATCTTTAAGAAAGATGCTCTTTATTTGGGCATATTGGTACCAGTTTATATCTTTATCCATTTCCTGGACTTCAGTAAAGCCCTTTAAGGACCACTCTCCCTCCCTCCTCTTTAGGAGTGACGCGTAGCTTAGCCAAGTTTTTTTCCCGTATTGTCTCCGATGGAACGCTTCCATTGGAGATATCCAAAGAGGTGTTTTTCTATAGAGTCTGTCTTTATATTTAAGCCAAATTCTTAGGATCCCCCTCCTAACGACATGGTCCCTGAAATCTTTTTCTATCTTTGTTTTGTCATATTGCATGTATCCATGCCAACCCACTCGGAGCTCATGGCCTTCTAGGGCTAGGAGTCTTTTATCCTCTAGAGTGGCCCACTCGCAGGCCCAATCCAGGGCCGCCGCCTCATAATAACTTTTGGGGTCAGGAACGCTCAATCCCCCTCTGGAGCTATCATCGATCATGTTTGTCCACTTAATCCTGGCCTTTTTGCCTCCCCAGATGTAGTTAGCGAGGTCCCTTTTCCAAACTAGAAGTATCTTGTCATTTTTCAGGATAGGCAGGTTTCTAAATACGAAGATCATCTTGGGCAGTATGCTCATTTTTATTAGGGAGATTCTTCCCAGCAGAGATAGGTTCAGAGATTTCCATTTTTCTAATTTCCCCCTCACCTCTTTCCATAAATGTTCATAATTGTTTTGAATTAGGTTGATATTATTTGCTGTAATGGTTATCCCCAAGTATTTTATTTTGTTTACAATTTCAATGCCCGTTTTTGCCTGAATGGTCTCTCTCTCCCTTTGGGAGACATTTTTGACAATTATTTTGGTCTTTTGTTTATTAACTTTAAACCCCGCTACTTCTCCATAACATCTGACTAGCTCTAACCATCTTTCCATATCTTCCTCCGGGTTTTCTACCATACAGACAAGATCGTCCGCAAACGCGCGGACCTTGAAAGATCCATTTCTTAGCTCCAGGCCTTTTAGAGACTTGTCTGACCTTATGGATTCCAACAAAATTTCGAGGGCTAGGATGAATAGTAACGGGAGAGAGGGCAGCCTTGTCTCGTACCTTTTAAGATCTTAACGTTTAGATTCTTCTCCATTTATTATAATTTTTGCCGTTTGCCTTGAATATATAGCTTGTATTGCGCTTAAAAAATTTGAGCCTATGTCCAATTCTCTCATTAACATTATTATGAACTCCCAATTTAACCTGTCAAAGGCTTTCTCGGCGTCTATAAAGAGGAAGGCCACCTTGTTTTGTACCTTTTTCCTATAATATTCTATGGAGTCCAGGAGTATTCTGATGTTGTCTCTGGCGCTCCTTCCGGGGAGAAAGCCCCTTTGATCTGGTTTTATCCATGTATTTAAAAATCCCTTTGTCCTTTCCGCCAATATTGCTGCGAATAATTTATAATCCAAATTTAGGATCGAAATTGGTCTATAGTTTTTCATGTCGGACGGAGGCAGCCCTTCCTTTGGGATTAATGTTATATATGCCTCCCGCCATGAGTCTGGAATCACCTGATTTTTTAAGGCCTTATTCATTACTACATGGAGGTGGGGAGTAAGTTCCTCGACAAACTTTTTATAATATTTGGCTGTAAGACCGTCTGGTCCCGGAGACTTGTTGTTTTTCAAGTCTTTAATTGCCTTCCTTATTTCGTCCTTGGATATTTCTTTATTTAGGGCCTCTCTTTGATCTTCATCTATTTTCTGAATGCCTTTCTCGTTCAGATACTTTTGGATCTCCTCCTTTTTTATATTATCCGAGGCATACAGCTTTTCATAGAATCCTTGAAATTGATTACGAATTTGATTATCCTCATTATATACTCTGCCACCTTCAATTATTTGAGTTATCACATTCCTCCCTTTCTTTTGTTTAATTTTAGCCGCGAGCCACTTCCCCGGTTTATTTGCATTTTGGAAGTTTTGTTGTTTTAAAAATTTGAGATTTTTTTCAATCCTTTCTAGGTCTAGGAATTCTTTTTGTTTTATTTTAGACTTCCATTCTTTCCTGATCTCTTGATTTTTCGGGTCCCTCTTCAACTGTGATTCTAGAGTGTTAATTGCTGAAATCAGCTCCGATTCCAGCTTGTTTTTTAATCTTTTTCTGATACTACTCTGTTGGATGAAGTGGCCTCTGATGACCGCCTTACTGGCGTCCCATACCACTTCATCCGCTGTCTCTTTATTTACATTTAGATGGAAGAATTCTTTGAGTATGCTTTTGTACCTGCCCGTCTGTTCTTCTCTTTTCAGGAGGTCATCCTGAAGTCTCCACCTCTTTTGTATTTTTTTCTTGCCTAATTGGAAAACCAGAGGGCAGTGGTCAGAATGCAATTTTGTCTCAATGGATACTCTTTTAACATTTGTACAAACCGTAGCGGACGCAAAAAGCAAATCGATCCTAGACCAAGATTGGAACCTTCCAGAGTAGTATGTATAGTCCCTCACCCCCGGGTTTTGTTCCCTCCAGACGTCTTTCACCCCTAGATCCTTAAAAATCTCTTTTACCTCTTTGGGGAGTTGCCCTTCTTGGGTTTCTTTCTTTTTTCTTTCCCTTGCTGATCTATCTAGAGTGGACATCACCCCGTTGAAATCTCCGACCAACATAATTTCATCAAAAACACAGTTTGCAATACACTTCTTTAGGGATTTAAAAAATTTAACCTTTGGCCCGTTTGGGGCATATAAATTACATAATAGTATTGTGTTCTGGCCCCAATCCACGTAAACTCCGACAAACCTCCCCTCCTTATCTTTAAAAGCAAGACTCGACTTTAGCGATTCTTTTACAAATGTAGCTACTCCCCTCTTTTTTTTTTCAATCACCGAATGGTACAATTTGCCCAGATTGCTTCTCTCAAGAAGAGCTATATCTTTTCCCCTGATGTGGGTTTCCTGTAAATTTACCAGGTCAAATTTGTTTCTGCGAATATGGTTAAAGACCCGTTTCCTCTTATGGGGGCTGTTTAGTCCATTAACATTATTCGAATAAATCTTAATATCCATAAGAGAAGCTCCTTAACTCTTTTTCTTTGTGGTTTCGGGTTGTCATTGTCCATTCCAGCTTTCCTTTTTGTCGTTGGGTCCTGGACTTGTTGGCTTTCGGACTCATTTCACCCCCCTCTCCTGCTGCTTCCTCGTCGCTGTCCGCCTCTGGTTCGCACTCCTTCCCTCTCCCGGTAGCTTGCCCTTCTGAGATCTTTTTCTTTCATCAGCTTGTCGGAAACGCCTCCGCTTTCTCCACTGTGGTGATCCAATGGCGTGAGCCTTTGAACGTGAGCATCAGGCCTTCCTCCTTTCCCACCTATATTTAATTCCAATCTCCTTGAGCAGTTCCACAGAAAATAGTACTTTTTTTCCTGGACATGATCGAGAAGGGAATTCTCTTAAGATCATAACTTTCCTTCTATTGTATGTTACTGTTTTTCTATTCCCTTCTTTAAGCACGTCATCTCTTACTTTCTTTCTGTTGAAACAAACCAGGATGTCTCTAATGGCTTTGTTTCTCCTTGAAAAGTTTGTTGTCAAACGGTATGTCCTGTCTATCTCCTGCTCAGCAGCTTGTTTTGGTAGTTGAAGGAGGTTCATTATGATGTCTGTTATCACCTCTCTCACGTCCCTCCTGATCCTCCTCCGCCACGTTTCCAAAGCGTAGCTGATATTCTTTCTCCTTGAAGTCTAATAACTCCTGTTGATCTTCCAGACGCTTTGTCATTTGTGTCAAGTTCTTCATTTTCTCCGTGTAGAGCTCCTCTAGTTTTTTTCTGTTTGACATCCATTTGTTCCCCTTTTTGTCTCACCTCTTTAATTTCTTCCTGCATGTTGGACATTTGGTCCTGAATCTTGGTCATGTCCTCTCTCAAGTTTTTATTTAGGTTGGCCATTTCATCTCTTATCAAGGTTTCCTGGTCCTTTAGCAGCTTTTCCTGATCCTTTAGCATTTTTTCTCCGTCTTCTTGTTTACTAGCAATATCGTCCTGTTTTTTCGATAGTTTAAGCATTTCCGCAAAGAGGTTTTCCAGCGTTAGCTCTCCCTGTGCGGACTCTTTCCTCCCAGGGGTTTTTTTGTCCTTTTGTAGGTCTCTAGAGGTCTCAGGTTTACCTTTGGCGAACGACATTTTCATCAGGCAGATGTTTATTAGATTGTTTATTTATTTATTTATTTATCTTCTTTGTTCTGGATGAGTGGGGGGAGTGGGGAGCTGGCGCGGGGGAGGTTAATCTCTCCTTATAGGGTGATTGGGTGGGCTGCTCTCTTGACTCTCTCTAAGGGCTCCCAGGTTCTTCCCGCTTCTGCTGGCCACTGGTCTCTGGTCTCTGGTCTCTGGTCACTGTCACTTTGCAGCTCCTCTGCCAGCTGTACCGTGGTTGATGGCGCTTTTTATCCCCTGTCTTTAATGGGGGCTCTTTACTGAGCCAGATATTCGGCTTGGTTTTTCAGTTCTTTTTTTTTTTTTTATTCCTTTATTTTGTTGTGTTTTCGGGCTTGCCTCAGTCTTCAGTCAATGTGTTGGATATAATCTTCAGTCCTATGCTGCCCTCTTGTGGTAGCAGCACGATTGTTCACCTGACTGTTTCCTGGCCCCACCCCTCGAGGCTCTTTCTC
Source organism: Anolis apletophallus (assembly GCA_030556195.1). NCBI lineage: Eukaryota > Metazoa > Chordata > Lepidosauria > Squamata > Anolidae > Anolis > Anolis apletophallus. The sequence continues at coordinate 107,812,065 of JARBWK010000006.1, read as the reverse complement.
CCTTTCCTTCCTCAAAATGGCGTCTTCAGCGTCTTCAAGGTCACCACGGAGCTGCAGTCCGCTGGACTTACACCGGTGAGCTTTCCCTTTAGCTATCTTTTGCTGCCCGCTGCCCTCAAGCCTTTGACGTTTTGAGTGTTTTGAGTGTTGGGGTTTGGAGCTATTGGAGTTTGGGCTAGGGATTTAAGCCCCCCCTTCCCAAAGCTTTGTCTTTATCTTCTCTTGTTTCCCTTGTCCGGGTGGGGAGGGGGATCTCCTGCCAGGCTAGATTTCGGATCACAGCACTGGCTCCCTTTGCACTCCCTTTGCACTCTCCTCTCTCCTCTCTCAGTCGCTCTCCTTCGCTTCCGTCCTCCGCCCTCCGTCTTTATTCTCTCGCCCCTCTTTAGCCCCTCTCCATCTCGTCTACCTCGTCTGGCTTCACCGCCGCTGCCGCTGCCGCCGCCGCTGTTGCTTGTTGCTTGGCTCTCGGCTCTCGGCTCCACATGTGGCTGTCCCTCTCGGGCTACTCCTCTCCGGATCACGAGCACACCTCGGTTTCTTCGGTTTTGAGGCTCCTCTCAGGCGCTCAGGTCGCAGGCTCCATTCTTTTTTCCTTTTTGCCACTTGGTGTTTGGGTCTCTGCTCACCCGGGAAGATCTTGGTGAACCGGTCCGGCAGAACACAATCAAGCCTAGGCCTGTTTGGCGAGTCCACAGGCCGCGTCCGCTGCTGCCGATCGCCGGCTTGGGTGGCCTCCCTTGAGGGGGGGTCACTTTTGCCCACTCACGGCTGGTGTGCAGCTTTGCGACCCTCGCGAACTAGGCTCGTTCGCTTGGGAGAGGTACTGGACCTCTTTTCTACCTGTACAAGACTCGTTACCCCCGGAGCTAAGCGGGAGCCCGTCAGTTCGCCATTGGACCGGAACCGGAAGCCGAGACACAACTCCTGTATGAGTCTTACTGATAGCAAGAACTACATGAAACACAGCCAAGCATTTGACTAGAGCTGGTTGCAGGGAACAGATGACTCCCATGTCCATACGTCATTCTTGGTACATTATACTGTTGAACTGCTCTTACCGTCAATGTTATTTTTAATGTGTCTTAATATGTTAAAACTGTTACAATTGAGTGTTTTTAATAGAAGTTTTATAGAAAAGTTTTGTATTAAATAGGTTTAATTGTACTTTGCTTCTGGATCCAGACAATTAAATCAATGTATTGATATAAGCCAGGGCTGCCCACAAAGTCGATCGCGGTTCCAAAGGAGGTCAATCGCAGCCAGATGTGGCGCTTCTGCCCCGCGCACAGTGCACCTTCCACTGCCTCTGGGACGACTTCCCCATCTCCATCCTCAGTGCCATCGCAGTGTGGCCTGAGGAGGAGGGAGGGAGGGAGAAGGGGTGCCCGGCATGCAGCGGCGCACAAAGGAGCCACAAGGAAGGACAACCAGAATGAGGCTTTAGCAGCCATTTCCTGCCAAAGCCATCTGCGACTGCAAGTTCATCTGCTTGGCCACATTGATCAGTATTGAATGGCCTTGCAGCTGAAACGTCTGTGTGCTTTAATTCTGCCAGTTTATATCTCTGGAATTATGTCAGGATGGGAGAAGGAACTCTTGTCTGGATACATTTTATGAAGTGTCCCTTATTTTTGTGAAAAATCACGAAAATTTCCCTTATTTCTTCTATCAAAATATGGGTAGGTAGATCATTGTGACTTAGTTGTTTTATAAGTAGCTCGCATGCTAAAAAAGTGTGATATAAGCAAACCAAGAGGGGGTGGAAGGTGGGGGTGAGGGGACTCAAGGGGAAGCTAATGATCTATATTTGAAAAGGGAAGTACAAATGGAACTTGAAACTTAGTTACAAAAACTGTAAATAGTAATCTACAGTGAGTTATAGTATGTCAAGGTTTGCACTGTTATGTATTGCTAACTGTATGAATAATAATAATAAAAACATTTTTTTAAAATTAAAAATGTTCTTTACTTCTGATATGAGACACCTTGTGTCTGATACCAGGAGAAAGCCAGTATATACATTAAATAAACAAAAATAGTTTCAAATATTACAAACTTGGTGAAAACTACCAAATTTGCAATAATTCACATTGTCCTGTTTTTGATTTCTTAAGCAACCCTGAACATTTGTATACTTGTGGTAGCAGGGAGTATCACAGCCAGGCTTGGGAAATCGATGTGAAAAATAACCCATAATTGCTTTCCAAATGCTTACATTCCATTTAAATCTTCACCATCCTGTGACTCATTTAACCATGTGCATCAAATAAAGACAGTTGCTTCTCAGAGTGAGATCTAATGTTTATTAATCTTGGAAGGCCTTCGTATTAAAGGTATGTAAATTTGGTTAACCTGTGATGAAAAGCAAACTGTATGCATGCCAAGTATTGTTAAGAGCAATTTTCCTACAGGTATTTATAGACAAAGAAAACACAAGTCTCGTTATGGGAAAAGAAAGGTTTTGGGTTGTGGTTTTTTTGGTGTTTTTTTTTTTTTAAAAAAGATGAATAGTTTGAGCTCCATTAAGCATTTCCTTAACAAAAATTCTCTTTGGAATAAGAGAATCTGCATTTTCTTTACTGCAAGTAAGAGAATGAAGTTAAGCCTGTGAAGGATTCCTATCCATACATTTGAAGTTATATTGTGCATTTTCAACTGGCAGGATTGACTTTATGGTAGAAATGCTATAGAGAAGGACAACTTCCATATAGTTTCCTGCTCTACAGTATATGATGATTTTGATCATTATTTATAATGAACTATAAACCAGCTGTAGAGTACAAGCTTTCAATGTCAGTTTTTTTTCATGTTGATCCTGGGAGTTGTAGTTCTCCATCCAAAAGGATCTGTCTGTGTTGAAAAGGAGTGCATCTACACCAGGGGTAGGCAATTATTTTTTCCAAGGGGCCACACGAGAGCCAAAAAATATTATGGAGGGCCGCACCTGACTGCTGAACTACATTCTAATCTACATTATTTATTTATTTATTTATTTATTTATTTACTTACTTACTTACTATATTTACTATATATTACACATCATTAATATTAACATATTAATATATCAAGAAATATTCATATATTATTAGTATTAATATCATAATTATTATATTATGATATATATATATAGACATTATAATATGTTGATTTCAACATATTATAATGTCTATATATATATATCATAATATATATTCTTGTATTATATTATTTATTATATTATGTTATTATAATTATAAAATTATTATAAAATAATAATAAAAACCACTAAAATAAAATAAAATAAAATTCAAGAAGACAAGGTGCAAACCAAGATTCAGGCTGACATCCTGAAGAGAGGAAGGATCCCAAAATGGAATGGCCCAATGACCCCAGCCCAGAGGATGGCAAAGCGGACGCAGCGTGTGTGTGGCCTGCCTCAGAGAGACTGCCTGCTTGCCTGCCTTCTTTGCTCACCCTCTCTGCTTTCCTGCCACTGACCCACCGAAGGGAGCTTGGAGGAAGGGGGGACTCTTTGAACGTGGAGGTCAGTGGCCCCTCGGGAGTTCGGCCGCTTCGCCGCCCTCGTTACCCGAGGCCTCCATGACCTGCTCGGGGGGGAGGCAGGTCTTCCTGGCTGCCTCCCTCCTTCTTTCCTTCCTTTCTCCCCTCCACCCTCCTCCCCTTCTGCCCTCTCTCTACCTCTGCCGCGCCCTCAGCCGCTCACTGCAGGGACGCAGCAGGGATGCAACATAGCGCTCTGTCCCCGTGTCCCTCCGCCAGGACAAAAAAAGAGCAGAGTAGCAGGCGAATGGAGGCTACAGACCTCCACCCGTTCTCGCCCCTAGCCGTTCCCCAGCAGCCGGTTCTGTCTGGCCTGGGGAGAAGGGCGTCGCGGGCGGGGCCAAGAGGAAGGGGTGCCGCTGCCGCCATCCCATCGCGGGCTCTGTGAGGCCTGCGTCGGCAGATAGGCCGGAGGAGCGGCGGCTTTGGAGTGCCTGCATTCCTGGAAGTGATCTGGGCCTGCAGGGAGAGCACTCATCGATCTGAGGTGGCTCATCGCCCTGGCGACCCAGAAGATGATTAAGTCTTCCAGGTCGCCAGGGCGATAAGCCCCCTCAGGTCGCGGAGTGCTCTCGCTGCAGGCCCAGATTGCCTTCAGGGATACTCCAAAGCCACCTCTCCTCCGGCCTATCTGCCAATGCAGGCCTCACAGAGCCTGCGATGGGATGGCGGCAGCAGCGCCCCTTCCTCTTGGCCCCGCCCCGATGCCCTTCCCCATGGGCCAGACAGAAACGGCTGCCGGGCCGGATCCGGCCTGCTGGCCGCAGGTTGCCCACCCCTGATCTACACTGTAGAATGAATGCAGATTGACACCACTTTGACTTCTGTGGATATGCTTTAAAACTGTGTGGGCATGCCAAAAGTCTTCTAGAGAGCTGTTACCAATAAAAGAAGACTATACTGGACTCATTTGATCATCTGGTCAGGACCTACATGCTCGTGTAACCACTCATGCACATACTGATTCCTACATTTCAAGCCACTTGGAAAGGTTTCTTTTCAGGTGACTACAACTCCCAGAATTTTCCTTTCAGTTTGAGGAATTCTGGGAGGTGAAATCTCAAAAAAAAAAAGGGAATGCCTCCAGGATTGCAGGTTCACATCTGGGGAGCAGGGAAAGCTGCCGCTGTTAGCCCCAGCTTCTGCCAGCCATGCAAATATGAATAGATCAATACGTACCGTTCTGGTGGGAAGGTAACGTTACTCCATGCAGTCATGCCAGCCACATGACCTTGGAGGTGTCTATGGACAACCCTGGCTCTTCAATTTAGAAATGGAGATGAGCACCAACCCCCAGAGTTGGACACGACTGGATTTAATGTCAGGAGAAAGCCTTTACCTTACAGGAGACAACATAGAGTGTTCTGCTTTTCTGTCCTCTCATTTAGTGCCCTTCAGCAAATTGTTGAGTTACACACCATTGAGTGTTCATGGGTATTTAGGAAATGGCTGAGATTAGTCCCCAAGCTGTTGTGAATCTCTATATGATGATTTTGAACAGCTAGGGCTAAACCATAAGACTTTATTATAGGCAATAGATTTTGTGGCCTGTTCTGATGGAATCTGGGAACAGGCAAGAATATACTATATTACATTTCTGATGACAGATAGTGCTCATATATCCACTTCACAGTTGCTCATACAACCACTATGAGTTGCATAGTAGAACAGAGAATGTGAATCTGTTATGTATTGTGGAGTAGACTTGAGTTGATGACAGGATGAAAATTAGCTCCTCCATCCCATGATGTTACAGATGTCATCTATGTATCTTGTGTGGAGGAGAAGTTTGGAAGACTGAAACCAGAGAAAGCATTATTCTAGGTCGACATGCATTAATAAATAAATACATGTGAGAAGTTTTCTTTCTATGAATCTCGTTTCATTCCCTTATCGTTGCCCGAAAAATCTAGCAGCTGAGAAATGTTCACATGTATTTATTTATACTGTTTAAGGCATAATAGGACACTTTCCATAAATAAGCATGTAACCCAGGGTAGTTTGCAATTGCAAGTGGCCCATTTACATTGCAAACGTCAGACTAATAAGCAATATTACATTACCTAGTTAGCATTTCCCAGTCTCCCCTGTGACTTCAGTTCTTAATGTCTATCTGACAAAGTGCAACAAACAGGCTTCTGATATTATATCGCAGGTTCAAGAAGAAATGTCAGCACAAGCCTGTTCTTTTTTCCCAGCAATCTACCCTGTAAGGTTGCCAAAATGCATCCTTTTTCCGAGACCGTTGTTCTTTCAAAATGCCAGAGTGCCCTCTATTGGTCCATAGCATAACACACGTGTCAAGTCAAACATTTGCAAAAAACTTATGGATCCAAACACCAAGCCTGAGATCACAGTTCTGTTTCCATCATGCATTCATAATGTACTGTGTATGTGCTTTTAAACCTATTTGCATCCCCCCATCATCCTCCACTGGTCCTACAACGGTGGTATGGAGAAAGGAAGTGTTTACACCGAGGCAGAAATGTGCTTATATAGGATTGTCTAAATGGAGTAGAATAATAATAAAGTATAAGCACCAACAAATAGAGTGTGAGGTTTGTGGAATTAGGCCCATGTCTGTTGGTTTGTTTGTTAGTGTCATTTGTGTGTGTATCTATGGAAGTGTGTTTGTTTCTAATTTATTTTTGTACTTTGTAGTAGTAACTACTTAGGTAGCCGCATAGTTTTAGCATTCTGCATTATAAAAAATGTCAGTTTCTTTTTATTTATTTGGAACATTTATACCCCGTCCTTCTCAACCTCCAAAAAGGGACTCAGGAAGGCTTCCAACAGGCAGTTAACCATTCGATGCTGACACAATATAATAACATTACATAAAATACAATGAGCATACATTGAAAGCTGGTTCAAATCGCCGTCCCTAATCCGTCCATTGCAGTCCACTACAACCTTATCTTCACCAGTAAATCAGTCTATTCTGCAAACGCTTTATCCCACAGCCAGGATTTGAGTTTTTTTTCCGGAAGGTCTGGAGGGATGGGGCAGATCTAATCTCATAAGGGAGGAGAGCCACAGCCAGGAGGCACCACACAGAAGGCCCTGTCTCTCATCCCCACCAAACGCAACTGCAATGACCGAGAGCAGGGCCTCGCCGGATGATCTTAAGGTCCTTGGTGTTTCATAGAGGGAGATACGTTTGGAAAGGTAAACTGTAGAATTATTGCTTTTTACGTTTAAAAAATTGTTTCTAATAAAGTTTATATTTAGAAACGTTAAAATTACTGAATTTTTTTTAGACACATATAGGGTTTAATGCCTAATTTATTGTGTCTTTAAGATTGGTTGACAAAGAGCGTCAAAGGGCAGGATGGGCTCTCTAGCCTTTTGGCAACCATCCTAAGAGAAGGAAAACTCTAAATTCAAACCCGGGCAGATGGTGCTTGTCTAACCCTGTAAGGTCAACCATCTAGAGAAGAGAACTCTAATCAAACCTACGACCTGAGGACCTCACTGCCACCATCCAAGCTTGCTAGGCCCCGGCAGACGAACCCATGGTTTAAAGGGTGAGGCCAGTTCTGTGCACTGTGCGCTCCACCAGAAAAATCCATTGCACAGACTGGAAGGACACATCCAACCTCCGAATCATCAATGCGCTTGTAGAAAGCATAGGATGAGTCCTTCCTGAATCTTCAAGGTTTAATTTTAATTTTTGAAATTTTAAATGCACTCAAACACCTGATCATAATTTTTTATTTCTTAATCCATCCAAATAAAACATTGATCATGACAACCAATGTTTTAACTGATCACTTACTTGAAAATCAAAGTACATACAGGCAGTCCCCAAGTTACAAACAAGATAAGGACTGTAGGTTTGTTCTTAAGTTGAATTTGTCTGTAAGTCAGAACGGATCCAGCAAAAGGTGTTTTATTTGCAATGTGGCCAAAAAAAGATGCACATTATAGTTCCTGCATGATTAGAATCCATTTTTAAGAAAACACCAAAGCTTCAAAGCAATGGGAGGGAAAGCCACAGAAATTTTATGTTTTATGCTTTTTGTTGGTAGTTCGATATACTGTAAACCGTCCTGAGCCAGCTGGAAAGGACGGTATACAAATCGAAATAATAAGTTAATAAAATAAAAATAAATAAATAAATAACCAAGCCGACAAGGAGCCTCCAGTTTGTCCTGCTCCAGCTTCCTTGGGGAGTACTTATACTGTGGAACAAAAGCAGTTTGACACCACTTTAACTACCCCGGTTGACTGCAGTGGGATTCTGGGAGCTGTAGTTTTACAAGGTCTTTAGCCTTCTCCGCCCAAAAGTGGTGCTGCCTCTCCAAACTACAAATTCCAGCATTGCATAGCACTGAGCCAGGACAATTAAAAGTGGTGTCACACATGAAGAAAAGAGGTGGATAGATACAGGGAAGATGGAGATATTGATAGGAAGACAAAGGATGGGGGGGTGGGTGGGTGGAGAGATCTAAAAGAAGAAAGGGAAAAAGAGGTTTGAAGAAATTGGTAGCAAGAAAAGAAGTTTGGAGCGATCCATAGGAAGAAATCGGAAAGGAGATATCCCGAGCAGGAAAGGATATGGTGTAGAGATACCGACACACTTTGGCTCAGTGCTAAGATTTCACAGCAGGGGAGGATAGGGGCCCGTTCATAACGATGAGTTGTTCGTAAGTCGGATGTTTATAACTCAGGGACTCCCTGTTTTAACAGTCCATTTTATTTTGACTTTGAAACAATGGCTTTGATTTTAATGGGTTTCAATAAAATTGGATTATGAGTACCAATTATGGGACTTTCCATGGTCTAGCTCTGCACCCCCTAATTGGTAGCCTCTTTGAATACAACTTCCATCAATACCATAGACCAACATTTCTGAAGGGAACCAGGTTGGGGAAGGTTGCTTGAGCAAACTCAAAAATCTCCATAACACTTTAAAACAAGGGCTGGAATCCTGCTGGGCATGTAATAAATGTGTAACCTAGAGTTGCACAGTCACAACTGTTTGAGATTTATGACCCCTATGTAAACGACCTTTTAGTTTAGGGGATACGTAGGGACTGTGAAAGTTTCCCTATCCCCACTTATAGTCAGCAGCCACTGCAGTCAATGTGGGTCTGTTCTTCTGTCTTTCAGGAGGCACTTGGCTGATGGTCCCATGACCCCCCACTCCTCTACAAGTAATCCCTGGAGTGAGTAGGAACTACAACAGGTGTATCAATTCTACCTTTTGCACTAGAAATCACTTACAGGAGGGGTGACATTCCGGGTTAGCTGTTTCCTGATAGCAAAATGACGAGGGTCTGTAAACCCTCAGCAGGGATTCCTTCCTAACCAGTTCCATCTTTTCCACAGCCCAGTTTCAATCATCAGCTGGTGTCCTTTCCATCTTTCCATGAAACATGGTTGAAGTTTATTTTGTACCAGCTTGGGGACCCGGCGGTGCCCGGGTTATTTGAGGAAGGCATTGTGTGCCAAGGCTGGTTCCTATTAGATGTTTATGTGGCTTGCAGTGGTCTCAGGAACTTAGTGAAGGTACTGCAAGTCCCACTGGCCATGGTCCACCCCCCTCCAAAGAGCACCAAGATGTAGACTGGGTCATGGGGGCTCTGTGTGTCACATTTGGACATGATCATTCTTTGGATGAGGGTGGCAGCGGTCTCGGAAGGTGAGTGAAGGTATTTCAAGTCCCATCATTTGTGGTCCATCCTCCTTGAAACAGCAGCAGTGTGTAGAGTGGGTCAAGGGGGCTCTGTGTGCTAATTTTGGTCTGTATTGGTCATTGGGTGAGGATCACATTGTGAAGTGGGCCATTGGGCCCCTGTGTGCCAGGTTTGGTCCTGATCCGTCACTGCTGTGGGCCGCAGTGTCTGACTGCCTGAGGCCTTTCCTTTTCCCTCCGAGTCACCTTAAAATGTTGGAATGTGGATGGCCAATCTGAGTCCGTTATGCAAATAATCTAGTGCCTTAGAGCAGGGCCGCCCAACTGGCGGCCCGGGGGGGGCATATACGGCCCCCAGCTCCTTCCCTCCGCCCCCCTAAGCTTTTTAATTAAAACAATTGAAAAATAAAATAAATAATAAAAAATTTAAAAAATACCTACTTCCGGGTTCGTAGCCGAAGAGTATTGCGAGAATACGTAATCCACACGGGATTTCGCTGTCAATGCGAGATCACGCCGGGCGTTGACAGCGAAATCCGTGTGGATTACGATTCTCGCAATACTCTTCGGCTACTCTACTACTGGATCGCTGAGGCCCACAGACGCGATTAGGACCTTCAGTCGGTCGTCGCCTCTCTCGTCGTCTGGGTACTCCTGGATCCTGCACATTTGGAAAAAGTAGGTCAAGCAGGGGGCTCCTCAGGGGCTCCTCAGGGGCTCTCATTCCCCCCATCTCCCCTCATGTATTAAATATAAAATGAAATATATTCAAAGATGAAGTAAGGGGAGATGGGATACATTAAGGAGGGAGGGGAGGATGGAATTATATATATTTATCTGTATACCTTTATAAAACGGAATGTTTGTATGTGTGTATGCGGAGGGCGGAAGGGCGGATATGTGGCAGCTATTTGCATAAAGTCCTTTGATTGGACAGCCTCGCCACTCCAAAATTCTAAGGCACCAGACAGAGGGCATTGATAGCCACTGATTAGCCAGTAACCCAGAATCCAGGCCTCTACATTCAAACAACAGGATTTCTTCCCACTGAGGGGAAAAAGCCAGCATCCCAGAATCCAGGCCTCTACATTCAAACAACAGGATTTCTTCCCACTGAGGGGAAAAAAGCCAGCAACCCAGAATCCAGGCCTCTACATTCAAACAACAGGATTTCTTCCCACTGAGGGGAAAGCCAGCAACCCAGAATCCAGGCCTCTACATTCAAACAACAGGATTTCTTCCCACTGTGGGGAAAAATGCACCATCAACATTCCTCCCACTTGGCTCTGTGAAAACAAAATGGATTCCTGTATTCTCTCCCCTCAGCTTTTAGAAAACGGCTGCCTGCCATTCGGCCTTTTAAAGTTACCAATAGCAGGCCATAACATTACTGGCCCCAAAATAGAGTTTAGGCAGGATGGCCGACGAATGATGGGATTTGCATCCCACCACTTCCCAGAAAACATTGTAGCCCCTACAAATCCCCCTTCTCCCAGATAGGCCCAAAATAGGCATCCATCTTCCCTCTTCAACACAGTGTCAGAGAAAGGCAGCTTCTGACAGGATCTTTAGAACAGGCACTGTCACTCTACAAGGTAAGGCCCTACTTCACTCAAAAGACACAAGAGAAAACAATAATGGTAGGTTACATACCTGTGACCATCTTTCTTCGAGTGAAGCTCTGTGAATCCACACTTATGAAGTTTGCGCGCCAGCGGTTTCCAACGGAAACTTTCCCAGTTTGAAAAGTTTTGGCGGTAGCTCCGCCCAGCCGGCCCGGGAGGGCATAAAAGGCGCCCATGCGCCCACCCCATTCCTACGCCACATTAGCAACTAGGAAAGGGTGGTTTGAGAGAGTGGGGACGGCCGGGAGCGGGTTCGTGTGGATTCACAGAGCTTCACTCGAAGAAAGATGGTCTAGGTATGTAACCTACCATTCTTCTTCGAGCTCTGTGAATGCACACTTATGAAGATTTACCGAGCTAAGGTAAAGGAGGTGGGAAAAAAACCAGCCAATTCTAGAACAAATGAACAGGTTTATTACAACCACAACACGAATAAATAACACATCAATCATATAAATATGAGTGGAAGGCATGCTCCCACTTGTAAACACAGTGCAACAAGCACCATTCATGTCAGGCACACAGGCCTCACAGCATAAGTGCAACAAGCACCATTCATGTCAGGCACACAGGCCTCATAACAGTGAGTGCAACAAGCACAACTGAGTTTAATGCCTAATTTATTGTGTCTTTAAGGTTGGTTGACAAAGAGCGTCAAAGGGCAGGATGGGCTCTCTAGCCTTTTGGCAACCATCCTAAGAGAAGGAAAACTTTAAATTCAAACCCGGGGAGATGGTGCTTGTCTAACCCTGTAAGGTCAACCATCTAGAGAAGGAAACTCAAATCAAACCTATGACCTGAGGACCTCAGTGCCACCATCCAAGCTTGATAGGCCCCGGCAGACGAAACTTTGGTTTAAAGGATGAGGCCAGTTCTGTGCCCGCTACGCTCCACCAGAAAAATCCATTGCACAGACTCGAAGGACACATCCAACCTCCGAATCATCAACGCGCTTGTAGAAAGCATGGGATGAGTCCTTCCTGAATCTTTTCACGAAGAAAAGCCAAAGAGGACGGCGAGGTTTAATTTTTATTTTTGAAATTTTAAATGCACTCAAACACTTAATCATAATTGTTTGATATCTTAATCCATCCAAATAAAATATTGATCATGACAACCAATGTTTCACTTACTTGAAAATCAAAGTACATACAGGCAGTCCCCAAGTTACAAACAAGATAAGGACTGTAGGTTTGTTCTTAAGTTGAATTTGTCTGTAAGTTGGAACAGGTCCAGCAAAAGGAGTTTTATTTGCAATGTGGCCAAAAAAAGGTGCACGTTATTAGAATCCCTTTTTTTAAAAAACAAAACACCAAAGCTTTGAAGCAATGGGAGGGAAATCCACAGAAATAAATAATCATGCCGTCAAGGAGCCTCTCCAGTTTGTTCTGCCCCAGCTTCCTTGGGGAGTACTTATGCTGTGGAACAAAAGCAGTTTGACACCACTTTAACTGCCCCGGTTGACTGCAATGGGATTCTGGGAGCTGTAGTTTTACAAGGTCGTTAGCCTTCTCAGCCAAAAAGTGGTGCTGCCTCTCCAAACTACAAATTCCAGCATTGCATAGCACTGAGCCAGGACGATTAAAAGTGGTGTCACACATGAAGAAAAGAGGTGGAGAGATACAGGAAAGATGAAGGAGATATTGATAGGAAGACAAAGGATAGGGGGTGGAGAGATCTAAAAGAAGAAAGGATAAAGAGGGTTGTAGATATTGGTAGCAAGAAAAGACGTTTGGAGCGATCCATAGGAAGAAATCGGGGAAAGGAGATATCCCGAGCAGGAAAAAGGAAATGGTGGAGAGAGACTGACACGCTTTGGCTCAATGCTAATTATTATTATTTATTTGCAATACTTTTACCCCACCCTTTTCACCCCCAAAGGAGAACTCAGGGCGACAAATATTTCACAGCAGAGAGGGAGGATAGAGGCCCATTTATAACTATGAGTTGTTCGTAAGTCATCCGACTTACTTACTTCATAACTCAGGGACTGCCTGTTTTAACAGTCCATTTTATTTTGACTTTGAAACAATGGCTTTGATTTTAATGGGTTTCAATAAAATTGGGTTATGAGTACCAATTATGGGACTCTCCATGGTCTAGCCCTGCACCCCATCATTGGTAGCCTCTAGATGTGTTTGAATACAACTTCCATCAATGCCATTGACTAACATATCTGAAGGGAAACAGGTTGGGGAAGGTTGCTTGAGCAAACTCAATTTCACATAAGTTCCTCTAATCTTGAAGTAATGCCAAGGGCCTCAATCTTACTCATAAATCTCCATAAAACTTAAAAACAAGGGCTGGAATCCTGTTGGGCATGTAATAAATGTGTAACCTAGAGTTGCACACTCACAACTGTTTGGGATTTATGATTCCTATGTAAACGACATTCTAGTTTAGGGGATACATAGGGACTGTGAAAGTTCCCCTATCCCCACTTATAGTCAGCAGCCACTGCAGTCAATGTGGGTCTGTTCCTCTGTCTCTCAAGAGGCAGTTGGCAGATGGTCCCATGTCCCCCCACTCCTCTACAAGTAATCCCTGGAGTGAGTAGGAACTACAACAGGTGTATCGATTCTACCTTTTGCACTAGAAATTACTTACAGAAGGGGTGACATTCTGGGTTAGCTGTTTCCTGATTGACAGGAGAATAGGCCCCTATGGATTACAGTAGCTCGTGCCCAGTAAGTGGAGATTAGGTGGATCATCGCATAGAACTTTAACTTTCATGCTTATGCTTATACATTCATAACTCCTCTACAAGGAGTCACAGACATTACTTTCTTGGTGAACATATCTACTTTTTCTATTGATGATAAAATACTGAACATATTGCATAACATAGCATAACGACGAGGGTCTGTAAACCCTCAGCAGGGATTCCTTTAGAACCAGTTCCATCTTTTCCACAGCCCAGTTTCAATCATCAGCTGGCGTCCTTTCTATCTTTCCATGAAACATGGTTGAGGTTTATTTTGTACTAGCATGGGGACCCGGCGGTGCCCGGGTTATTTGAGGAAGGCATTGTGTGCCAAGGTTGGTTCCTATTAGATGCTTATGTGGCTTGCAGTGGTCTCAGGAACTTAGTGAAGGTACTGCAAGTCCCATTGGCCATGGTCCATCCCCCTCCAAACAGCACCAGGATGTAGAGTGGGTCATGGGGGCTCTGTGTGTCACATTTGGTTGTGATCATTCTTTGGATGAGGGTTGCAGCGGTCTCGGAAGGTGAGTGAAGATATTTCAAGTCCCTTCTTGAAACAGCACCAGAGTGTAAAGTGAGTCAAGGGGGCTCTGTGTGCTAATTTTGGTCTGTATTGGTCATTGGGTGAGGGTCACATTTTGAAGTGGGCCATTGGGCCCCTGT